>JAVJIX010000008.1:12297500-12317500 GCA_036785185.1 Paratrypauchen microcephalus | reverse complement strand
GGACAAAACCATTCGACTTGCAAGAGGGGTATCCGAATAATGCGCGGAAGTTTGGATTCTCAGTCATACATAAACCAGTTGAGATACCCCGGTAATCCCAGGTTTTAGAGTTTCATCTGGTACATTCGCAAATATACTAATTTTAAGAAACATTTTAAAATAACTCCCCCTCAAATAGACCGATCCATGTGACCGACTCAAACACAGCAGCTACCTAGCAACTAAGTCGCTGGCCATGGTGCTAAAAATTTGACAGACGTTCACCTTCTATCAAGTCTTAGAAATAAAAGACATGCATTTTTCCTAACGTTTTGTGTTTTATAAAACTTTGTTTAGGCTATTATCTGATAAAACTTAAATAAATGTTTTTTTTTTTAATCACACTTGTGCCACTTTTAAAGTACAGATGAGAATAATTTTGTGTTGGACAATATGAGTGTCAATCAAAAGTCTCTAAAATTGGATAATCCAGATCCATGCCTGTACTTCTCATAGTCGGTATGCTATTTATCAATTATATTATTTTCTCTAGTTAGTTATGATTATAATTTCCGTAAGGATGTCAAAATGCAAATAATAGTTAGTTAGACAGAAGCAGTCAAATTCAGTGTTCAGAGACAGCGTGGAGAGTTCCCATAGCACCTGAACGCAGCACAGAGCGGCAGCAGCAGCAGCAGCAGCAGCAGCAGCAGCACAGGCAGAGGTGAAAAGTCTCAATATGTTTTCGTACCACAGGAGGCGTACTAACCACCGATGACATTGTAAATACTAAATGACCTCTGGGTTGCACAGCACTTGGCGGTTCTGCCCACGGTGAGAAGAAAACATTGATGTTTATGTCAGCCACTAAGCTAACACAAGATATTTGTTCGCTAGCTAACAGAGGACTGTGTTAGCTCGCCACCGCTACCATCCCCGCTTTGGGCCAGCTGTGCATCGCCCTCTCTTCCTACGATGGGAAACGCAGCCACTGCCAAGAAAGGCAATGAACAAGAAAGCGGTGAGCACTCCAAACACACACTCAGCATGCCTCTACACTCTATACATTGTTGTGATTTCAGTGTGAGATTACACTACACACATTGGGAGAGCCGACTTGTACATTGTTGCCAGTGTTAGCAGATAGGAATACAGGCACAAGCTGCAGACAAGAACCATTTTTGGTAATGTTGCTCAAAGGACATGCTAGCCCCTTAGTAATAATTTATATATTATATGTTTACAGAGAGTCAAGGGAAAAGACACACTTATTTTACTATTAAACATGTGTATATAAATTGCCCTGGTCTGACCAAACCTGTGTGCTGCTTTGCACACAGCAAATCTGTATTTCTTATGCACTTGCTATTTATGGGTGTGTTTGTTGGAAATGTGTTTTATCAACGCAGCACAGTGTATAAAATCCTTTTGAACAGTCAAAGAAAAGAGGCTTATTAGAACGTGATAACACAAGCAAACATTCACAACACAAGATCTGCTGTGTCCTGCTTACAACAGGTTTCTGTAAGGAGGAGGTCAATGTAGACATGCAGTAGCTAATGCCAATCAATCAGAAGTAGGACAGGTGTCAAGTGAGCCCTATATTGGTTTGACTATTATTTATAATGTATATCTTTATCTAAATACCAAAACCAGCAGCCTAAACAGCAGTTACATTGTAATGAATCAGTTATATATATTATCATTACTACTTCAAATTAAAGTATAATACTAACAATGATACAAAAATACTTTCACACTGTTTGTATTTTAGGGTATTTGTGTAATTGTTATTTGTCATCTGTACTTTTTCTCCATTGTCTTCTTTTGTTTACATCAGCCCAAGTGAATAGAGAAAGTTGTGATTATTGATTTAAAGTCTACTAGTTTAAAGTATTTTTATTTTAGAAATAGATAATATATGAATAGTCTGTATTCATGGACTAATGAGTGATGAAATGCTAAATGGATAGCTTTTAGGAAACAGTTCTAATTTTGAGCCACTAGGGAGCATTATTTCAGTGATGGTTGTAGGCCTATAAGCTTTCACTTCAGGAATAGTGTTTAGTATTTTCAGGGAGTTTGCATCCCGTATTTGGGAAGTGTTTATATATATAGTGTTTATTTATAGCCACATATTATATTTACATCTTTAGCATTTTTATTACCAAAGACAGACAAACAAGCACACTGCACTTCTGATACAGAGTTCTTGAACAGGAAGCTTTATTCTTTGTGGTTACCCAAGCATTGCAGGGCGCTCAGCTCTGTACAGGAAGCCAGTGTCGGTTGCTGTTTTTCATTTTGAAAATAGTTAGTTTGGAGTCTGAGTCTTCACAAAATGGCTCAGCAAAAGGATCAGTCCTTTGCTAGTCGCTTCTTTCATCGATGTCTTAATAAGAGTCACCAGGAGCAGAGAGGGCAGGAGAGTGAGGTTCCCCATGTTTCAGAATACTCAATCACTTGGGATAAGTTGAGTAAGTGAAACATTTGGCTGTGCGCTATACAGATGACTTTCTCGTTCTGCTTGTCATTTCAATGCAATTTTCAATATTTAAACCTTTTTACAACAGTATAATGTGTCAATCTGTGTTTGTATCTTTTAATTTAATGGCTATGTGTCAGTCCTGCTAAGCGAGTATTAAGTTTACTTAATACTTATATTGTATTCTAGTTATATTTAAAACATAACTTTTACACAAATGTCTTGTCTCCGTTATGTCTGGTCTTTTACTGTTAACTTTTTATGCAAAACTCACAGTTTTAACATTCATCGTCCTATAGATTCCTCATCAAAAAATGTGTTTTCTATCAATGGCATATGTTGAGTAATTCTGTTTATTTAGCAGTCCCCATATTAAGAGCTCAAAACACTCTCTCCAACTTCTCAGCATCATCTGTTACTCCAAGATTGATTTTGGTTTTGTTTTGTTTTTAGACTGCACAGCTCCACAAGAATTTTATAATCATTTGTACACATCTCGTTACCTTCACTACCCACTGACTTACTACTACACTATAGCCTGATTAAAACTACTTCACTGCACAGTGCACCAACAGTTTTGTACATAAACATTATTATGTAAAGACTTAAATAAACATAAAGAATCAAGATTAAGCTTTCCTGGATAATGCATAGAGCTACAAGATCTGTCTTTAATGATGTATTTCCCTCAATTCTTTTAAACACTTTGTTTGTTAAATGATGTTCATCAATGTGTATTCTTCTTTTTCTCTTCTCTGTCATTTCCATCCATCTGGGTCTATGCTCCTGCAAATCGTTGGTCAACTGTAGAGACGTTTGGTATGCTCTCACTCTATGAGCCATCCCAAATCACAGAGGGTCTAGTTTTAGTTTAAGTGAATGGTTCATTCACAACTCTGTGACTTTGGATATCTCTCAAGTTTGCTGTGACGATCATATTTCACAAGTTGCTTGCTCCATGTGAAATAGCTCCTCTCCCTAATACAGTACTGTAATAACTATTGCTCTGTTTCAACATAACGCTTAAAGAGATGCAGACTAGCTTTTTGATTAAATATTGGCCATACTTTGATTCTTAAACATTCTTCACAAGCTCTTTGCATCACTTTATATTTTCACAGATTTTTCCTGGGTGTGTAGTTTTACTTGGACTTTTTGCTGTTTGTTATCAGCTTGCTTCCCCAGTAGCTGGCCTTTGCCTGACCTTGCCCCTTTCAAAGAAGGAAGTGCATTATTACTATCAAACACAGTGAACTCTTTAATTTCTGTTTTTGTCTTTTTATAGTGAAAGAGTTCTTAGCTAAAGCCAAAGAAGATTTTTTAAGAAAGTGGGAATGTCCTCCACAGGTATATAGATTGTGAATACAAATTATGCATATTTTTATTGTTACATCATTCTGCTTAAAGGGATATGCCACCCCCAGGTCAAACTTGGGCATCTCCCTACAGTCCGGAGACTAAAATAAGTGGTGGAAAGCGTTTTTATGGTGACCCAGCCATTGTCCAGGTCTGTCAGCACTGACCGCCGCGGTATCTGCAGCTACTCCGCGTTAGACTGGAGTCTAACGGCGCCAGAGAAAGATTTTGGCCAAAAGGAATTAATTTGCACCACGCTGCGTAACAGGGGAACTCCCTTCCTGGTGCGTAACAGGGATTCCCCTGTCAGCGTGGTGTGTGCTTCGGCTGTCTTTTTCCACACTGAAAAATAGTTCCCACCCAAAATGACCAAGTCAAGCTCTCCATGTTGATTTGCGCATTTATTTGCACTCGATATGAATGCGCACTACACAGAAAGTAATTGGGAAAAGCATCGAGCAAATTAATTCCTTTTGGCCGAAATCTTTCTCTGGCGACGTTAGACTCCAGTCTAACGTGGAGTAGCTGCAGATACTGCAGCGGTCAGTGCTGTCAGACCTGGACAATGGCTGGGTCACCAGAAAAACGCTTTCCACCACTTATTTTAGTCTCTGGACTGTGGGGAGATGCCCAAGTTTGGCCTGGGGGTGGCATATCCCTTTAAGTGAAATGAATATTTTATTGTGAAGAAGCCAGGTTTATTGTTTTTGTTTTTGTCAGTGCACAACTGGCCTGGATGACTTTGACCGATTCAAGACATTGGGCACTGGTTCGTTCGGGCGGGTCATGCTTGTCAAACACAAAGGAACAAACCAATTCTACGCCATGAAGATCTTGGACAAACAGAAAGTAGGTTTAAGTCTGTTTGTGTGCTGTGTGATTTAGTGTGTGTTCTCTGTGCTTTGCACTTTTAGAGGTCACTGATAAGTGCACCTTACATCATTAACAAGGAAATGGAGCATTATGTACAGTCTTAGTAAAAACAAACCGAGTGCATTCTCAGAATGCTTAAAGTGAAAGTTTGTAGTTGCCTTGAGGTGAGACACTGCAAATGAAAAGTTAAAAAAAATGTTGATATACTTTGACATATATTTCAGGTGGTCAAGCTAAAACAGATAGAACACACTTTAAATGAAAAGAGAATACTACAGGCCGTGTCCTTCCCCTTCCTGGTGAGACTAGTGTACACTTTCAAGGTAAGTGTAGGACTGGACCACAAATGAAAAGTTCAATAATATGAGTGCAGGTTTAAGTTTTCCAAACTAAACCTGAGGCTGTGCAATATGACATATCATGAGAGAAATGCAGTTCACCAAACCGCCTGATTGCTCTGACAGGATAACTCAAACTTGTACATGGTGATGGAGTACGTGCCTGGTGGAGAGATGTTCTCCCATCTTAGACGCACTGGAAGATTCAGGTATTGTTTGTACATTTGTTGTTATTTATTTCTTTTCATTTAATAATAATCTTTGTTCTTTTTTAGTGAAAATCATGCACGATTTTATGCAGCTCAGATAGTACTCACATTTGAGTACCTTCACTCTTTAGACCTCATCTACAGAGACCTAAAACCTGAAAATCTGCTCATAGATCAACATGGTTATATTCAGGTAGACCTGTTGAAATGTTACAATGTACAATACTATTGTAATAGCTGGAGTATATAATGTAATTATAAAGTACTTAAAAAAAAAAAATTTCTTCAGGTGACAGATTTTGGCTTTGCTAAGAGAGTTAAAGGGAGGACCTGGACATTGTGTGGGACCCCCGAGTACCTCGCTCCAGAAATTATCCTCAGCAAGGTGAATATGAAGATGCCTGACAAAGGTGTACAGTCTGATGTTAAAGGTGTTAGTATGGTATAGTCTAGAACCATATCTGTAACCGTATAAAATGTAGTTTACATGAATAAAATCACTTTTGTTTATTAACAAATTTCATCCAGTAAAGAGATTTAGATTAATTTTATTTTGACAAATATTGCTTTTTTTTCCTAACCTGTTTTTTCAGGGCTACAACAAAGCTGTGGACTGGTGGGCTCTGGGGGTTCTGATCTATGAGATGGCTGCTGGATACCCTCCATTTTTTGCTGATCAGCCAATTCAAATATATGAAAAGATTGTATCCGGAAAGGTAGAAAGGATAATTTGATTTATTCCAAAACAATCAATTTTGGTATCTAATTTCAATGTGTTAAGACTAACTAATAATTTACTAATAAATAACCTTTAATTAAATAATGTATGTCTTATGTATTATGACTTTCTTTGCTAAATCTTGTAGGTACGATTCCCTTCTCACTTTAGTTCAGATCTGAAGGATCTCCTAAGAAATCTACTGCAAGTGGACCTGACAAAGAGATTTGGTAACTTGAAGAATGGGGTCAATGACATTAAAAATCACAAGTGGTTCTCGACAACCGACTGGATTGCCATCTATGAAAGAAAGGTACTTCTCACCCCCTACGGTGCTATGATTAATCTCTATAATATCTCTTGTTCACTTTGTCTTACTGCAGTTCACTCATTTGACATTGACAATCTGATTTGTTTTAGATTGAGGCCCCTTTCTTGCCCAAGTGCAGAGGACCTGGTGACACAAGTAACTTTGACGACTATGAAGAGGAGGAGATCCGTGTGTCTCAAACAGAAAAGTGTGCAAAGGAATTTGCAGATTTCTAGTGAATGGGGAAGAGTCCCCCAAGGACTCACAGTTAGGATGATTGCACTCCTTAGGTTAAATATGGAATTGAGGCTGTTACATTTGGAGCTCATTTCCGGTTCTTAAATTCCACTCCGTATTTTGTTGTGTGCCCTTTGCACAAAACATACACAGACACATTAGCCAGACATGTCTTGTGAAGCAAAAAATATATTTTTAACAATCCATTTACATTTTAATTCCTCAAATCTGCTTTATATGTGTTTCTTTGGATAAAAAAATAATATTCAAAACCAATCAGGATGAAAGACCCTTTTAGTAACTAGAAGTGTTTTGAGCATATTTTCTCAAACTAAAGGGAATCTGGTTTCTTTCATCTTTCTGGGATTTTTATGTGTCAAACAGGCAAATGTATTTTGGTAACCCTTCTGCAATTCTGGTCACGTGACATTTGCATCTAGATATGCATATAGAGGAAGAACATGTGACTATAATTCTGATAAAACTCAACAGACAGTGTGTGTAGTGATCTATATTTCACACTGATAACAAGCTTTCTGAGTTTTAACACTTGACAGATGGGTATCTAGCAACATGCATCATGTGAACTCACTGCTGTACTATTGTTAATGTAGCGTCTTTTTATTCATATCTGGTCATGAGACAGTTACTTTTACCTCAGCCTAAGTATGGCATTTATTGTATGAAGTAAAAATATATATTTTTCAGGTACAACTTTCACAGGAAAGAAGGTAGCTATAGGTTTTAAATCACTCCACACAACTGAATATGATTCTTATAATGAACTACCAAGTGCATTTTTAGACATTGCAGCAATGCTTTGGTTGTAGATGGCAATTTCATTTTAATCATAATCTTTGGAGCTAAGTCTTCCCCTGACATCCTATTATTGTTAAAAATGCATATTCTGTCTGTCTGTCTGTCTGTTTGTATGTTATTCTGTCTGAGTAGCAGTGACACAAAAAGTATCCCACCTTTTAATCTGTTTTTGATGTTTTTGATTTATAGTTTTAGCCTGTGACACCCACTGCTTCATTTTCAAGAGTTGTTTCTATAATAGAAACAAAACAGAACCTCCAATATTATAAACTTAGTAATAATTAAAGGGGACATATTATGTTAAATTGACTTTTATCGACTTTTAACGCTTTTATAACAGTGTTCTCTCATCATTAGCTTACTCAAAGCTTTATTTCAATTTGTTCATTTTAAGAGTCCTGCATTGTTCTTCATTCCTGGTTTGAGTGCTCAGAAAATTTCAGTTTTCACCTACCCTTCCTCTTTTCAGACTCCAGATCAGAAATAGAGTTTTAAAAAATGAATGTGGCAATTTGTCAACAATATAAACATCTGCTGCTATGGTAAAAAAAAAAAAAAATCTCTATGAAGCGACTATCAATTCTGCTATTTTTAACAGGAAGTCACTGCTACTACTTTTATTGTTAAAATGTGTATATGTCTTCTTTAATGTCAGTTATGGGGCATTTGATTTCAGGCCAACTTTGTAGTTTTATGAATCAGTTTTAAGAATTGTACAGCCCCGTCAACTTGCCCTAGTATGGATTGTTGACTTGGGGTCCTAGGTCACCGGTAGTAGCCTTTAAGGCCAGTTTGTAGCATTGCATTAACAGCCTAAGCTTCCAAAATGGGTTTAGATGATGTTTGATGGTGCTCACATTATAAGAGGGGATGGGAAAGTCAATCATAAATCAATTTGAAAATCAGGATTGAGCGAAAAAAGGCACAGATCTTGTACTGTCAATCATTATTCACTTGTCTATAGAGCACATGCATACACTTTTTATTATTTGTAAACAGTAATTTCTTCCCTCTAGGTTTTGTGTTGCTTTATATATTGTAGGCTACTATTATTTTCTTTTTAGATGAACACTGGTAGGCTAAATGTAATTTGCAATGGTGTTTCCGCATGTATCAGAACTGCCTGTGTATAAATCTGATATTTCCAGGATTTTGTCTGAAATGTGCAGCTTCTGAAAATGTGTTTCAATGTGATCAACGTTTGTCATTATATGATCATGTAAATGGCAGCACTTTTCCTGAGCTCACAATCCCTAAATGGAGGAAATACGATTTAAGCTCTTCACACCTGACCCAACTTCCCTTCGCTGACCAGAAATCAAAATGTCTTTTTTTGCACTTTTATTTTACCAGTATTTATTTACGTTTGCAAGGGGAGATACTATGCTGCAGCATATTTTGTTGTTATGTCACTATAGTACATTTTTATTAAAAACCAAAAAATGAAATGCTGAAAGAGGACCGCTTTTGTTGTGTTCGTGAGGTAGGCTGGTATCCTTCACTTGTGCACTTCACATAGACAATATTTCATGTACTATCTCCACGAGTTGCTCCGACACTATAATATTTAGCTATTTTGAAATTGTTATTACTGTTATTACATTATACAATGATAAAATACAGTAACTCGCTCTTCACTACAGAGCGCTGCTGGGTCGTTAAAAAACTTCAATTCCCATGAATCTTCAGTGTCATGTGGGCGAAGGAAGCTAAACCGATACCGATGGAGAGGTGCTAGTTGTCTTTACTTGATTAAACCTTGATTTCAATCAAATGTATATTGTGTTTTAATAGAGCTAGTTAGTTTTTTTTTTTTAATAGACGGGATTTTGTTACCATTATCGACTCTCTTTTGAAAAACAGGAAACGAAGGAAAAATAAGGTTAGTACATTTCTGTTCAGCAAATCCAGCTAAGTGTACGTGTTAGGTAGCTTATGGCCATAGGTAAAAAGACCTACTATATTAAAGACGGGCAATTTTCTGTTAACTATATTATCAATCGTGGCTTATTCTTTATTCTCGTTTCCCTTTCACAATGTCGTTGATTACAATTTGGTTCATGTCTGTAATCCGCGGTAGTTTTTAACGTTGCGTGTCATTGACAGTGTGTTGTCGTGTATTTTGTTACAGCTTTGTGTTTGATTTCGCGTAATGAATGTTCTCACAGCCATCCAGAGAAGGACGCTACAAGACACAAACATGGAGATGCTAACAGAGTCTGTGAACTTCTGATGAAATTACGGCACTATCACACACTGTAAGTTTCACTTTACTAGTCAAATTGGACATGCTCTATTGTAATGTATCAAAGATTAAATTTTAACCTGTCATAAAGACACAACTTGTGCGTTTATGGTAAAAAAAAAAAAAAAGGAACTATTTATTACTAAACATGTTGTTACATAAACACCCCTGTATGTATTCTGAGATATGTTTGTGACCTGTGTGTAACACGTGTTTGTGTTTATTTCCATTGATTTATAATAAACACATTTTTCGTCTGCAGACATAATGGAGGAAAAGGCAAATGGCTCTGTTGACCTCAAAAGGTAAGCCTAATACTGTAACAGCATCAGATTTGCGATATGTTTTGTCAGCCAACGCTTGTCTATTGTGACCATACAGCCCTGTGGAAAATGGTCAGCTTCCTGACCCTGCCAACTGGGGCGTTGCTGATGTTGTCAATTACTTCAAAGCCACAGGATTTGAAGAGCAGGCCACTGCTTTTCAAGATCAGGTCAGTGTAGATTTCTGATTCATCTCCTTTTTTCCAAACAATGAAGTTGACCTCTTATTTTAATTTCATAGGAAATCGATGGAAAGTCTCTTCTCTTGATGACGCGTAATGACGTGCTGACAGGCCTGTCCATAAAGCTGGGACCTGCACTCAAAATCTATGAGTACCATGTGAAACCTTTGCAGACTCAACACCTGAAGAGTAATGTCTCTTAGCACCAATAGATCATCCAAAAAAACATCTCAACGACAATCAGTATGTCAGATGACCCCAGGCTAGCTGCCACTTTTTAAAGACTCCTCTAGTGTCACCTTAAGAGAATTTTTCTGTATGTTTTTATAATCTCACTCCCTAAAAGGGCTGCACATGGGGCCCACTATGCTGTTTACCTGTTCATTTATTCTTATACTGCTGCTTGAGGTGTTGTTTTATTTTCTGTTATTTAATAGAAGGACATGTGGATATTTTGCAGGTATGGTGTGTTTGTATGTGTGTGAAAAGAGGTTAAACCTATGTTTTAAAAGTATTTATATACAAGATGAAATCTAGTACAAAACTGTTGATGTGTCATACATTGAATTTCAATTCTGATGCATCTCATAAATCTCCAATAGATCACTTGGTGATCACAAATGTGCAGCTGAGTCCATCTGTCCTGAGCATGTAATTTTAACTTTGTATTGTCTCTAAACATGACCTTTGTTTATTCAACTGAAGCTCTAAAATTAGATTATTTATGTGTAAATATTCCTTTCTGTGGTGCTTTACCATTGTAACTGAGACCGCTGTAATGAAGTGTGTATGACCAATGTGCAATGTGCAAACACTGGCTCTATCCCTAAAAGATTTGCAATAAATGGTGCTGTTTTCTCACCAAAGATTACTTTAGGAGCTTGGCTTTTATTAGTGATGATTAGAAGGTAAATGACACAATAATAGTAGTTGTTTTATGTTGTTTTGTTCAGTGCTTATAGTTTGGCCTGTCGTTTCCGACCCAGAGTCCCTGTAATGTTTCCAGAGGGGTTATCAAGGGGAAGAAGAACCTGTAAAGCAAAAGATGACCAACAAGGTATTAGGTATAAACAGTGAAAATCATTCAACAGGTTTTTTGTTTGTTTGTTTTTTGTAGAACTTGCTTCATCTTTGTTGCTGAGACCCATCTTTGTCATGTCTATTGTAAAGTAGTGTTGGTTGGGCATGACAATCTCTATTTTATCAACCTTAAACAGAAATCATCCATGAGTTACTGAGAATTTTAAAGAAATACTTCTACAATAAAACGTTGCACAAACCTCCGGGAGTCGATCCAGAACCATGACCTGAGTGTCATAGAGTGTCTTCTGCACAGAGGGTGAGTACTCTCCACTGTCATAGGGACCAGCAAACTTCTCAAGTATTGAATCCTTAACACACTTCCTAAAACATGAGTAGAACTGAATTAATGTCATACTATTGTGCTTATTTTATTTGCAAATATTGGGTTAATAACTCATGACACACCATGCAGCATCAAAGTCAACACCAAGCACTTTGTTGTAGCACCACCTAGAGTAGACTGAGGTGCAGAAACACCTGTCCTTAGCGTCCTGCAGAGTTGTGAATCGATCTCTGAGGAAGTTTTCGAACCCAGACTGTGTAGTTTTCAGCACCTTCATATCCTTGATTCCACTGTGAATAACCGGCACACCTGGAAAACATTTATGAAATGTATGAAAATATTTCATACAAAAAAAAAAGAAACCTTATGTAGGGGTGGGCCAAATAGCAAAATAATCTCACAACTTTCTTAGAGCTTTGAATTTTTTTTCTTTAAGAGATAAATAAAGTAAATGGGAAGATGCCTGGGACGGATGGCTTTGGTGCAGAATTGTATAAAGTTTGCTAGGCAAATATCCCCACTCCTGCTCAGAATGCTGTCTCACTCCATTGAAGCAAAACTCCTTCCTCCCACACTATATAATGCAAACATTGCCCTTCTACTAAAATATGACAGAGCTTATGCCAATCCGGCATCATATCGTCCAATATTTATGCTAAAATCAAGATTTTTACTAAAATACTCGCTAACAGGTTAAATGATCATATCGAATCCCTCGTTCATAAGGATCAGTCTGGGTTAATCCGTAACAGATATTCATTTTGTAATACTAGAAGGGTGTTAAACATTACATATTATAAGTTTGCTGCATGTTCAAAACAAGCAATTTTATATTTGGATGTCGAAAAGGCTTTTGACCAAGTGGACTGCTTAAGGTGCTGGATAGGTTTGGTCTGGGTGATTCCTTTGTCTATTGGGTATGTTTTGTTTAATTTATATTCATTTCTTTTACTATATGTGATGCTTACCGTGTATTGTACTGATTATTTGGCACAACAATAAGCTTGTCCTTGTCACCCCTTTTATTTTTATTTATTTATTTATTTTGTTGTAGATGATAATGTAAAACATTAATGAAGAAATATTATATATATAATGAAGATAAATAAACTAATCTACTTCTTTGTGAAGTTCAGTGATTGGTTAAATGCAGATGCCAGTCACACTGAGCCCTAAAGATAACCAGCAGTGGGAGGTACAACGTGTCTGTGTTTGAGCAGACAGCCGCATCAAATAGAGAAAGAGTGAATCACAATATGATCAAAACTGCAGATCGTCACAGGGATTTGATCTTAATCCTATTTTTATCATCATATTGCCCAGCCCTACCTTAATGCTTAATAAAATGTATGCTTAAAAATAAATAAATACAGCATTAAAATGTAAAAAAAAAAATTACCATTGAGATCTTGCTCAACCTCGCAAAACCGACCAGCTTCAGGACTGAAAATGAACGCATGAACATGCTGGATACCATTCTGAAAAAATGTTTAATATTGGCAACTAGTAAAAAAAAATTACATCCATCATTTTCTCATTTTTACCTTCTCCATCCTTCTCCATGGAGCCTCCTCCATGTAAACCTTGGCCCGTTGGACATGGTCAAATTCAGTCAGAAAATGATTGCAAATATCCAGGGAAAACTGTTCAATATTGTTTACCTAAAGCAAAATGTGCATTTAATATGATAATACATTTTATTCCTTAACTGAACATTCACACACCATTTTTATTTTGCCAAAATGTTGATGTTAAAAGAAGCAGACTTACCCCTTTGATTTTGGCCAGAGCATGCACAGTGTTCTTGATGGTGTCAGTGGGGATGATGTCAGAGTTGTCTCCAAATAAATAGTCTTTACGAGTTTTCAGTGTGATTTCCACATTGGCTTTCAGCTCAATAATATCATGATGTTTTCCCCGTCTCTTTATAACCAGCACCTTCACAGCATTCTTACCATAGCCTGTCCGCACAAACTCTACATTCTGTTGACACAAAGTAAAAATAAAAGAACATCAACTGCTGCTCTGAAATGTACTTTAAAAAAAAACAAAAAAACTTTGCTTCGCTTAATTACCTGATGGGTTGCCATCACCTTTCTGGATCTTTACCTGATATCTGAATCTCCTGCAGTTTAACCCCAGAGGGGTATTTTGTGCAAGAGGCGGACCCAGTTTGTTTATTATGTAAGATATGTTACCCGTTAAAGTGACCCGTTATAACATCAACATTGGCTAATTTGTAACATACAGTGATGAATACATGTTTTAATTGTTAAAAAATTTCCCATCAATGCAACAAACAGCTTTGAAAGTAGATCACTTTTGGATTTCTAACTTTTCCTTTACTATTCAGACCACTGTTCCCTCAAACTCTTTTTATTTTGTAAATTTTAACATCAAAAGAAAAGCAAAAATGTCTGAGTTTGTCAGGTGACAGAAATGTCTTATGGCTTCCTTTCTAGCAGTTGTGCTATACTTGCAATTTTAAGTCCCAAAGGCAGAACCCTCAGTCAGCTGTATGCAGGAAAGGCCTATAAGGTGAGATAAGGCCTTTTCTGTGGCAGCAATTCTACTTCTGATTAATTGCAAGCTTTGTATTTAAAATACTAATTTCTTACTCTTCGGTTCTGGTAGTCCAACAGCTCTGTCTATGCAATGATACACCTCCAATGCTCAAATACAATGTGGACTATGGATACACAAAAGGTATAGTGAATTTTACAGTTATTTTAAAATGCATTTTTTCTTTGTAATTTTTAGTATAAGATTATGGATATTTTGTAGCTGTGTAATTAACCAAACGTTCAGGGTCAGGAGGAGTGTGTGCACAAAGACTGCCTATCAGATAACCACCGTTGACTCAGTGACTTTTCAAAAATATTATATAAGTTTAATGTTATTCAAGTTTTTGTGAGCTCTGTTGTTTGCGTCAGACAGGTATGATGCTCTTTGACCGATGTCAAGGTTTCTGGCTGTTCCCACATTTCCCTTTGTTCCATGAAAAAGGCTACATTTATCCAAAATCCGGAAAAGTCAAAGGTCAGACAGCTCTGTGTGTCACCTACAAATATGAACAGCTCTTCCACATTGGTAAAGTAAAAGCAAGGGGCTGATACACTCCTGGGCTGTAGTCGACTAAAGAAATTCTCGGTGGACTAAAGACATGCCCTGTGTGTTTTGTGAGATGTTCTCTCGTAGTAAATTATGTTGATGGCAAATGCTTTCAAACATATTATGTTTTTTTGCAAAAACGTATATAGAGAAGTACCAATCATCAGCTCCATGAGCAAAAAGAAAGATTAAACTATCCTGTCACTCCCAAAACCAGAGATTGACCATTTTTTCATGCCCAATGCCAATACCTATTGTACTGGATACAGAGAAACCGTTGGCTGCATGATAAGCCTCATCCACAGTCCTTTTAGCTAGGGTGTCCCGATCCGATCACGTGATCGGAAATCGGCCCCGATCACGTGGTTTCGGATTGGATCAGAATCGGACGTTACCTCCCGATCAGGATCGGATATATATGTAAATATATTCTTATTATTTTTTAACATACCCTAGATGAGATCTATGGTTATGCACTGGCACAGAGTTAACCTGGGAAATCCCAGGCTGTCTTTCGTTCATTCCGATCTGAAAGACAGCCTGGCGACTATGGCAAGCGAGCTCTCACGATTCTGGGAGCCAATCAGAAAGCGGGGAGGGGTGGCAAGATGGTGATGCGTACTACGTGACAAACGGAAGCTTGTAGTTTGAACTGACAACTGACATGATTGGCTATGGGCTACGTATACGCCAAATGATAGACATTTGTAACGCCCAATAAACGGCCGTTGGCGATCGTAAACCACACCTCTGGTACGAGATATTTCGAAGGTGGCTCCCAGACCATATCTCACTTGTGATATGGTCAGGTGTAAACCAGGCAAGCACAGAGTGAGACTTCACATAGAAACATCGTGTGTGGCATGACACGCTATTGGTTAAATACACGGAAGCAGCTCGAAGCCCAAAGCGCGAGTACAGAGAGGAGATAAGAAAAGCACTATAATGAGCGCTATAAGAACGCTATAATGTTTGGCGAGTATGTCTGCGGTCTGGAAATACTATAAAGTTGATGACAACAACATTGCCATAGCAAACGGTGGGATATGTGAGCTTGGGATTGCAAGGGGTGGAAAGGAAAGGGCTAAATTTAACACAACAAACCGATACGGCATATTCAAAAATTCAGACTACTGAACACCAGTGTTGGGAGTAACTCATTACAAAAGTAATTAATTACTGTAATGCATTACTTTTTGGTGTAAAGCAGTAATGTAACGCATTACAGGGAAGAAAATCGGTAATATATTACTTGTTACAATGCCAGTAATGCACATTACAATGCATTTTTAACCTGCTTTGTTTTTGTGGGTTTTGCGTTTTCTTCATACAAAGTTCGGGGATCACCGTGAGATCAGCTACTGAATCTGATAAGTCCGCGTAGAACATTACATTTCATACAAAGTTCCGCGAGATCAGCTAGTGATATAAAAGTCCGCGCAGACCATTCCATTTCCTTCGTCTCGAACTGGCAGACTGACAAAGGATGACAGAACCAGATGAATCGGATAGTGCTAGCTCCTAGAGGGCAATACAGCTGGAACTATCTTAATAGCTATACATATGGGCTATATTCACAGATGTATACCAAATGTGAAAATGCCATTTGCTACAGAATTGAAGAGGATGGCAGTGAACAGGTGCTGGAGTGCATGGTAAGGTGTGGCAAGAAGGGAAAGGACGATTTATCTTTTGGTATTGTAAGTGGGTAAGAAGCAATTACTGAACATGTAGGTTTTCAGTCTGCAGGTTCCCAAAACCTCCTGGATGGCAGGTGAAAGTCATGACACATGAGAGATTTGCACTGTGGATTGCCAAATCCTTATTTCCAGTCATTTTGGCGAGAGTAACTAAAGTAATGCGAAAGTAGTGTAATGCCTTACTTTTTATTTAGAGTAATATTGTAATGTAAGGCATTACTTTAAAATGACAGTAACAAGTAATAAGTAGTGCATTACAGTTTTTGAGTAACTTGCCCAACACTGCTGAACACTTGAATTTGCTTGTCATCTATCTGCTCAAATCCAAAATGATAGATTTTGAAGATTTGTGATTTTGTTTTGCCTGTTTTAACTTCTCTACATAAATCCACGGTTCTTCAACTGCTCTGTACCATCTGCTTTTTCTCCTGACTTTGGGCTGTTGGCGGAGTTATGTGAAGTCAATAAACTAAATAGCGTTTAGCTCTAGTCAAATGACACTCACAACACTAGCAGTTATAGGAGCAAATTTGGAGCCAAGTTCCATATTAGGAATTTATCATTTTAATTTAGAGCGGGTTAATACAAAGGAATTTAAGGAATGTGGCGGTTAGCAGTTTAGCTATGTCCCTTTATATATATAGATTATGGGTTCAATACTGCCTCAGTCATCATGATTTAGCAGCTAATCATGCCACACATTGTAGTCTAGTTTTTGTTTTGTATTTTCAGTAAATACTTGCACATTTCTGTACAGTAGAGGAGGGAAATATATAAAAGTGTAATGTTTCAAATAAGGGTATAAAGTGATATTCATGCACTTTTTTGGTTCATGTTCCGTCCATGGATATTTAGTGTTATATTTGATACTTTTTTATTTTGCCCACCAATTGTTTAAGAGTGTTTGATGTACAATATTTGATGCATCAAAAATATCACATCAACAAAAACTATTCCAATAGATTTTAGAAATTAACATTGCCCTGGTCTGACACTGATGGCATTATGTACAGAAAACATATAAGAAAAATAAACTGGGAGTGATTGGACCATTGACTATAGAGTTTAGTGAAACCACACTAACCCTGATGTCCTGTTTGCTCAGATATCGATGCCAACTGGGTGGCTCAGCTCTTGGCCATTGACCTGTTGGTGGAAACTTCAGGACCATACTACAGAACATCCAATGCCCTCTAACTATACCCTGCCCAAGCACATTCTGAACATCTGGAGGATCCTAATGCCAGGCCCAACATGCTTTCTCTCACACCACAATCATTCAAAGAGTATTGTGTCCCGGAAAGACGAGGCACAGCTCACCTGTTTGGGAGATTTAAACCGAGAAAAGACCCAAATGTGGAGAGGAGGGGGGCTGACTTGCACAACTCACAGATTTATAAAGCCTTCAGACAACTAGTGGACCAGTACACACGATGTTAGTGACAACCAAATGTGCCAGACTGTATGAAATTGTGTGTGGGTTTAGGCACAGATAAACTATGGGATGAATAATTAACATAATGTAACCCAACAGGGGCAGCTTAAAACACAGGTAAGAACTGCAGGTTGTGGGTAAAGTGAGGAACTGAGACCATTTATCTCTTTTAAATGGTCTCAGTTCCTCACTTAAATATATACATATATATATATATATATATATATATATATATATATATATATATATATATATATATATATATATATATATATATATGCGCTTTAAGGTAAGCTTTAAATGATAAAATATGCCTAGGGCTGGCTGATTGCGGCTGCACCCAGTGTGGGCAGTAAACACTAGGAGGCAGAGCACCCACTGGAGCGTCGTGACACACACCTCAAAAACGTGAAAGGTGAGGACGTGCAAGATATACCACAAACACGAGGAGTGATGAGCCTGAAGTAGGGATCTCTGTCACCAGCCCAGAACAAAGATCAGTTTAAAAGAAGCACAGGGAAAAGGCCAACCCACACAGAAACACTAGGGTTATTTAGGGTTACTTAATTCGAAAAACTAACTTATTAAACCCAAACAGAACAGCAGTGGCTGGCAGCGTCTATAAGACAAACATTTTGTTAGTGATAAAATGAACCCGTTTTAGAATTACATTTAAAAAGCTTGTCAGGAGCCAAGAAAGTACGTGACACAGATGACAGGCTGTTAACGGCATCTAAAAACACAAAATATAGCTGACACACAAACATACAGATTACCCACAGATACAAACAAATATTACTACAATAGTGACACCTACCAGGCAGCTATTCTGTAATTGTGCAAGGGTGAAGCCAAGCAGCAGCTTACCTATACACCCTGCATATAAATACTGTGAGTAATTTGGCACTACGGAAGTGAAACAGAGGGAGGGCACTACACCACTATGTTGGTCGGCAATGGCCCAACAAGGAGTGAGCAATATGACAAATATTATATCACATTAAACGATGAACATTTAGTAACTACAACTATCTGCTTCTCCGAAGAGTTCACACATTAAATAAAATAAATATAATAAACTATTAGCTAGCTCGTGACAGTAATTTTACGTGTGTGAGCCTTGTTTAACAGCACAAATCAACTGTTATAGCTCCATCCAAATCAGCTCTTTTTGGTCAGATTAAGTATGAAGCGTGTAACAGAGCAGTGTTAATGTGTTACATTTGGGTTCATTGTAGGCCAAGACCTGCGTTGGCTCTTGGCCTTCAATGAACCCAAATGTAACTAAAACATTAAATGAATGAACACATGACCACACCTTGTGGGGCCACCAAGAAACTGTAGCAGGTGTTGGGCCGGAACAACCACCGCTAGCAGTTTAAAATATTTTGTGTGGGAAAGATTGGCTCTGAAATAAACAAAATGAGACAGAGACCTTATTCATGTGTTGTCTTGGCTTTCTGTTATTACCAACTGACTTTAATTGTACACAAGCACGATGCAATAATTACATTTTACATACATATGACATCTAATTACAATATTCTTTCTCTTTATTACCACCTAGTAATAACAGTTCAAATTTTTATCGTCCCTGGTCAATAAAACCACAAGTATCAATGACTAATGTTCATATAGTGAATTTTACAGTTATTTAAAAATGCATTTTTTTCTTTGTAATTTTTAGTATAAGATTATGGATATTTTGTAGCTGTGTAATAAACCAAATGTTCAGGGGGAGTGTGTGCGCAAAGACCACCTAACAGATAACCACTGTTGACACAGTGACTTTTCAAAAATATTATATAAGTTTAATGTTATTCCAGTTTTTGTGAGCTCTGTTGTTTGCGTCAGACAGGTATGATGCTCTTTGACCAATGTCAAGGTTTCTGGCTGTTCCACATTTCCCTGTTCCATGAAAAAGGCTACATTTATCCAAAATCCGGAAAAGTCAAAGGTCAGACAGCTCTGTGTGTCACCTACAAATATGAACAGCTCTTCCACATTGGTAAAGTAAAAGCAAGGGGCTGATACACTCCTGGGCTGTAGTCGACCAAAGAAATTCTCGGTGGACTAAAGACATGCCCTGTGTGTTTTGTGAGATGTTCTCTTGTAGTAAATAATGTTGATGGCAAATGCTTTCAAACATATTATGGTTTTTCGCAAAAACGTATATAGAGAAGTACCAATCATCAGCTCCATGAGCAAAAAGAAAGATTAAACTATCCTGTCACTCCCAAAACCAGAGATTGACCATTTTTTCATGCCCAATGCCAATACCTATTGTACTGGATACAGAGAAACCGTTGGCTGA
>JAVJIX010000008.1:11980000-12295000 GCA_036785185.1 Paratrypauchen microcephalus | reverse complement strand
TCTGCAACCTTCGGAGGTGTTTCCCACCTTGACCTTGGGGTCTCCAGCCCGTACTCTGCACAGATGTTTCTGTACACTATGCCTGCCACTTGGTTGTGTCGCTCCATGTATGCTTTCCCTGCCAGCATCTTACACCCTGCAGTTATGTGCTGGACTGTCTCAGGAGCCTCTTTGCACAGCCTCCACCTTGGGTCTTGTCTGGTGTGGTAGATCTGGGCCTCTCTTGCTCGGGTGCTCAAGGCCTGCTCCTGTGCAGCCAGGATGAGGGCCTCTGTGCTGTCCTTCAGACCAGCCCTCTCCAGCCATTGGTAGGATTTCTTGATATCAGCCACTTCAGTTATGTTTCGATGGTAGTTATGGTAGATGGTAGTTGCTTTCCTTGTTGCCTCTTCAAGGTTGCCATTTGCTTGTGGGATACCAAGGTACTTGTAACTGTCCTCAATGTCTGTTATTGTTCCCTCTGGGAGTGAGACCCCCTCTGTGTGGACTACCTTCCCTCGCTTGGTCACCATCCTACTACATTTCTCAAGCCCGAATGATGTTCCAATGTCTGTGCTGTAGATCCTGGTGGTGTGGACCAGTGAGTCGATGTCTCGCTCACTCTTAGTGTACAGCTTGATGTCATCCATGTAGAGGAGGTGACTGATGGTGGCCCCATTTCTGAGTCGGTATCCGTAGCCAGTGCTTTCGATGATTTGGCTGAGGGGGTTCAGACTTATGCAGAACAGCAGTGGGGACAGTGCGTCTCCTTGGTATATGCCACATTTGATGGACACTTGCGCAAGTGGCTTGCCATTGGCTTCAAGTGTGGTTTTCCACAACTGCATCGAGTTTGCAATGAATGCCCTTAGAGTCTTATTGATATTGTACAGCTCCAAGCACTCAGTGATCCATGTGTGTGGCATTGAGTCATAGGCTTTCTTGTAATCAATCCAGGCAGTGCACAGGTTGGTCTGACGGGTTCTGCAATCACGAGCGACTGTTCGGTCAACCAGGAGTTGGTGTTTGGCTCCCCTGGAGTTTTTGCCGATGCCCTTCTGTGCTGTGCTCATGTATTGATCCATGTGCCCACTTATCTTAGCCCCCATGATACCTGACATGAGCTTCCATGTTGTGGAGAGGCAGGTTATTGGCCGATAGTTGGATGGGACTGTACCCTTCGAGGGATCCTTCAGGAGCAGGATCGCACGCCCTTGGGTTAACATTCAGGGTGAGTCCCATCCCTTAGCAGCTGGTTCATTTGTGCTGCCAGGCGCTTATGGAGAGCAGTGAGCTTCTTTAGCCAGTACGCGTGGATCATATCAGGGCCCGGTGCTGTCCAATTTTTCATGCCTGAGACTCTTTCCTGAATGTCTGCCACTGTGATGGTGACTGGATCTTGTTCAGGGAGATTGCTATGGTCTTTCCTCAGAGCCATCAGCCACTGTGCATCGGTGTTATGTGATGCCTCCCTTTCCCATATGCCTTTCCAGTACCTTTCAGTCTCCAGCCTTGGTGGGTCTGCTCTGGTGTTATCCCCCTGCCATTGAGCGTACACTTTCGCAGGTTGTGTTGCGAACAAACGGTTTATTCGTCTGGCCTCGTTATCTCGAGTGTACCTCTTTAGGCGGCTGGCTAAGGCTTGTAGCCTTTGCTTGGCAGTTTCGAGTGCTTCAGGTATGGGCATCTCAGGACCTCCAACGTGCACTGGGGCGGTTTGCAGCCGAGGTGTGAAGCGGCTGGGATGAGGATCAGCTCCTCCAAATCTGAGACTGGAAAAAGGTGGCTTGCCCTCTCCAGGTGGGTGGAGAGTCTCAAGTGGAGGAGTTCAAGTATCTCAGGTTCTGAGCATGAAGGGAGCATGAAGCATGAGATTGACAGGAAGATTGGTGCAGCATCTGCAGTGATGTGCTCACTGTACGGGACTATTGTGGTGAAGAGGGAGCTGAGCCAAAAGGCAAAGCTCTCAATTTACCGGTCAATCTATGTTCCTACCCTCACCTATGGTCATGAGCTTTGGTTAATGACTGAAAGGACATGTATTTGTTTTTGTTTGTTTGTTTTGGGGGGTTTTTTCACATTGAGATCTGATGTGTTTTCAAAGTGTTCCTTTATTGAATTTTATTCTATTTTTTGAGGAGTGTATTAACTTCACTTTTGTTGTTAACAATGTTAAGTTGTTGTTTCATGTAGAAAAGCCCAGTAATTACAGAGATATTAACCATAACAAAAATGGGTAATCTGAAAGTAAAATAGCAAATTCCACCACAAAATTCTGACCAATTTCCCAGCTCGATATTAAAAATGTTGTGATGCCATGTGAAACCGGCCAGTAGAAAAGTCTTATTCATGCTAAACCTCTTTAATCATACTTGACAACAATTGACCTATCCAACTGATTTGACTGCAACACATTGTTGCAGCCAATAGTTGTATAGTTTGGCTGGTTTTACATGTTTGCCTGTTGCTGATAGGTTGTAATGATGTTTTTATTAGACCAGAGAATGACCATGTTAATGGGAGGAATGAGGAAATTAGAAGTGGTGTGTGGGTGTTACTTTCATTTTGTGTTAAATAAATGTGCCTTGTTAAAGCTTGCTCTAGACAACTGGGGATGGCTCTAACTGTGAGTACAATGCTGGTATACTGTAGTAATATTAATACTACTACTACTACTAATACTACTACTACTACTACTACTACTACTACTACTACTACTAATAATAATAATAATAATAATAATAATAATAATAATAATAATACATCAGACTTATATAGCACTTTTTTGGACACTCAAAGACTCTTTACAATCAAAAAGAAACAATAATAATACTGTAATGTTATGTGAGCATGAGTTGGCTTATTTTTAAGACATAGGCTATGTAAGGTAAATGGGATTTGTGTATTTGTGAATAAAATTACTGACCACTGACTGAAATGATTTGTTGTTAAATAATTGTAATTGTAGAAAAAAAATGCTATTTCCCTTTGTTAGTTTCCCCAAGTTTGAAAGTCACTCCCTATAGGTCAATTAATTTCTATGAAGCTGTGTGTACATTAATATTTAGACACATTTGTTATATTCTACAATATTTCAGTTGTAAATCTGTATATTTCAGAGAATATGGAGACTGTTACTGTGTCTTGGCACACTGCATGCCACACTGGGTCAGTCCAATGTGGCATGCAGAAACGATAGAGGAGAAGAGGTCGACTGGTTGGTGTAGCTCAAAATTGTCCAACTAAAATTCACTACAATCACATATACTAACAATACTATTAATTTGCATTTAGGTACATTTTATACAAGTTACCCAAATCTAAAGGTGATGGACTGAATTACGTGTATATGGATGAAAGCACAAAAGGATGGAGAGAGAGCATGGAGAAGATCAACAGCCCAAAAGGGTCCGTGGCCAACACTCTCACACCTCTTTTTGACTACTACAAGAAAAAGGTGAGAAACTGTGTTTCTTCCTTTTAATAAAACTACTACTTCCTGTACTTTACTTTTTTCAACTTCTCTTTACTAAGAGCCACTTGACTGATAAATATTTAACACTTTACTACACCAACCTAAGCATCAACCTAAACATGCTGCATATTTGTGGTTTTAGACTGAAGGATTTGGGTTTATGCTCTACAATGATCAGCCTCCAAAAGATCTTAAACCTGCCCCAGCATCTTTTGGGCATGCTAAAGGTGGTTGTTTGAAATGTATATTATGTGATTTTGTAACATGTTTTACTATTGTTACTTCTCATTTCTGATACAGGGGTTGTGATGTTGAACAAAACGTCTGGCGTCTGGCTGGCTCATAGTACACCACAGTTTCCTTCATATCAAAGTGAAATGTTTTGGCCAAGCAGTGGGACAATCAATGCTCAGACCTTCCTCTGTGTAACATATGCTTATAGTGAATTTAAAAAAATAGGTAGGTTAATAATAATAATAATAATGTAACTTTCTCTTGTTATTCTTTTGTTTAAAAAACAATTAAATATGTTTTAGGAGTCCATCTTAAATACATCCATGCATTCCCATTTGATTCTATATTCCCACCATATGTTTATGAGGAGCTAAAATGTGTTGCACAAAGAAGTTGCTACCCAAAGATCGAGCCCTGGTTTAAGGTCACAGAGCTGGTTTCTCTAAAAGGACGCCAGTTCAAGAGCTTTGCAAAATACAATCGATTTAAGGATGGTAAGTTTTTATTCCACACCCATGGAGCCTGAGAAATGAACTGTCTGAGTTATTGTGATTGTTTTTTTGTTTTTTTTTTCCCAGATCTTTATGCTGGCCTTATTGTGAATTTCATAAAACAGAATTTATATGTGAAGAGTTGGGGAAGTATGCATCAACCATTGCCATCAAACTGCACTAAAATCATCCCTCATTTTGTGTACAACATTAAAGAAGTGAACCCTCACAGGAGGGGGCCCTTCCCTGACACTGTGGACCACTCAAAGTGGTGTGTGACAGCTACAGGGGACTTCACCTGTGTGGCTGATATGAACAGGGAGGTCTCTCAGATGGGCAGAGGTGGAGGGGCAGTGTGCACTGATGACACCAATGTTGGGGCAGCATTCTTCACAGCTGTTCGTATGTTTCAGCCATGTGACGGACCACAACTTCCTGCTGAATGTGGAGAACTGAATCAACATAAAGACAAAAAGTGAACAGTGACAATATGAAGTAGCATACAATGTTTATGTGTACTTTTATCATAGACACTCCTTTGTGTTTTAAACAGGGCTCTCAAGTCTCACGCATTGAGAGTGTGACACACGCCCCCCCTCCTCGGAAATTACGCAGTCTCACGCACGACCCCGCTCAAAACTTGAGAGCCCTGGTTTTAAATTGTGTTGAACTTGCTCTGTTTTTGTTGTTGTTGCTGTTAGACTTAGACTTAGACAAACTTTATTGATCCACAAGGGAAATTGCTTTGGGTACGGTAGCTCACTCATCAAATATAAATAATATACAATATAAAACAGAGGGTAAAAGAACAAGAAGAAAAATAGATGGCATAGCAACCAAAAAGCAATAGACCTGTGTCAGATGAGACACAATTATATACATAAGATAATGGTAATAAATATATATATGTACAATCAGATTTAAATAGAAAAGTAGTAGTCAAATATAAAATACAGTGTCAAATATGATGATAAAAGAAGAAATTCAATTTGTCAACTGGACAAAGTTTGTTTGGTCGAAAACGTTTCGCCGCTCATCCGAGAGGCTTTGTCAGTTCTGGTTAGAGTGCTGGTAAGACACTTGCTTATATCTCGCTGCAGGGAGGAGCTAACTAGCTAACTACTTTCCGAAACTATCTCGCCTATTGGTTTCTGTCTTTTGTTTCTCTGGCGTCTAGATTAGCATGCCTATTCATCCCTACACAACTTTTTTTCACACCTCTGGCCCTGACCTGGCTAGCCCTATTCTTTTGTTTGTTTGATCTACAAAACACCGAGCCACAAACAAAGCAATGTGGTCTACTCCATTCAGTGTAGTGAAGACTGCAGTGAGCGCTACATTGGAGAAACAAAACAGCCACTTCACAAGAGGATGTACCAACACAGACGGGCGTGCCAGAGTGGACCGTCATCTGCCGTACATCTTCACCTAGAAGCCACGGGCCATTCATTTGAGGACAGTGAGGTTCAGATCTTGGCCAGGGAAAAGAATTGGTTTGAGAGGGGAGTTAAAGAGGCTATTTTTGTAAAAAAAATAGAATCCTTCTCTAAACAGAAATGGTGGAGTCAGACATTATTTGTCGCCCATCTATAATTCCATTCTTAAACCTAGATCAAACAAACAAAAGAAACAATAAGGCTAGCCAGGTCAGGGCCAGAGGTGTGAAAAACAGTCGTGTAGGGATGAATAGGCATGCTAATCTAGACGCCAGAGAAACAAAAGACAGAAACCAATAGGCGAGATAGTTTCGGAAAGTAGTTAGCTAGTTAGCTCCTCCCTGCAGCGAGATATAAGCAAGTGTCTTACCAGCACTCTAACCAGAACTGACGAAGCCTCTCGGATGAGCGGCGAAACGTTTTCGACCAAACAAACTTTGTCCAGTTGACAAATTGAATTTCTTCTTTTATCATGGATTCTACCTGGACGACTGAGGGACTCTTCACGCATATCAAATATGATGTTCAGTACCAGCTGTATACAGTTGTAGGGAGTATTAGCTGTTACATAAGGGTGAGTTGTTGTACAGTTGTATGGAGTATGTTGCTGCTATTTATAGTCTATAGTGCCGTAGCCTAAATAATATTTACATAAAGTACTACTAACGAATACATTATTACAATCTGATGTCTGTCCTCCTTTCCACACGGTGTCGCACATTTGATAAACCAAAGCCGATTGTTATTCACTTCCTGTGTTGCCGGATGTGGGCTTCCGAGCAGAGAACACGTGAACCAAAACACACACACAACTGATACAAACATGGATATTACAGAGGTTCCTGTGAGTGAGCAGAGTAAAGGTAAGAAAAAGAAGAACAAGAAGATGAAAATGCAGAAAGTGAATGAGGAAGGAGACCCCCACGACGGTGATGTTGACACGAAAGACGGTGTGAAGATTGAGAAGACCGAACCTGGCCCTGCATTCCCCCCAAATTTCAGTGTGTCCGAAATCAAGAACAAACAGCGCAGGCACCTCATGTTCATGAAGCTGAAGCAGGACAAGAGAAAAGTAAATATTCCTTCAAATTAACTGTATTGAGTTATTTACCAGGTGCCAGAATGTCTTACACTGTTGTTGTACAGCTGTTATTTTATCTGAGGTGAGATAAACAGATTCAACCGTTTCTTGGTTTTATAATTTCAGCAAAAGATGATGCTGAAAAAGAAGAAGAAAAAAGAGCGAGAGGCTTTAGGTGACAAGGTTGGTTGGGGTCATACAGCTTGACAAGAAAATGCTCAGAATCTTGCCTTAAATTTTGTGTGTGTGTTTTTAATTAGGCACCTCCAAAAGAAGTCCCCAAGACCATTGAAAATCAAAGGGTTTATGATGAAACTACAGTTGATCCAGATGATGAAGAGGTAAAATTAGTCTGTAAACAAAGGGACAGACTGTTTTTCTGATTGCGTTTTAATAGCTACTTAATACTCACGTTTTTCTCTTGATCAGGTCAAATTTGACGAGGAAACGGATGAATTTGCTGCATACTTTAACGGACTGACAAACCCCAAAGTCCTCATCACAACATCAGATCGACCAAGAGGAGTAAGACCTTTACCGAAATCAAGGGGCTTGTAATCACCTGTTCAGACTTAGACTTGGACAAACTTTATTGATCCACAGTGGAAATTGTTTTGGGTACGGTAGCTCACTCATCAAATATAATATATAACAGAGGGTAACAAAATAGATGGAATAGCAACCAAAGAGCAATAAGCCAGTGTCAGATGAGACATAATTATAAAAATTTAAATAATAATAAATGTATATGTACAAATCCAAATTAAATAGAAAAGTAGTAGTAGTAAAGTATAAAATACAATATCAAATAAGATGTACACTCCAAGCTACAGTATATACAGTTGTAGGGAATATTGTCTAGGGAGTATAATCTATTGCACAAGGGTGAGTTGTTGTACAGCTGTATGGAGTATGGTATGAATGTAGATTGTACATAATTATTTGAGTTTTTGATTTTTGTGATCCTACAGAGAACAGTAAGATTTTGTGAGCAGCTGGCGACAGTCATTCCCAATGCCCATGTGTATTACCGAAGAGGTTTGGCTCTAAAAAGAATCATCCCTCAGTGCATTGCAAGAGACTTCACCTACCTCATGGTCATCAACGAGGATCGCAAAGTGCCCAGTATCCTTTTATTTATACAGTAATGGTATAACCACTGTATGTATAATTAGAAGTGTTTTCCTTTAACCAACTATGAAGATGGACTGGTGCTCTGCCATTTACCCGATGGCCCAACTGCACACTTCAAGGTCAGCAGTGTTAGACTACGAAAGGAGATAAAGGCAAGTGCAATTTGAATTATGGTTCATTTTAGACTTGCAACAAACAAATATTTTGCAAATCGATTACACTGGAAATTATTCTTTTGATTAATTGATCAGTCTTAAGATCCTGATGGAGTTTTACTCAATTTGAACTTGTGTTGACATTCCTGGCCAAGGGAGAATCTCTTTTGATTTCAAGGGAGAATAAAAATGAAGTAATTATTGGATTTATATAGTGCCTTTCAAGAAAGCTCATCATTTACTCCAGACTTTGTGATGGTAAGTTACTATTGTAGCCACAGCTGCCCTGGTATAAACTGATGGAAGCAAGGCTGCCAGTCTGCGCCATCAGCCTCTCCGACCAGCACTAACACTCACACATCATATTCATAGTAAAACTAAGGTTGATTTGTCTGCTGGTCAGCTCAACTGGTAAGTCACTTGACTTTCACCCGGGTGGCCTGGGTTCATATCCCCCCTGGGAATGAGCAAGCTTGTCCTTGGGCAAGACCCTTCACGGTACTGCCCCCCGGGCGCCGGAAAGACAAGCTGCCCACTTGGGTCAAATGCAGAACTGAATTTCTCCTGTGTGCGAGATCAATAAAGTTCTTTAGATCAAAAAAAAAAAAGATCTTTGTGTCAAATGTCCATCGTTCACCAACGTGTCAACAGTGCACCCTTTTTGGGTGTAGCATGTAAACTGTTTATAACTTATTAACTGGTGAGATTGGCAGCCATATGCATAATGCATAAACCATATTAATGTTACAGAGACGTGGTAAGGATCCAACAGACCACCACCCAGAGGTCATTCTAAACAACTTCTCCACTCGTCTGGGCCACAGCATTGGCCGGCTCTTTGCGGCACTTTTCCCACAGGATCCTCAGTTTGTGGGTCGGCAAGTCGCTACCTTCCACAATCAGAGAGACTTCATCTTTTTCAGATTCCACAGGTACTATTTCATATTTAAAATAAATCTATTCATTTAAATGTTGTATTAACCAGTCTTCTACTTTTTTTAAGATACATCTTCAAAAATGAGAAGAAAGTTGGAATTCAGGAGCTCGGACCTCGCTTTACACTTAAACTACGCTCTTTACAGAAAGGCACATTTGATTCAAAGTTTGGAGAGTATGAGTGGGTCTTGAAGGTGAGTTTTTATTTTATTTTTCTTTATTTATTTAAGAATTAATAGATACTTTAACAAATGTATTTTGCAGCGTCATGAGATGGATTCCTGCAGAAGAAAGTTCCAGCTTTAAATGGAGAGCAATACATTTCTTCAAAGTTGGACTATACCATTTTTGTGGACCTTAAAAAGGAGACTGGACTCAAATGTGTAACATTTGTAAGGTCGCATACAGCCCTCAATGCTCGATTCAAACGCAACGAACACTAGTGCATCCCCAGTTTATGTATGATTCCCAGTGGCTTCCAAAGTTTTGGTCTCGAGTACTTTGTTGGAGAGTTGTGTGGCGGGAGTGCTAATGAACTTCACCATTAAAGAAACAGTTACAGAAAATATCCATTAACTTGGGTTGCTTTAACTATGATTTTGAACCATTTGTGTATTATCCCTTACCTCTTTCTTACCTGTATGAAATGCCTTGCCTTGTTTTGGGCACTGAATTGGATAATTCAGAAAACAAAGCTGATCCATTGTAAAATACTATTCACAGAGTTAGTTTATGACAATTGCATGAACCAGCACTAAAAAAAACTCGTATAAAAAAAACGTATCGATTTAAGACATAATTCCAAATGGATGGATTTTGGGGCTGACTCAAAACAGCAATGCTTGACAGTGAGGACAGTACAGTCGATGCTTAATTCTCAAGCCAATAAAAGTCATGGAGACAATTATGGCAACAATAGTTGCAAAATACTCATTTTATTTTCCCCGGTTAGTTATAGAAAAAAAAACATGTTATAAAAAGGCACAATGTGGGTTAGATACATGTTTACAAGTAGGAAAGTCATTTAGTAGGCAAATAGACCCATGGAAATGTCAGATTTGTCAATATAACATGTACAAAAACACAATTCTTAACCACAAATTAATACTCCTGAGACAATCCAGTCCATGATGCAGAGGAAGTCACACACCACGGCAATATCCAAGACCTAGGGGGGAAAGTTGGAGAATATATTGACTGCTTACTCATGAGGGCCTACATTTTCAATACTACTATGTGCCGTGTTACTCACAGAGGCAGATGAGATGCTGCTATAGGAAGGAGCAGACTTTCTGCGGTCGGAACGGGTTGTTACTGGAGGACATGCCGGTGAGGAGAGGGTCGTGCTGGGCGTTCTGGAGGCAGAACTGCTGCAGGTCCGCTGCGGCCTGGGACACCTGTGGATCAAAAGAGACAAATATTCAAAACGTGGAACACATGCAAAGGGAGCTACAGCGACAGACATGGTTAGACAAGAATCCATCCAAACACAATGTTTTCGTCGTGAACAGAATTCTTATGAACAACAGTGTTAACTGAAGTCCAGCACCACACGCCCTAAAACTTCTCTTTGGCTTTACCTTTACTCTGTGGATGCCTGCTTCGAGGCGCAACTGCAGCACGATCTTCTTCATCGCTACAATGTTGGATGAACCAGACATTGTGTCAAATTTTGATTCGTGTTTCGTTTTTTAAGAGATAAACTGTTGCTGAAGGCTAATGCTAATGTGCTAACAAGTTCTGTACAGGAGAACACCCTTTTCCGGTTATCTCCAAAGGGCGCCCCCTAGCGCCGAATAAACCCCTTTACAACAAGCTCACACCGTGACTGCTGTACAGTACAGTATTTTATTGTCATTCTAACAAATGTTGCTTCGTCATGTTTATTTTAAAACGACTATTGACTTTATTCACTGTGCACTGGTCTATGATTATTCCACAATCTAGTAAAGTAGTAAGTCTAGTAGACAAAATATTCCAATCACCAAAGGAAAGAAACCCATTATAGACCACTGTCTGCTGAATAAAGTGATAATCATATTATATGAATTTTCTAAATCTCTAAATTTATGGAGTTTCTTGTTCTTTCTTGTGACCCCCACTTTACTGCAGTTGTCATCATCAGCACCAGAGCAACCAGTGCTGGCACCCTCGTAAAAGAAATTCCACTGGCTGTGAGTGAGTTGCATTAAACTGACTGGGCAGTCTAAGCCTCCACCTGACGGGAAAAAAGACCCCACAAGCACAACTTCATTTTAGTGGATTTCCAACCTACATCTGAAATGGACTTTGCTGTTTCTGAGTCGCCAACACATCCAGAGGAGAAGAGGCCAGTCAGCTCTAAGGTAATGTGAACTGTTAATTACAGCATATTAATAATCTAATCTAAGCAGTGAACAAAGTGCTTATACTGTCTGTGTTGTACCCAGTTTGTGGAGCTCCATGTGCTCTATGTTCCCAATGACCAGTGGAACATCAAGCTTAATAAAGTCCCTGTGGAAGCCATCTGCAGTTTTGTATCAGGTGGCTTCATCAGGTAAGAAAAAGCTCAGTGTAAATGTAACCAAGTATGTGTTCTATTTTATCTACAGTATATATGTAGTCTATATACAGTCTATGTGTAGAAACAAAACAAGAAATGTACATGTTTTATATTATATTGCTTTATAATCAGGAAAACACCTCAACATGTAGCCTATTATATCAACTATATAACTTTGCTGGGGGTCTGCATGCTGCTTGTCTTCATAGCGATGCTATTGCTTTGCCTAGAATTTTCCACAGTATGAAATTAAACATATTTATATTGCATTTATTAAATTGGAGGTTATTAATTGCAAAAAAAAAAAAAAAAAGATAAAATTGGCTCTTTACAGATCTGACCTGTAACTTGGCCTGGTGGCATCACCTGCTTGTCTCCACATTAAAGCCATACTGTGGAACATTCTAAACAAACCAAGAAGTTGCAGATTTACACAGTTTTAAAAGATTAGCCATATGACCAGTCTAATGCACATTGTATTTGCATTTAGTTGTACAAATGTGCACATAGCTTTTGTTTATTTCAGAGTTTATCCAGATGTCACTTTGAAATCTCTGAGGAGCAAGCTGAGCGCTCTTCTGGGAGGCTCATTGGGTTCTATGGACAAGTTCTTCTTTCTGAAATGTGTGGGTCACAGTTTGGCGCTGGTGAGTGCAGTCAGCCATTTACTGCTGTTTTCTATTGCTGCTTGTGTCCTACTAGGCGGATAGTAAAAGGTAACAATGGCGACAGTTTGATGAACAGGTCCACTGTTCAAGCACACTACACTAAAGGATATAAAGAATGCTGGGTTGTACACTGTTTTTACTGCCTTGTCTTTCTCATCAACAAAAGTCTGTGTTTATTACAGGTCAAAACCAAGCAAGAACGAGATGTGAAAGTGAAAACATTTGCTCCTCCATATGTAAGTAAATTATTTAAATATATATGTAGTCTCAGTGGTTACTTTAATGCCAGAAGTGAAAGTAGTGAAACCTTTTCACAGTTGTATTAAAGTATACTGTGTTTAATGAATACTGTAAAAAATCTGAAAATAATTCCTTAAGAAAGAGTGAAATTATTGCAAAAAAGAATTGTATTAATAATCATTAATACTAAAGTTAAAAATGTAAGTGATATAAAAGACTTAAGACTTACTTATAGTGGCAAAAGTATAATTAAAATACTAGGGTACTTTACATAAAAGTTAAAGATGTACTAACTTTACTGGTGGAGGAAAAGCCTACATATGGAGAATGTAAATGTTCAACTGTATGGATGGCATTAAACTTATGACACCACCAGCCGATGTTATTGTTCAGAACTTCACATTTGTGTAAAGAAGTCTCTTGTATTGTTCACTGATAAAACGCTTGTATTACAAGGTATTTTTGTACAAGTATGCAAGATGTATAATTATGGAACATTCTAGGCAAAGCAGTAACACCTTCAAGCAGGTGGCAAAGCCCACATCAGAAAAGTTACATTTTAAAGAACAACATAAGAACCAGTTACTACACGGTCCTTTCTGTATGATGACTAGTATAGCGGCTATACGACGCCTGTGCTCTTTGGAGCTGCACAGAGGTTATTTTAATAGATCTACGGGAGGGGTACAACAGGGTCTATTCACGCTTACATGTGGAAACATGTGGACGATGACTTCCTTTGGGCTCTGTTGGCGATAGTAACTCTAAAATCTGGGAAAACTGACAAAAAATTGCCCAGTTTTCTTCATCTAGATGTCATTGTATTCTTTCTTTTTTTCCTACATAAATTGCCTATTAATTTGTCTATTATAATTTGAATATTTTTTTAAAATGTCATTAAAAATGTCATTGTAGGGTTTTGTTATGTTCCGGTAGATCAACAGTTAAAACCAGCTGCCTGTAAGTGACATCAAAGCCGCGATTAGATCCCCGTCCCCCATGGAAAGCTTTGGCAGGTTGTGAAGAGCGCTTCTCCTGAATCCACGGTTTTATCACATGCCCATTGTCGGTAACTACACCGGAAGTCATCATCCGCATGTTTTCCGGTATGCCTGAATAGAGCTTAATGGATCCAGTAAAAAGTATGACACGCTGAATGCAATTCAAAACAAAGAGGCTGGATCCTGGTTGTTTTGCATGGTTGTTTAATGAACGGGCAGTTGGCATGCTGTCAGAGCAACAACCAGTGGGTACAGGTATGGACACAGAGAGCAGGAAAATTTATCAAATAAAACCAGAAACAAGCAATAGCGGCCAACAAAAATTATGGCTACCCAACCAACCTCTCTCCTCCCTGGCCCATGTGAGTGCATGCCCACCTCCGCGCGTGTTCACGTTCTCACACACACACACACACACACACACACACACACACGCTCACACGACCCCGCCTCTCTCCTCTGGGGGAGCAGCCATACACACACACTGCCCAAGTTGTGTTTCCTATAACTAGTTTAAAGTTGTACACAGTGTTTTCATATAGTGTGATTGTGTTGTGTTCTAGGCCCCACAGCCGGAGCTTTATTTGCTGCGTGTTGCTGATAGTGATGACAGTGTCCGGTCACAGTCCCTCACTCCAGACAGCAGTAGCTCCTCTGACCAAGAGTCATATTACGCCTACAAGACTAGCCCTCAACCTACAGGGTCCAAAGAGCTGGTCAAACTCCCCCACATCGCCAACCTTTCACACCAGGTGCCCCCTACTGTTGGTGTGAAGAATGACAACCGTGAGGAGGAGGAGGAGCAGGGCTATAGCTCATCTGAGGCAGAGAGCCCAGAGAAAACCTTCACCAGCAAATTGAACTGGGTCAAGATGGAGAGTTGTACACGCAAGTCTCATCCTGAGTGTTCATCTGTGAATAGTAAATACACACACCAAATACACACACTTAGATCAATACTAGAAGATGGGGATGTCAGAATTATTTGGTTAATTGATAATAGGGATTCAGGGCACGATAAAAAATCTAAATTGACTAAAAACACACTCCCAGCACTCCAAAACCTACATGTGAAGTGTTTTTAAAAATCTGTCATTAATTTTATTATTCCGAAGGTTTGATTATATAAGGTTAGTCACATTAGAAAGGAATGATAATATATTTAACAATGGTAATGAAAAAATGATTCTTTGGTTATGGAATAAATAATCTAGAATAATTGTAACTGTAGAATCATGATGTTTATTTTCACAATAATCGTAAACAGTAAATGCAAAATCTTGACCTCTCTACTAAAAAAACAGTTAGTTCTCTGTAAATAAGTATCCAATACCTTCAGATTTACAGGAGTGCAAGACAGATTCGATATCCCCATCTCTGCTGACATCAAAAGGACGAACATGCAGAAAGACAAAACTTTGCAACATTGGAAGTCAAACAGCCCAAGAATCAGGCATGGGTGAGAACTTTGAGGACAGACAATCGGACTTCTCAATCAAAAACTGGTACTTTAAAATCACAGCTTGTTTCTACTGCAAAAATGAAACGTGGTGGTCCTTATATTTTTTCTTATGTACTTGTAGGCATGGAAAATCATCGTGTGCTGTAATCAACAAAAGTAAGAAAAATAATCAGGTACTATAATATACTGCATTAAATAAAATATATCAATCAAATAGAGAACTCCATTCAAATAATTATCTTGTATGTAAGGTGATGGACAGTCCAGCAGTGTCGTCTCAGTCACTTCAGCGCACTTCAACTATAAAAGCTCAAAATGAATCTGGAACATCAGATAAAGATGTTGAGTCTCCAAACTTTAGGACAAACCGTAAGCTCCCATTGTAGATACAGAAGACAAAGATCCCTAAGTGTGTATCAATGCTCAATAACATGTCTAATCTAAGAACAAGAACTGATAGAAGAAATCAAAATGATGCGAGAGGAGAGAAAGCAGCTTGAATGGATGAGACAAGAGCTGCTCAGGAAAGGAAAAGATTTGTTGGCTCAAAACAGACACCGGCGGAACCAAGGTGGGTACAAAAGATTTAAAGTTGCACCATGTCACTTTTCTGCATGTCTCCCTTTGGTTTGCCCGGAATATTCCACTGTATGGTATTAAACCCTTCTTTAATTTAATTAATTACATGTTGTAAGTAGAGATACTTGATAAACATGCATTCTTACTGTGAATGGACTAGCCTTTCCACAGATCTGATCTGTGGTGTCACCTGCTTGTCCCCTTGAAGAGATATGGTTAAAGCCATACCATGGAACATTACAGACAATTAGTACTAAAATACTGATACAAAGAAACACACATTGGATACAAACAGGTGGCAAACCCTCCACCAGAGAAATTACATAGTGCACTTTTAAAAATGAAAAAATATCAAATAGAACGTAAAATTATACATTTCCGCTGATTCCTAACAGCACGAGATAGTTGGAAAAAGAAATATTTTGAAACTAAAAAAGCCACTACTCCATTGGAGGAAAGCCTGAGAAATGTGCGACAAGATTTGGAAACATTTTACAGTAAACTTCTCCACCAGCTCCATGCCAGGGAGAACAGAGGCAACCCCAAGAGACAGGGCAGGACCTCAGTCAAGGTAAACTCAGTGTGGTCAAATCAAAGACATAAACCTATGTATTAAGATGCTTGTTATTTCAGAATGAACTTATAATACAAATAATGACTGAAAGCTATTTGATTGAGGACCTAAAGAGGAAAGTGGAAGATGCCAAGATGAAACTGCTAACAGAAATAAAGGTAGTCTTTTTTATTCTTGTACATTTGTGCTTTTATCAACTTTTTTGATTTTACCAATGCACAGCTGAGGAATCAAGCTGCCACAGAACTGAGATCCCTAAAAGCAGAACTGGCCCAAAAGAAGAGTCAGTCATCTCCTCCGCGGACTATGGCCTACTTGGGCTTTGGAAATAACCAAACCCCACGAAACAGAGCACACAAATTCAGCTCATCTGGTCAAATGTAGACTGAGATGCAATTAATTTGTATATATTTCTATCAATTAAAATGTAAAATTAGACCACAACTCTCTGTTGGGCTATTGTTTGGAAAAAAACAACAACCTCTGAACAAAAAATATCTTTATTTGAGCTGACACAAAGGAATGTTTGAAAATGAAAGTAATTGAAACAGAAGCGGTAATATCTGAAGTGCTTGTCAGTGCATTCACATACCCCCTCGTTAGTGCAACAAAGGGCTCACTCAACGGTGAATTAAAGCTTGGAGAGGTTAGTATAGGGTACCATCCTAAAAGCTAGCATCCTAAAAGGGCATTCCACATCTTAGCAGTCTGCTGCCGAGCAACCGGATTATTGCTGTAGTCCAGGATGTTGCCGTTCCACATGCCAATGCCTCTCAAACCTTTGGACATCACTGCGTTTGCTTTTGGACAAAGACTCTCTGGGTCATCGTACCAGACCTGGTGGACCTGTCCCCTATTATCCTACAATAGAGGAAAAGCTGGAATAAGAGACAATGCCACATAGAAAAATGCCTTTAACGATACATAAAATAAATAACTTCTGATTTGAAACACTTTATGGAATTTGCATGTACCATGTAATTAAAGTATGGGGCCTTTTGCTTGCTGTCCCATAGTCGGCCAGTCAGAGAACTGTTCACTTGCTTCATAATCCAGCTGTAAGGCTTCTGTGTGCCTGCGGCGTCACTGCAAGGAGCTCCTCGGAAAGAAACTTTCTCTATGGAGCAGATGCCCTCCTAAAACAATGTGTAATTAGATATAGTTAATTATCTTGCTATTAGTTAGTTTGGATGAAAATCATAGCATTAAGCAGGAGCAAGAATAAATATATTTTTTTCACCTGAGACAGATTGAGACAGGGGTAGTCATATCCATACCACGGTATACCCATGATAATCTTTTTAGGATCTATTTTCAACTTCAAAAACTGGTCATAACCTTTGGGAAAATGGGAAACATGAATACATTTTGAAAAAAACAAACAAACAAAAAACACACACATTTGGCACATTATTCAGTTTTAACACATGCCATTGAGTGTCTGTTCAAGTGGGGCATTTGCCATTGCTATACAATCCCCCCAGATCTGGCTCTGCTCGTCATAAGACATGACAAAGATGAGGTTGCTGTATTTTCCAATACTGATGTAATCATAGCAGCGCTTGTCAATACAGTTCGGTGACCACGCCACATCAAAAGACACCTTCAAATAAAGAAATACAATAAACACACTGTCGTAACATGCTCTGTGTTGTTGCCACACGTCTGACCTGAGAGCCTGGTATCTGAGTGTGGAAGGCCTCAGCGGTCTCTTTGACCAGCTCTGTCAAAGCTGTGTACTCCGCTGACCCCACCTCCACCACCTGTTCAAGATCAAGGTTTATTCCATCCATAAATTGACGCTTGGCCAAATCCACCTTCTCCTTTATCCAGGTTGTTCTGTTCTTCTGGTCCACAATATCAGCAAGGCGGACATCACCTTTGATTGGAAATTATATTAAAATTATATTAATGGTTCAGATCTGATTAAAGCATAAAATATAAGCTTTACTAAACAATTTTACCTTTAAGTACCAGTCGAGCTCCCACTGAATGAGCATGGCACATCAGCTCAGGGTCATATTTGCCAAATGCTGCCACTGTAGTCACCATGCTCCAGTTATAAGACTTCCAAGTTTTACCGCCCACATCAAACACGAACACCTGTCAACACCACAATGGTTAAATATGTATTTCCTCTTTCTGAAGAATAAACGAAATACCCAAGTCACACTTTAAAATGGTTTAACACAGTTTTAAGTTAACACAACAGCCAGAGCCGCAACATTGTAAAAGTTTACCTCAAAGTCCCTCTCAGGTTGAATTGGCTGACACAACTCTGGCCTCTCACACGGGCAGTGGTCAGAAGCACCGCCGAGCAGAAATAAAGATAACAAAAGCAAGATAAAACACGGCATGCTGGAAAAATTAAAATTTGGGTGAAAAAAAAAACACGCTAATCACAAGCTTTCAAAATAAGGAAGTAGAAGTAAATAACACCAGCTGATTTTCTACGGAGCGACGTAAGGGACAAAACATCAAGCCATTAGGCCTAATCGTGATGCAGAAAGTAGAAGGCTAAATTAATGTATTAAAGTTCTAAAGTTGAATTGTATTTTGGCATCCTTCTGTCAGGTCCAATGGTCAGGTTATGGCAACTTTTTATCAATGACATTTCCAATAGATTTCTGTGTTTGTCTTATGTGCATGGTCAGGGCAGGATAACACCTGTGACATTAAAATGTGTGTTGATTTACTGATGCATTTCTGTGGTCAAAGTCAGTGGTCAAAGGGGCTTTAAAAGGGAACCCCAGCATCAGGCTCTTCACATTCACCAGCCATGAGGGTGTTTGTGCTTGCACTCACTGTGGCCCTTGCAGGTAGGATTTTACCATTTTATGTGTATTTTTTTGTGGGCATGTGAACAATGAATTGAATAAACAATGCCTTTTATTCCTCTTTTTTGCAGTGGCTAACCAAGTCAATTTGGGTAAGATTGTAGTCAGGCCTACCTTACCCAGGTTTATTTTTATTTTTATTAAATATTATAATATTTTTAATCATTCATTGCAGTTCCTGAGTTTGTCATTGGAAAGACCTATGTGTACAATTATGAAGCAGAGATTCTGGGAGGTCTTCCAGAGGAAGGTCTTGCAAGAGCAGGTCTAAAAATCCAAAGCAAAGTTTGGATCCATGCACGAGCTCAGGATAACTTCTTGTTGAAGGTATAGCTGTTTTATTAATGAACAGCATATCTGGAATTATTCTGTAAAAGGTACCATTACTAACAAACTACTTTGTAGCTCGCAGACCCTAAGATCTTTGAGTACAATGGTGTCTGGCCAAATGATGCATACACTGAGTCTGCTAAGTTAAACGAAGCCCTGGCTGCTCAGCTCCAGACCCCTGTCAGGTTTGAGTATGCCAACGGCATTGTGGGAAAAGTGTACGCACCAAATGGTGTGTCCACCACCATCCTGAACATCTACAAAGGCATCATCAACATCTTCCAGTTAAACATTAAGAAAACTCAGGACATCTATGACCTGCAGGAGGTACAGCCAGAGCTTTAAGACCGTATGAAGTCATATGTACATCCCAAATGAATGATTTTTATTAACTGTTACATGTGTCTTTTTTCAGGCTGGACCACATGGTGTATGTCTGACCAATTATGTCATCACTGAGGACAAGAGTGCTGATCGCTACCTCATCACAAAAGAAAAGGATCTGACCAAATGCCAGGACAAGATTGTTAAAGACATTGGTTTGGCTTACATGAAGAAAGACCATACTGTAAGTATGTTTGTATTCATATGAATTCTGATGTGCTGTAAACTAAAGTCTGTTTTGGCATTGCAGAGATCCAAGGAATCTTGTAACGGTGTAACGGTGAATGGTGTAACGGTGACAAACTACAAACTGAAAACCACAGCTGCTGGTGGTACTCAGATCGAGGAAGTGAAAACTAAAGAGATCATTGAGTTCTCCCCATTTGATGTTCTCCAAGGTGCTGCCCAGATGGAAGCCAAGTATGTACAAAAATAATACAATGTACAATGTAAATATAAGTTACACATGTATTAAACACCAATTTTGTTTTAAGACAAAAGCTGAGATTTATGGATCTCACAACTGTTCCAGTTGAGCCCATCACTGCTGAGTATCGCCAGCGCGGGTCCCTGCAGTATGAGTTTGGTACTGAACTCCTCCAGAATCCAGTGCAGTTGCTGAGAATCGAAAATGTGGATGCTCAGGTTAAACTGACTCCATTATACTGTATTATATATATATATATATATATATATATATATATATATATATATATATATATATATATATATATATATATATATATATATATATATATATATATATATATACATTTTTTATTTTTTTATTTTTTTTTTTGGCTCTGTTCATTGTAGATTGTTGAATTACTGGAGCACCTGAAGAGGTATGATGTTGAGAAGGTTCATGAAGATGCCCCACTGAAGTTTATTGAACTCATCCAACTCATGCGCATGCTTGACTATGGTGCAATTGAATCTCTGTGGAGAAACCATAAAGAAAAACCTATTCACAGGTAAAAAATACCACATTTACATCTTTGATACAATCAGTAAATTGTATTATTTACAAGTTTATGTCTGTTTTTAGACTCTGGATTCTCAGTGCTATCCCTGTTTTGGGAAGTCATGTTTCTCTGAAGTTTATCAGGAATAACTTACCATGGACTGCGAAGGAATCATTTGTGGAAGCAACTAATGCATTAGTGTCTACTTTCCACATGATAACAGCTGACCAAGCTGCCATACATGAAGCTAAGGAGTTTCTGAATCCCATTTTTGAGAAGGAGAAGACAATGGGAGCAAAAGATTTCAAATTCTTTATTTACCGGGACATTGTTATGCTTGGCTATGGCACCCTGGTTGCTAAACACTGCATGGAAGAAAGGGATTGCACTGTTGATCTGGTCAAGGTGAGTAGTTTGTGAAATGTAAAAATACAGCACATTAAAATACTAAATTATGTTGGCTGCTCAATCATATTTTATTTTTTCTCATAGCCCCTCCATAACTATGCAGTTGAAAATGCAGCTAACCCAGAGAGGCTCATCATTGCTTTTAAAGCTATTGGTAACGCTGGACATGTTGGAAGTTTGAAGACTATTCAGAAGTTCCTGCCCGGTTTTAGTATGACTGCTGAAAATCTGCCTCTTCATTTGAAGATTCAGGCTGTCACTGCACTGAAGAACATGGCAAAGAAAGAGCCTAAGATGGTACATACATAGACTGAATAAGATTCTGTTTTTGTTTTTTTGTTTTTTTACTTACATTTTGTATTTTGTCATCAAGGTCCAACCAGTGGTCCTGAGTCTGTTCAGGAACACTAAGATTGACCCTGAGCTGCGTATGGTTGCTGCTGCTATGCTGTTTGAGACCAATCCCTCCATGGCTCTGGTGAAAGTGATCGCGGCTTCTGTGCTGAATGAGCCCAGTATGCAGGTCGCCAGCTTTGTGTACACCTACATGAAGGCCTTGGCCAAAAGCACAGCCCCTGACATGCCTTTTGTGTAAGAGAAGCAACACTATTCTGGGAGCTTTTGTTAAATAGGTGAAAGCTATAAAACATACTCTTGTCTTTCAGTGCTGCTGCCTGTAATGTGGCTGTGAGGATTATAACTCCTAAACTGGGCTCACTGAATAGCCGCTACAGCAGAGCTGTGTATATGAATGCCTATGACAGTAAGTACACATGGACTTCTCTTATCACAGCCTGACAAATCAAATGAAAAATCATTGTGTTTGTGCCTGTTAGACAAGTGGATGATGGGAATGGCTGGCAGTGCCTTCATTATCAACAATGCAGCCAGCATCTTCCCCAGAGCCATGGTGGCCAAAGCACGTGCCTATGCCGCTGGGGCTTATACTGATGTTTTAGAGGTACAAAAGCATTTGTAAAACACAAGTCATGAAAACACAATACTTGTCACACATAAACTATAAACATCTTATTTCATCTTTCAGCTTGGCGTACGGGCTGAAGGACTGCAGGAGGTGCTTCTGAAGTTTAATGAGTATCCAGATACTAAAGACAGAATTGCTAAGATGAAGAACATTCTCAAAGCGGTATGATTCTTTTGTTATTTTTTATTATTTAAGCCTCACAAAAGCATTATTTAAACATATCTTTTCCTCACAGCTCAATGACTGGAGGGCTGAAACAACCCCCAAGCCCCTGGCTTCAGCTTACATCAAATTCTTTGACCAGGAAGTTGCCTTTGCCAACATCGACAAGGATCTTATGGATTACCTTACTGATGTAAATGTGTCTTTAAACAAATATATTGCACATATCAGCTGTATTTTGTTTGACATTAACATGTGGTTTGTAGGTGGTCAGAAGCCCGGAAATTCTCAACGAAGGAAAAGCCTACTTGCGTCAGCTGCTGTCTGGAGTTCATATGCGTCATATCCACCCCATGCTTCTGTCTGAGGCCAGGCGCATCATGCCCACAACTATTGGTCTGCCCATGGAGCTGAGTTTCTACACTGCAGCTGTGGCTGGGACCTCTGTCAACCGTACGATTTCACTCACAGACTGTTTTATTTCAGTGTAGACTGTGTATAAAAATTATTATATTTTTTATAGTTCAAGCGACTGTAACACCCCCTCTGCCAGAGGACTTCCGTCTAGTGCAGCTTCGTGAGTCTGACATCAACCTTAGGGCTTCAGTCATTCCAAGGTACTCCAACAAACCTCTTTTCTTCTCTTTGAATTATAAAATAAAATATTTAAATCAGTGTTAAAAGAAATTCAATTTGTCAACTGGACAAAGTTTGTTTGGTCGAAAACGTTTCGCCGCTCATCCAAGAGGCTTCGTCAGCTCTACTTAGAGTGCTGGTAAGACACTTGCTTATATCTTGCTGCAGGGAGGAGCTAACTAGCTAACTGTTTTCCGAAACTATCTCATTGGTTTCAGTCTTTTGTTTCTCTGGCGTCTAGATTACCATACCTATTCATCCCTACAACGACTGTTTTTCACACCTCTGGCCCTGACCTGGCTAGCCCTATTGTTCTGGTCTGTATTGGTCTGTGTGTGTGGGCTTCCTGAAGACTTCTACTTGGAGTCCCCGGTCTCCTCCTATCGTTACTGCACAATCTAAGAACGCCAATGTGTTATCCTTGCCATCTTCACGGGTGAATTTGATATTAGGATCTACAGAATTGATATGTGCAGTAAAAGGTTCCAAATCTTGAATTTTGATTTTTGAAAAATTATCATCCACATAACGAAACCAGTGTGTGGGCGGAGTGCCTGGATTTGAAGCTAAGGCACTCTGTTCAAATTGTTCCATGTATAAATTAGCCATGATAGGGGAGACCGGTGAGCCCATTGCACAGCCATGGATCTGCCTGTAAAAGTTCCCTCTGAACTGGAAATAGGTGGTATTCAGACAAATTTCCAGCAGTTGGCAGATTTGGTCAGGTGAAAGTTTGGTTCTCTCTTCTAGCTTGGAATCCTGTAGTAATCTCCTTCTCGCTGCTTCAACCGCTACTGCTGTGGGGATACAAGTGAAAAGAGAGGTTACATCAAAGGAAACCATTGTCTCATCCTGACCAAACTGGAGAAACTTAACTTTGTTTACAAATTCGTCTGTGTTCTCAATGTGGTGCTCCGTGTTACCCACCAATGGAGCCAAGATGGTTTTTAGGTGTTTGGCCACATTATATGTAATGGAGTCAACACTCCATTACATCCATTACATATAATGTGGCCAAACACCTAAAAACAGTTGACAAATTGAATTTCTTCTTTTATCATGGATTCGGACGACTGAGGGACTTTTCACGCATTTAAATCAGTGTTTATTCTCTGTCCCAGTGTCGCCATGCACACCTATGCTGTGATGGGAGTCAACACACACATTGTCCAGGCTGCTCTGATGTCCAGGGCAAAGATCCATGCAGTTGTCCCTGTTAAATTTGAGGCAAGACTTGACATCAACAAAGGCAACTTCAAGCTGGATTTGATGCCAACTGAGAGCATTGACAAAGTTGCCGCCGTGCAGTATGGAGCTTTACCTCTGACCTCTCACTATATTAATTTATTTGTTTTTGTGTCTAAATTTAATGTTTCCTTGCTTTTCTTCTACAGTGTTGATACTGTGGCTGTTGTCAGAAACGTGGAAGATCTCCAAGCTGCTAAAACCATTCCTGTGATCCCACCTGAGCAAGCAAACAAGGGCTCCTCAAAAAGCTCCTCAAAAAGTTCCTCAAAAGGCTTTGTCTCCAGGGGCTTGGTAGGTATTAAATGTCTTCACAAGACAACGCAACACTATTCCAAAATTTCTGAATGCCTTTTTTTTTTTTTTCCAGTCATCAGAGCTGCTCTCCTCTGTCATGTCACGCAAAATAACTAAGAAAATCAGGATTTCAAAAGCCTTTGAGAAGAGGATATGCAGTTTAGTTGAGACCCTTGGATTCAAAGCATGCACCGTGATTCAATCTTATAACGCTCAGTCCATCAATAACTCTCCTTTGTACGCTATGGTTGGAACACACCACATTGTTGTTGAAGTTACCCGAGGTATGTATACTGTATACAGTTAGTTAGTGACTTTGAGTCTTGCAGTATATATCTTTAACATTATTAATGATTTAATGTGATCATTGCTTTATGATTTAAATATTTAGACAGTTTCTCATTTACTCTAACGTCTTCTCACATAGCATTCTTCATCCTCTCTCCATTTTTTCAGTGTAAGAGTGTCAGGCTCTTTTCATATTTTCAAAATCAGCTTAAACTTAAAAGTAAAGCAAGCTGTCAAAATACAAAGAAGTTGAACAGTTGGAGACATCTATATATACCAGATCTATGCCATATATGGTGAACCATGTCCTATCATCTTCTCCTTCCACATTTTGATGGTGTGAGGGGGCTCTTTCCACACTGTCATAGCATAGCATAGCATAGCATGGTCATTGTTAATAGATTGCATGATTATGTGTTTGGCTGTAGAGGGTGAAAGTCCAGTGGAGAAGATCGAGATTGAGATTCAATTTGGAGACAAAGCCGCAGACATCATCCAAAAGGTCACCATCACACAGGCAGAGGAGATCCTGGAGGATAAGAGCGTCCTGATGAAGCTGAGAAAGATCCTGGGTCCTGGACCAAAGAACACCACTAGCTCCTCCAGCTCCTCCAGTCTCAGCTCCAGTATCAGCTCCTCCTCAAAGTCCAGCAGCAGTATCAGCAGCAGCAGTCAGGCCAGCCGCAAGTCTAGACCCAAGGTGACTCTCAGCCGCAAGACCAGCAGCAGCAGCTCCAGCAGCAGATCTTCATCCAACTCAAGATCCTCCAGACGCTTTGGCTATGGGCATGTAAGTACTCATGATAAATAGCTAATAGCCTTAAAGTGCAAAAAGTTAATGTCTAGAATCAGTAAATAGGACTTGAATTCACATCTGGATTTGAGTAGTTTTGATGAGAATGAATTGCTTGTGATGTAAAATATTTCAGTGGTTTCAGGATATTACACAATACACAAATACAAAATGAAAAAAGATAATAATCTAACTAATGTAATAATAATAATAATAATAATAATAATAATAATAATATTAATAATAATAATAGCAATGAATTCAAGTTATAAACATTTTTAAACAAGTTAATTACTACTGCTGAAATTCAATTCTGAATTCAAATAATTTGAATCTATATATGCAAACTATAAGTTTAATTAAAACTTTCATCTTTTGCAGCAAGAGATGTATGAGGTCAAGTTTAACAGGGATCATAAACACCAGGTGATTTCATTTGAGAGCAAATCTTTTGTTGCATCAGTTCTTTAACACGAAAGTTGTATTAAAACTTTTGTGTTCATTTACAGCATTCTCGTGCCAGTACTCATGAGTCTCAGCAGAGCAAGAGTAGTGCACAGAGTTTTGAGGATATCTACAACAAGGTACATTCTTTAATTAATATACTTAGTTCTTTTTCATTGCATTTCAAATCAATGAACACAAGAAGAAATTATTATACATAATGATTAGTAAAAATAAAAATGTTGTGCATTGCTTTTTTTTTAGGTCAGATTTCTGTCAAATACAATGGCGCCTATTCTGGCTATTGCCATCCGTGCTAAGAGAGCCGACCACAAGACTCAAGGATACCAGGTTGCCGCTTATGTCGACAAAGACAACAGGAGAATTCAGATCATCTTTGCCAAACTGGCTGATGCTGAGCGCTCTGTAATCTGTGCTGATGGCGTTGCTCTGAGCAACCACAAACTGATGGTACCTCTTGTCTTTTCTTAAACTGTTTCCCATTTGAAAAACTATCATAACGTGTTTATATTGTTTTATCGTTAGGCCAGAGTTGCATGGGGTCAGGATTGCAAGCAGTACTCCACCGATGTTGTTGCTGAGACCGGCCGAGTGAATGAAAAGATGGCTCTTCTTCTGCAACTGAGTTGGGAAAAAATTCCAAAGGCATTTAAACACTACATCTCCATGTAAGAGAATATTTATTTTTCAATTTACTCACTTTACAAATCTGAGAAAATGTGTGCCTTACTAAAATGTGGTGCTTGTGCTCAGGATGTCTCATCTTGCATACTCTCTTCAACAATATGGGGCCAGCATTGCAAAGACCAGAGAGGTGGTTAAGCAAATGAAACTCACAGTGGTGCTTGCTTCTGAGACAAAACTTGATATTCTGCTGAGGACCCCAACGGTACAGTGTCTACTTTTATATAATACTTGGAGCTACTGTGGCATGTAAATTTCTCCTGTGTGAGATCAATAAAGTCTTATCTTAACTTATCTTATAATATACTAAAATATACTAAAATATACTAAAATATACTAAAATATAATATAATATAATATAATATAATATAATATAATATAATATAATATAATATAATATAATATAATATAATATAATATAATATAATATAATATAATTAATATAATATTATATTATATTGTATTACATTATATTATATTATATCTATAATATTTCGGTCCTTTCTGTCATTCCACTCTCTGTGATGTGAGTACTTGTATTCTATTCTAATGCACATCTGTTGTTATAAATGTCACTACAGAGACGCATCCAGAGCCTGGGTATGGGTCTTCCCTTTTCCCTGCCTTTGAAAGAAACATCTTCTCAACTGCAGTCCTACGACAACTGGGCTTCGAAGATCGTCTACCTGTTTTCCAGTGCCAATGACGGTAAGAAAAATAAGAAAGGTGTTTTCTTTTAGTTTAAAGTTTAGTTTTATTCTATTTTATTCTATTTTATTCTATTCTATTTTATTTATTGCATATTAAGTGTTGGTTTACATTCTGCTTCAAGCACCGCAGCAATTTCCTAATGTTGTGAACTTGTTCAAACATATGGCATTAAAAACCTTTCTGATTCTGATTCTGATCTAAACTTGATATAAGAATATTATCCGTCTTCTGTCTTCCGTAGTGACCTGTACTATGAAGCAAAATGTCCTGACCAGTTTTAACAAGGCAAAGTGTGAAAGCTCCATGCCTGGATCCTGCTACCAGGTTCTGGCCCAGGACTGCACTGAGAAACTCCGGTTCATTATTCTGGTGAGAGAGGGCTCTCAGGCACAGCGCGAACTCCGTGTGCATATCTCCCACTTGTAAGTACAACTCTGACCCTTCTTAACATTGGTCATAATATTTTTGTTTTTATTAGACTGTGTCATTGTAAAACCATTATAATGGATAGTTTTCAGATTGTAGAGTGTGATAGGCCAGTCATCTTTTCCTCAGTTACAATGTACCTAAAAAGTAAATTCACAAATGTTTAACGGACCTGAGAATTTCTCCTGTTGTTCTGTTATTCATTTTGACTATAGAACTTGCATTGCATTACTACAAAATCAGCATTTAACAGTATTCATTTTAGCAGCTATCCATCTGTTTTAAATATTATTAATGACTAGGGTGACTATGATATTCTAGTTCTGTAAGTATAGTATTTGAAGTCTGTGTTATTTTAGAAATATGTCCTTGATTGTCCATTTGTCCTATTAGTGCATTGTATCCAAGTTTTTCAGTCAGCAACATAATTTTCATTTTTTTTCAATTGTTCTGAACAGGACTGTGGACATTGCAGAGAAGAATGGCCGTGTTGTGGTCGCAGTGAATGGAAGAGAACAGCAAGTCACAGAGGAGGAGGAAGAGTTGGCCCCTGGTATACTCCAAACCTCCTCTTTTGTTGTAATATAAAGCTCCAAAATCACTAACTCTATGTTTTTATTTTAGGAGTGAGAATCCAACGGAGAGGCGATGCTGTGGTTCTCACTGCTCATGAGCTTGGTCTTAAGGAACTCTACTTTGATAGAAAAATCCAAAAGGTAAGGCTGGGGACTGATATTACTACTACAGATTTAAAGGTGCTCCATGTAATTTTGTGTCCGCTATGTAATTTCCCTGAAATGTTCCACAGTTTGGCAACGTGGCAATCAGTAAACCTGTAATTGAATATCTGAAAGCTCAATGCATTTTAATCCTGTACTGTGGAACAATCCAGGCAAAGTAATGACATCTCGGTGATGACGAACAGTTGTCGGACCCTCACCAATAATATACTGCTCCTTTAACAATGTCCTTTCACCACAGGCTGTAGTTTCCGACCTCATGAAGGGAAAGACCTGTGGTTTGTGTGGCCGCGGTGATGGGGAGTTCAGACAGGAGTATCGCACACCTAGTAACCGCGTTGTTTCTGATGCTGTTAGCCACGCCCATAGCTGGACTCTGTCTGGTAATACCTGCCGCAATGAGGAAGGTTGGTACAATTGAATTTGTGGGCACTCAAGCTTAAATTTCAATCGGAGATTTAAAATAGTTTTGTCTAAAATCATAATACTAAAATCTCAGACTTAATTTTTGAAAAGGCTTGATATGCAGTACCGGTTTTGATACCACAATAATGAATAAAACACACTTTTTAGACAATAGAACAACACAAATTAATAGTTTCTTTTATCTGTGGTTTTATACTAGGTATACTTCTATTTTTTTCACTATTGATACTTGCACAAATGAAAATCTATCTTTAATATTACTTTTCAGATTGATTAGTAGCTGGAGATAAATATTTAATAAAACCCTACTTCAAAATACGAATTGAGAGTGAATGTGTGAATGCCAAATAATGACTGAAAATGTAATTTTTCAGGCTGCAAGCTTCAGCAAGTATCTGTGAAGCTGGAAGGGAAGTTCAGTCATTATGGCGTACCTTCAAAGTGTTACTCAGTTGAGTCAGTTCTGCGTTGTATGCCCGGCTGTAGCCCACTGAAGACCAAAACCATCAGAGTTGGCTATCATTGCATAGCTTATGGTGAGTCACAGCAACAAATTTCATGTTTTTTGCTAAAGAAACAAAAATAACTGCCATGTTTTTTCTTTGGTGCAGATTCAAACCTGTCCTCTACAGACAGTATCTTCAACAAGAGTAAGGATGTGGAGCTGGACACAGATGCCCACGAGGAGTGCCAGTGCACACCTCAGTGTGCTTGAGCTCACTATCTTGTTTGTTTGAAGTAATGTTTGATCAATCACATGTAAATTTAAATAATAAACTCCTGAGGCAAGTCAAACCTGGTGTGTGTACAATTTCAGTTAATCTTTATTAAGGACTCATTCTTTAAAACAGACAAGGACAGTGACAATACAAACAATAAACATTTATATTTTAAAAAGACAGTCAAAGCAGTGACTCCACGTGTTGGACTGGATTGATTACACTGAATCTCATATTTGTGAGTGACATTAATATTTCATTGTCTGACTTATTAATCTAATTAATAAAACTGTACATTAAAGTTCTTAGAAAAGCTCAACTCAGTTGTACTACTACAATGTTTTTATAGAAAGGGTAATATACTTTATATAATCAATCAATCAAACAATATTTATAAAGTGCTTTTCATACAAAAATGTAACACAAAGTGCCTTACAGTGATTAAGGAATTTGAAGATTGACTTTTATTGATCTCACACAGGAGAAGTTGTTTCTACATTTGACCCGGGGACCATCCCAATGATTTTGTTATTTAGGCTTAGTCAGGACCCAAGCTAGAGGATTTTACCTATGGAGCATGTTTGGGTTGGTGGGGGAAACCAGAGTGCCCGGAGGAAACCCACCCAGACACGGGGAGAACATGCAAACTCCACACAGAAAGGCCCGGGCGACCAGAACCTTCTTGCTGTGAAGCATGAGTGCTAACCATTCTGGGATCTGCTGTAACCATTCCTCCACTCCACTCCTGGGTTACAGCCCAGAGTGCACCGATCACCACGGGCACCACTGATGCCTTCACCTTCCAGGCCTTCTCCAGCTCTTCCTTGAGCCCTTGGTATTTCTCTAGCTTCTCGTGTTCCTTTTTCCTGATGTTACCATCGCATGGTATTGCATGTCCACCACCACAGCTCTGTTCTGTTGCTTATCCACCACCAGGCCCAGATCTAGACTGCACAGATTGGGGGGGCATTTCAAAATTTTGGTAGGGCATAGTGTGGCGTTTCATGTGGAACATTTTTCTTCTAATGCAGGGGTTCTTAACCTTTTTGATGCTGAGGTCCAGTTTTCCCAGTACAGAGTGTCTTGGGCCCCATTATGTATTGACAAATGCGGAAGTAAAGCCTGAACTGAACCAGACCACGTGTTTTATGAGTAAACAAAGCTGAAATGCAGAAACAGTTTTAACATAGGATTTTCCATTTTGAATTGTTATTTTAAAAAGTGTCAATCTTATAGACTATATGAGATGACGAAATATATTCAAACAAAATGACTTGATTAACACTAGCACAGTTTTATTTCATTGCCAATAATGAGAAATTGGACTCACTTTTACATTAGGTTTAAAATGTTTAAGGTTTACGTTTACAAATCTAAAATAAGACCATGTTTGACGCTAGTTTAGGCTTAGTCCTGGTTTAGTCCTGGTTTAGTCCTGGTTTAGTCCTGATTTAGAAATGGTTTAGTCCTGGTTTAGAGCTGGTTTAGACCTGGTTTAGATCTGGTTTAGACCTGATTTAGAAATGGTTTAGTCCTGGTTTAGAGCTGGTTTAGACCTGGTTTAGATCTGGTTTAGACCTGGTTTAGTCCTGGTTTAGATCTGGTTTAGACCTGGTTTAGTCCTGGTTTAGTCCTGATTTAGAACTGGTTTAGTCCTGGTTTAGATCTGGTGTAGACCTGGTTTAGTCCTGGTTTAGTCCTGGTTTAGACCTGGTTTAGTCCTGATTTGATTTAGATCTGATTTAGTCCTTGTTTAGTGCTGGTTTAGACCTGGTTTAGTCCTGGTTTAGTCCTGGTTTAGTCCTGGTTTAGTCCTGGCTTAGATATGGTTTAGATCTAGTTTAGTCCTGGTTTAGACCTGGTGTAGACCTGGTTTAGTCCTGGTTTAGACCTGGTTTAGTCCTGTTGGAGGGAGAGGTTGTGAACATCCATCCATCTATTTTCTTCCGCTTATCCGGGGCCGGGTCGCGGGGGCAACAGTCTAAGCAGGGATGCCCAGACCTTCTTCACCCCGGACACATCCTCCAGCTCCCAAGGCGTTCCCAGGCCAGCCGGGACACATAGTCCCTCCAGCGTGTCCTGGGTCTTCCCCGGGGCCTCCTCCTGGGACCTGCTCGGAACACCTCCTGAGGGAGGCGTCCAGGAGGCATCCGGAACAGATGCCCGAGCCACCTCAGCTGCTCCTCTCCGAGGCCCTCCCGTGTGACTGAGCTCCTCAGCCTATCTCTAAGGGTGCGCCCAGCCACTCTGCGGAGGAAACTCATTTCGGCCGCTTGTATCCGCGATCTCGTCCTTTCGGTCATTACCCAGAGCTCATGACCATAGGTGAGGGTAGGAACGTAGATTGACCGGTAAATTGAGAGCTTCGCCTTTCGGCTCAGCTCCCTCTTCACCACAACGATCCGGTACAGCGACCGCATCACTGCCGACGCTGCACCGATCCGCCTGTCAATCTCACGCTCCATCCTCCCCTCACTCGTGAACAAGACCCCGAGATACCTGAACTCCTCCACCTGAGGCAAGGACTCCCCCTTTTTCCGGTCGAGAACCATGGCCTCGGATTTGGAGTAGCTGATCCTCATCCCAGCCACTTCACACTCGGCTGCGAACCACCCCAGTGCACACTGGAGGTCCCGGTTCGATGAAGCCATCAGGACAACATCATCTGCAAACAGCAGAGATGAGATCCTGTGGTTCCCAAACCGGATCCCCTCCGGCCCCTGACTGCGCCTAGAAATTCTGTCCATAAATATAATGAATAGAACCGGCGACAAAGGGCAGCCCTGGCGGAGTCCAACATGCACCGGAAACAGGTCCGACTTACTACCGGTAATGCGAACACAGCTCCTGCTCCGGTCATACAGGGACCGAACAGCCCTTAGCAAAGGGCCCCGAACCCCGTACTCCCAGAGCACTTTCCACAGGACCCCACAAGGGACACGGTAGAATGCCTTCTCCAGATCCACAAAGCGCATGTGGACTGGTTGGGCAAATTCCCATGCACCCTCGAGCACCCGATGGAGAGTATAGAGCTGGTCCAGTGTTCCCCAGCCGGGACGAAAACCACACTGCTCCTCCTGAATCCGAGGTTCGACTATCGGTCGGATTCTCCTCTCCAGCACCCTGGAATAGACCTTACCGGGAAGGCTGAGGAGTGTGATTCCCCGATAATTGGAACACACCCTCCGGTCCCCCTTCTTAAACAGAGGGACCACCACCCCGGTCTGCCAGTCCAGAGGTACTATCCCCGACCGCCACGCGATGTTGCAGAGACGTGTCAGCCAAGACAGCCCCACAACATCCAGAGACTTAAGATACTCAGGACGGATCTCATCCACCCCCGGGGCCTTGCCACCGAGGAGCTTTCCAACCACCTCAGTGACTTCAGCCAGGGTGATGAACCAGTCCGCCTCCGAGTCTCCAGCCTCTGCTTCCTCCTCGGAAGACGTGACAGCGGGATTGAGGAGATCCTCAAAGTATTCCTTCCACCGTCCGATAACATCCCCAGTCGAGGTCAACAGCTCCCCAACCGCACCGTAAACAGTGTTGGTGAAGCACTGGTTCCCCCTCCTGAGGCACCGAACGGTTTGCCAGAATTTCTTTGAGGCCGTCCGATAGTCCTCCTCCATGGCCTCTCCAAACTCCTCCCAAACCCGAGTTTTTGCCTCTGCGACCACCCGGGCTGCAGCACGTTTGGCTCGCCGGTACCCGTCAGCTGCCTCAGGAGTCCCATGAGCCAGCAAGGCCCGATAGGACTCCTTCTTCAACCTGACGGCATCCCTTACTTCCGGTGTCCACCACCGGGTTCGGGGATTGTCGCCGCGACAGGCACCACAGACCTTATGACCACAGCTACGGGCGGCCGCATCGACAATAGAGGCCGAGAACAGAGCCCATTCAGATTCTATGTCCCCAGCCTCCCCCGGAATCCGGGAGAGCTGTGAGTTGAAGTGCCCATGACAGAGGGCTCTGCCAGACGTTCCCAACAGACCTTCACGATACGCTTGGGCCTGCCAGGTCTTTCCGGCTTCCTCCCCTGCCAGCGGACCCAACTCACAACCAGGTGGTGATCGGTTGACAGCTCTGCCCCTCTCTTCACCCGAGTGTCCAAGATACACGGCCAGAGGTCAGATGACACAACAACAAAGTCGATCATCGACCTCCGTCCTAGGGTGTCCTGGTGCCACGTGCACTGATGGACACCCTTGTGCTCGAACATGGTGTTCGTTATGGACAAACTGTGGCTAGCACAGAAGTCCAATAACAGAACACCGCTCGGGTTCAGATCAGGGAGGCCGTTCTTCCCAATCTCCACTCTCCAGGTGTCACTGTCGTTGCCCACGTGGGCGTTGAAGTCCCCCAGTAGAACGATGGAGTCCCCGGTCGGTGCACTATCCAGTACCCCTCCCAGGCACTCCAAGAAGGCCGGGTACTCTGCACTGCTGTTCGGCCCGTAGGCCGACACAACAGTGAGAGACCTGTCCCGAAGGCGCAGGGACGTGACCCTCTCGTTCACCGGGGTGAACTCCAACACTCGGCGGCTGAGCTGTGGAGCAATGAGCAGGCCCACACCAGCCCGCTGCCGTTCCCCGCGGGCAACGCCAGAGAAATGGAGGGTCCAGCCCCCCTCAAGGAGTTGGATTCCAGAGGCCAAGCTGTGAGTGGAGGTGAGGCCGACTATATCTAGTCGGTAACGCTCAACCTCCCGCACGAGCTCAGGCTCCTTCCCCCCCAGTGAGGTGACATTCCATGTCCCCAGAGCTAGCCTCCATGTCCGGAGATCCGGCCGTTGAGGCCCCCGCCTTCGACTGCCACCCAGATCTCTCTGCACCCGGCCCTTATGGATCCTCCTGCGGGTGGAGGGTCCACAGGAGGACGGCCCCACGTCGCTTCTTCGGGCTTCGCCCGGCCGGGCCTCGTGGGGAAAGGCCCGGCCAACAGACGCTCGCTGGTGAGCATCCGCCCCAGGTCTGGCTCCAGGGTGGGGCCCCGGTGAAGCCAGTCCGGGCGACGTATCTGACCTTGATATTGAACTCATCATAAGGGCTTCTGAACCGCTCTTAGTCTGACCCGTCCCCCAGGACCTGTTTGCCTTGGGTGACCCTACCAGGGGCGTAAAGCCCCCGACAACATAGCTCCCGGGATCATTCGGGCACTCAAACCCCTCCACCACGTTAAGGTGGCGGCTCAAGGATGGGCTGACATTTGGAGGAATGTACCATTACAGTGGAATGTACATGTGCTGCTATGGCAGAGCCTGACTGCACTTCATCACAGTGTGAACATATACATGGTCTACAACTTAGCCCAGAGGGGGGTGTGGGGGTCCTCCCCCAGAAAATTTTAGATTCCTTAGATGCAATTTCCAGCATTCTAGTGCATTTTACCGGGGCCAATCCCGCTGCATTCCTCTCCGCTCCAACCACTGGCGGAGCGACGGCGGCTGGCGGAGGCCTGAGCTCACAAATTTTGCCCCACCGCTGCGCTCCTTTCTGGGTCTCTGCTCCGCGCTTCGTAAATATCTCCCTTTTAGCGAACAATGTCCAATTCTTGCTTTAAAACCTGCAATATCGGTCTCGGGTTGTGCTGGAGCGATGGTGAGGTGACATCTCTCTCCAAATTACGCGTTTTAAGTGGATTTATACGCCGCAGACGAGACGCTAAAGCGAATACGCGCACGTAGAACACGATCCGAGTCGGATTCGATGATAAAACTGAGATTATAATCGATAAATCTTGGTTTTGGAGGGCGCTGCGAGGCGAAGGGAGCCCGACCAACATTCCAGCGGATGCCCAATCGCCTTTATGTTGCACGCAGGGACCGTGGACTCTCGGAGCGATTATCTATGCAGTAAATACCCCGATACGACTGTGCTGGTGATGATTTGAAATGTTCTGTGATTGAAGCGCTATTGTTCGGGCCCAAAACATGAACAGGAACTGCGCTCGGCCTTCGCTTTGCTCACGTCTTTTTTCTTTTTTATTGTAGAGATATGCGACTGGTGACTGATTCACCGGACCCTCTATACTTATTGTCCTACTGGCGAATCAGACGTCGTGGAATTTTGCCAGAGCAAACAAGAAAACGTGATAGGCAGGTTGAAATTACATCAAATACAGTTGACCAAATGGGTGGGCTGGAGAACATTTTGGGTGTGCATTGCCCACCCCTGCCCACTTCTAGATCCGGCCTCATCCACCACCACTATGTCTGGTTGGTTCGCCATCACCATTCTGTCAGTCTGTATTTGGAAGTCCCACAGGATCTTGGCTCGTTCATTCCCCGCAACCTTCAGAGGTGTTTCCCACCTTGACCTTGGGGTCTCCAGCCCGTACTCTGCACAGATGTTTCGGTACACTATGCCCACCACTTGGTTGTGACGCTCCATGTATGCTTTCCCTGCCAGCATCTTGCACTCTGCAGTTATGTGCTCGACTGTCTCAGGAGCCTCTTTGCACAGCCACACCTTGGGTCTTGTCTGGTGTGGTAGATCTGGGCCTCTGTTGTTTCGGTGGTACGCCCCATGTAGGGGCTTGTCCTTCCTCCAGCACCTCTTCCTCTGCACTCCACTGTCTGAGGCATTCCTTGAGCACATCATCTGTTAGGGCCTTGTCCTTGATGTACTTATGGATTTTGGATGTTTCATCCTGGACAGTGGTTCCCACACTCACTAGTCCTCGGCCTGCTTCCTTCCGGCTCGTGTACAGTCTCAGGGTGCTGGATTTGGGATGGAACCCTCCATGCATGGTCAGTAGCTTTCGTGTCTTAACGACTGTGGTCTGTATCTCCTCCTTTGGCCAGCTTATGATTCCTGCTGGGTATCTGATCACTGGCAGGGCATAGCTGTTTATTGCCTGGGCCTTGTTCTTGCCATTGAGCTGACTTCTTAGGACTTGCCTTACTCGTTGCAGGTATTTGGCCGTAGTCGCTTTCCTTGTTGCCTCTTCAAGGTTGCCATTTGCTTGTGGGATTCCAAGGTACAGTGGGACCTCACTTTACGAAATGCTTTCATGTTAAATTTTGGTCTCTAGATATATAATTCAAGTTACGAAACGCGAAATCTCAAAAATTCGAATAATGCGCGCTCAGATGCACGCCCCGCTGTTATCCCCGCTCAAAAAGCACCTTTCTCGGCCTCTTAGCTCTAGCGCCGAACACGCAAGATTTTCAACAAAATGTATTAAATAGTGAAGCGTGGGGGGAGACCCGACTCCGGAAGCAGCGCGGAGACATGAACGCACCGCGCGAAGAGCACGCACCGCGCGAAGAGCACGCACCGCGCGAGGAGCACGCACTGTGCGAGTAGCACGGCACCGCGCGAGGAGCATGCACCCCTAGTCCTGGTCTGGACGACCGGCACCGGGGCTGCGAGCACGAGATAGAACCGCAGCGCCCGGACCGCGTCCTCTGGAGCCCGAGCCACAAACTAGCCGCACGAAACCAGCAAAGAGCGGCACGTGGTAGTTTAATCCTGGTTTAGTCCAGGTCTAGACCTGGTCCAGTCCTGGTTTAGTTCTGGTCTAGACCTGGTTTAGTCCATGTTATAGTCCTGGTCTAGTCTCTTAGCCAATCAGGACGCAGAACCAATGTTACACTATAAAAAAAAAATGTTACACTATAAAAAACAACAACCTTGGAACGAATCAGGCCTTTACCATTGAAATAGCTACTCAACTTACGAAAAATTCACGTTACAAAACCACTTCTGGAACAAATTAATTTCGTAAGGTGAGGTACCACTGTACTTGTAACTGTCTTCAATGTCTGTTATTGTTCCCTCTGGGAGTGAGACCCCCTCTGTGTTATTATTATTACTATTATCCAACTCTGGGTTTATTTTTATTGAAGATTATTTCAATCCCTGTCTGTATTTATGTGGACATTATTTTATTTATATTTATTTATTTTTTATTTATAAGTAAAAAATGCATTTGTCCTGTCTCCTTTTTATATTACCTTATGCTTTCATAACAAATATGTTGTAATTTTTTTTTTGATAAGTCTTTCAACCACATAACTAGTTGCACCTTCTTTCATTATAGCCTAGTGCATGTGCCCTCTTTCAAGGTTGTAGCACGCAAAAATATAAAATCTGCAACTGCCTTTAGAAGGCACTGGCTGCAGGCAGTTATAAGAAGAAAAATATCTAAATATAGATTTGTTTTATTATTTAACGTAAAGGCATGTTGTGTCTATGATTTGAATCTATAACATGTTCACTGACCATGATGTTCAGACCATTTAAACTTCATTGTAGACTTTCTGACTGGGCCTACCACTGCATTGCCCAGATGTAATGAGCCAATAATGACCGTGCACCCATCAGATTTTACTTTCAGGTAAAAAAATAAAAAATAAAAATAATAATAATAATAATAACAGTGTCCCTCCACAGACAGCTCTACTTCCATTAGTGAACACACCTGAACACCAGCTCATGTTCAGGGGAGAAGCTTGTGGTGCTCACTTTTAGGAACATCTATGGACAAAGGTCAGTCCACTCCTACATTAAGCCCTGGAATAACGCCTCTCCCCCTGTTTTTGTGTATTTTTTGCTCAAAATTGGGATGTTAAGTCAAATTAAATGTGACAAAAAATACGTCTCTTTTTACTTTTCAGTCTGGATCTAAAATGTCCTGGAGTTGAAAGTACAGCTCTTAAAAGTAAAAGTAAAAATAATCCCGTGTAAAATATACTTAAAAAATACATTGTGCTGCTGTCACTGGTTGTTAACTGTGGAGTTATTTGTCGTTGTTATTTGTCGTTGTTTGCTCTATGTGGATGTTGTCTTTCTTTTGCTGTCCTGATTAATCATATTTTGATCCTTTTCTATTTATAAAATATGAAATGAAATAACACTGCAACAGAATAACTCTTTTCAGAAATAAAGAGGCAACTTCTCTCTCTCTCTAAAAAAAAGCAACTGCTGTTGTAAGTTAAGTCTGAATGTAGCCACCAGAGACACCTCCTGAAAAATGATGAATATGCTTACCTTTGATTAAAAATAAAGTTGTTGACAGCTGTTAGTAAGTTATTTTTTGTTGCCATATTCTACAGCTTGTTTCAGTTAAATTAAGGTTGTGAATTTGATCAAAGAGAAATGCTGTGTTAGTTTAATTGCTGTTAAATAGATTTTAGCTATTGAAGACACTGCTGCATTACAAAATTAAACATATCTGTTTTTGCAAATCAACTCTTTAATAAATAACATAATGATTGCAGGCAATATATTTTATACTGTAATTTATACTATAATGTCCTAAAACAGAGTGCCCAAGAGGGTTTATTCAGCTTTCTTGATTTATGATAAACATCATTTGTATCAACAGTCTTTGTATAATGCAATTTACTAAAGGGGAAGGTTGTCAAAATTTACTAAAGAAAATTTAAAAAAGTTTTTTGGCTCCCAACCATACCTGAAGTCTCAAACTGGACACGAACAAGCTTTGATGCCAATGCCAAAATGTCATCTTTAACTGTGAGAAGTGCAAACTCTTGTGTGTCATGACAAACTGGTTGTGGTGACCAGACCAAACAAAATGAGCAAATATCTGCAGTCAAAGTGCCCCAAACTGAGATTTCATCACCATAGTACAGTGACTTGTACAATATGCAGTGTTGGGAAGTAACTAAATATGTGTAATTTTTCTTTCTCTAATTAGAGTTAATAAGAGTTAAGGTAAGTTAAGTTAATGCAAAACAAACAAAAAATCAATTTATAATTAAATGTCATGTTTTTACACTATAGTTTAAATGCAACTTGATGTAAAAGTATTCAGAATAATGTACTCTGATTAGACCATGTACCAGAATATGTTACAAAATACATTTGAACTCAATACATTTACAATTTTTCCCCCATCACTGATGAATGTCTCCCAAATGTAGAAATATTCGGAGAACTTTTACATTTGCAAATGTTACAAACACAAATGCACCATAGATTATACACATCTTTTATTGCACTCACTGGTCAGAACAGTTGCATCTCTTATTTAGGAATAATTTTACAGGTCATAAGATTAAAACATAATTAAGCACATGCACTGAGAAATACTTATGAAACTATACTTTTACAACACCCCTGTAAAACCTGTTGGTGGTTTTCAGATTCTAGAATGTGATGATACTCCCAGATGTGGGGCAAGGGACAAATATTCCTATTAATTACATTGTACTTTGCCATGAAATATCCAAAATGTAAATTCACAAATGTTGAGCCTGGTATTTTTCAATTATTAATGCAATTAATTACAACATTTTTTTTTTTTTTAAACTATATTAATTTTAGCTTCTTCTATAGAATGCTGTGATGTCATTTGAAACCCAGGGATGCAACAAAGTTTAGACCAGTCTCAACAAAAAGACATATATGAGTGATAATTATTAAATATTTAATGGCTTCTCCAATTGCATGAATGAACCTTTAGAACCAAGATTTGGACAGATAATATTTTAATTCATATTTTTGAGGAGATGCAGTCTGGTTAAACAAACGTGAGCATGCTAGCATGATTTTTTTTTTTTTTTTTCAAATTCAATTAAAACCATAAAAAGAATAAATAAATTGACACATTTCACATGTGCCACAGTTTGAGAAACATTTGTGTACAGTCAGTCGCGTCTTTGCTCCAGACAAAAAAAAATCCTTAAACAGAAGCAATTAGTCCCTATAAGAAAATTAGTGTTTTAATGGAAGAAAGATGACACAGTAGATTCTTGTATAATACATGTTTGCACACAAAATCAGACAACCAGGTCAGGTGACCCTATCCTACCTTTATTCATATGCCAACAGTTTAACTATCCGATTATCTGATCAAAGGTATTGATCCAGTGCCTGTGTTATAGTTACCACATTTGTGGTCATTATGACATGTTTGATAAGCCTTGTCAACACATTTTCCCTTTAAAAGGAGAGTAGGTGGCTGCAGATCTTCACAACCCACTCAGCCATGAGAGTTGTTGTACTAGCCTTGGCTCTAGCCCTTGTGGGTAAGTCGCAATGGCATCTTTTGCTTTTCATTCAGTAGCTTTCATTCTTATACTCTGTTTTGCTGTACTTTTTAGCTTCTGTTCATGTTATTTTTGATTCTATAATTGGAGACAAACTTTAAATTCTCATTGAGCATTTACAACTCTAAATTGGTAGCCTAAATGTTCATAAGAATAATATATTATTTTCTTTCCATTCTAGCTGGCCAGCAGGAAAACTTGGGTAAGTCATTAGCAACAAAGTGAAATTATAGCAGAACATTCTATAAAACCTATGTAAATGTCTTCTCAGCTCCTAGTTTTGCTCCCGGACAAACCTATGTGTACAAGTATGATGCCCAGATCCTGGGAGGTCTGTCTGAACAGCACCTAGCCAAAGCCGGACTCAACTTCTCCAGCAATGTCAAGATCAGTGTTGCCCAAGGAAACATCCTCATGCTTCAGGTAAACCAGGAAACAAATGAGGAGTGATAGCTATCAAAGGAGCAAAGGCGGGAGAGCATGCTAAGTGCGTTATCAGCTAAGATAACTTCTAATGTGGACACTGTGGGGGTCTCTAGAGCAGTTGAGGTGGGATGCAGCACATGGGTGAAACCCCTGGATGATATATAGAGAGAATGAGACAGTCGTTTATGGGCAAAGACAGAAGGCTTGTTAGCTAAAAACAGCTATAGAAAGCAGATGATAAGAGGTAGGAAAGTAACAATTTCTTCAAGTTCAACTTCAGACTTTCAATTTGTTCTGTTTTTTTGCATTGTAGCTTGAGAATCCTCGGATCTATGAGTACAGTGATGTTTGGCCAAAGGATTCCTACATCCAAACTCACCTCCGTGCCGACCTGGAAGATCAACTCAATACCCCCATCAAGTTCAAATATGAACATGGCATTGTGAGAGAGATCCAGGCCCCAGAGAGTGTCCCCACACTGCTGCTCAACATCTACAGAGGCATCCTCAACTTCTTCCAGCTGAACATCAAGAAGTCACAGAACGTCTATGAATTGCAGGAGGTCAGACAAAAGTAACAATGGAAGAAGTTACTCAGTTCAAGTCATGCTAACAAAATCATTAATTTATCAAAACACATACTTTCTGTCCATACCAACCTTTTTTAAATACTTATCGTTTACAGGAGGGAGCCCAGGGTGTGTGCAAGACCCAGTATGCCATCACAGAGAACGATAAGGCTGAGCGCATCCTTTTGACCAAGAGCAGGAACTTAAATCACTGCCAGGAGAAGGTCATCAGGGACATTGGGTTGGCATACACAAAGACATCCCATAAGTGCCAGGAGGTAGGTCCACACCATTTTAGTTATCTATACACTGGTGCATTTACTGAGAACATGGCAAAAGGAGAAATTCATTTTGTCAACTGGACAAAAGTTTATTTAGTCGAATACGTTTTGCAGCTCATCCAAGCTGCTTCTTCAGTTCTGGTCAGAGTGCTGGAGGACACTGCCTATATCCACCTATAAACTTTTGTCCAGTTGACAAACTGAATTTCTGCTTTTGCCATGGATTCTACCTGGACAACTGAGGGATTCTACACACATTTACTGAGAACAACTGTTTTCAGATTTCTAAGAACCTGAGGGGAACTACAGGCTACTTCTACACGCTGAAGGCAGCCCCAGGTGGCATCATCATTGAGAAGGCCTCTGGAAAGGAAATCATTCAGTTCACACCTTTTAATGAGCAGAATGGTGTTGCTTCTATGCAGACTATGTATGACTATACTGAGCACATTTTTAGCCATCTCAGGGTCTGACAGATACATTAACATTACTACTGTTTGTCCTTTTCAAGCCAAACACTGGATTTCATTGCCACCATCACGGCTCCTATTGTTCCCATCAATGCTTTGTACCGTCCACGTGGTTCCCTGAAATATCAGTTCTCCACTGAGGTTCTGCAGAATCCCCTCAGGATCCTTAAGATGACAGATGTGAAGGAACAGGTACAGTTTTGTCTAATAAAAAACAACAGATTTGTAACACCATGGGCCTTTCATTTTTCTTGTGTTTACAGGTTGCTGATGTCCTGAACCACCTGGTTGTCAATAACAGAGACAAAGTACATGAGGATGCGCCTCTCAAGTTTTTGGAGTTGATCCAGCTGCTGCGTGCTTCTGATGTGACTGAACTGCGCAACCTGCTGACTACCTACAGGAGCAGAGCTCTTGAGAGGTGGGTCATTCAGTGACAATAATTTAAGAGGATTTGTGAATATAAAATATTAATAATGAAATTTATAATAGGCAGTGGTTGATGGACGCCATCCCCAACATTGGAACTAAGGCTGCTCTGGAGATTGTCATGGCTGAGATCCTGAAGAGAGATCTGTTTGTTTCTGAAGCCACTCAAGTTTTGATTAGCACTCTGCACATGCTGGAGCCCACCAGTGAGATCATCCAGAAGGTTTGGGTAAGTGAGCGCACTGCGTGGTCTGTGTTATGTCTCATTGATGAGGGAAAGAAACTCTTCATATGACTCTTATGTCATACAGAGCTACATTGAGCAGCTCTCACAGCAACAGCAGCAGCAACAAGTATCCTTAGAACAAGTTGTGCGCAAAGCTCTGCTCCTCGGCTATGGTAGCATCATCCACAGACACAGTGTTCAGAAGGCTGAGTGGAATGATCATGATATTCAGGTAGATTTATAGTATTTTACTATGGCATTTTATTAGCTAATATTATGTAACAAAAATAATATGCATTCATTACAAATTCTTTTCACAGCACATCCAGGTGTATTTTGACAAGGCCTTTGCTGAGAAAAACACACAGGAGCTTGTTCTGTTGGCTAAAGTTATGGCTAATGCTGGTCATCCTGGGAGCTACAAAGCTATTACAAAGCTACTGCCAATCCACGGCACCGCTGGTGAGAAACTGTCCCAGGCAGTTCACATTGAAGCCATCCTGGCCCTGAGAGGCATTGCCAAACAGAAGCCCAAAGAGGTGACTCTTCACTATGAGACATTTGCTGTATTTGAAGAAAAGTCTTTTTAACTATTGTCTTTTGTCAATAAGGTTCAGAACCTGGCTCTGCAGTTGTTTATGGACAGAACACTGCAGCCTGAGCAGCGTATGCTTGCCGTCATGGTGCTCTTTGAGACCAAGCCTTCAATGGCCACTGTAACTAATGTTGTCAAAATTGTCAAGTCTGACAACAACATGCCAGTGAACAGTTTTACTTACTCCCTCATCAAGTCTCTGTCTAGAAGCATAGCTGACCCCTCAGTGTAAGAGCCATATTCCCCCTCCCCAACATCATGTATTATCACCTACATACAAGTCAAAGTTCTCACAGAAATGTTTCTCTAACAGGGCATTTGAGGCTAATGTCGCTCTCAGACTCTTGGGCCCAAGGAGATCGAGCATGAAGCTGAGCAAGGTTTTCAAAGCAGACTACTTCAGCCGTAAGTCTGTTTTTAAAATCATTTTGAAGATGCTGGTTGAGCTAATTTCTTTTACCAGTAACAAAACTTTTTATCAGATCCTCTGATGCTTGGAGCTGCTGCAAGTATTTATTACATCAACGATGCTGCTACCATCCTCCCCAAAACAGTTATAGCTAAGACGAGTGCCTACATCGCTGGAGCTGCTGCTGATGTTTTTGAGGTAAATTGAAAAAAATATTAATATATGTGTGGAGTTTGTGGTAAATGTTTGGTTAATAAGTAAACTTCTTCATAGATTGGAGTCAGAAGTGAGGGATTCCAGGAGTACCTCCTTAAAAGGGAGAGCTCTGATGTCTCTGACAGAACCACCAAGATGCAGCGCATCATTAAAGCTGTAAGAAGTTAGCTTAAACTAACCATAAACAGAAGCAGCAAATGGTAAAATGATACTTCCTTTTGTCCACAGCTCAACAACTGGAAGTCTTTGCCAACCAGCCAAATGCTAGGCTCTGCATATATCAAGGTTCTGGGGCAGGAAATTGCTTTTGTTGACATTGACAAGCAAGTCATTGAGGAGGCAATGAGGGTACCTTAAAACTTATCATTTTATTATTGCTCTGTTTTGTTAATACACAAAGTGAGTCCTGATCAAGTTATTTGTTTTTGCAGATCTACTCTGAGATTGACATCAAGGAGGTTGGCATAAACATCCTCCGTCACTTCTTCCAAAATGGTGTTTCCACACGCTTGGTCAAGGCAATGATGCCTGCTGAGATCAGACGCATCATGCCCACTGCCGCAGGCCTGCCCATGGAGCTCTCCCTCTACACTGTTGCTGTCACTGCAGCAAATATCCAGGGTAAGTTACGGGAGAATATGAAACTACACTGTAGTTTTATCTATCTATCTATCTATTTATTTATAAAACTGTAAATTATTACTTGGTATTGCAGCCAGATTCCAGGCCAACCTTCAACAGAACTTCCATGTTTCTGACCTTCTGGAGAAGAAGACTAACATCGACACAGAGATCAAGCCAAGGTAAGAGGTGCAATTCATACATAAATAAAATGCATTTGGATTTCTTATTTTATTATATGTATATTTTCATAGCATTGCCCTCAACATATTTGCTGTGATGGGAATGAACACAGACATCGTTCAGGCTGGCATAGTCTCGAGAGCCAAGGTCCAGGTCAAAGTGCCCACCAAGATCGCTGCTTCTTTGGACTTTGTTGAGAACAACTTTAAGATTAGTGTTCTTCCTGTTAGCCTCCCTGAAAATGTTGCAGTTGCTGTTAAGTAAGTTTAGCTTTTGAAACACGCACATTACTCGAGAATATATGAGACTTATGAGGTATTTATATGTATGTCTGCAGTGTTGATACTTTGGCCATTGCAAGACAGTCCAAAAGGATGACCCCTCTGATTCCTGAAGATGCTTCTCCCCAAGCATCTTCCCAAATATCTTCAGCTGCTAGTGTTTCCAGTGTAAGTAGAGTTTTCTTTAGTACACTGGTTTTCAAATGTTTCATAGCTTACCAAAACAATATTTGTACCACCAGATCCACTATAACAGGTCTAAACTGGTCTGAACCTGGTCTAAAATAGAAAGGACTAAACTAATGCTACTGTAGTTTTTTAACAGAACTAACCTTAAGAAACTGCTAAAATATTGGTAAAATGGACTGTATATTAAAGAGCTAAACTACAGAGGAATATGCAAACAGTTTAAGAAACACAGATGAAAATAGGTTTGAAATAGTTTTTTTGGCTTCTTATTTCAGTCTAGGGAGACGCTGGGTAACATGCGGCAAGTTCAAGACAGGCCCCTTTCCAAGGCAAAAACTCCCAGGAAATTCTGCACTGAGATTGCTGGAGTGAAGGTCTGCATCAAGGTCGCCTCCCACAATGCAGAGGTCATCACTGATTCCACTCTCTTCAGACTGGCTGGAAAGCATGATATACTCGTGTCTTTCAAACTATGTAAGCCAAATTCAAATCAAATCAAATGTAAAGTGAGGAGTTTTCCCCATTCAAACGATATGATATTTTGCCACTGCTCTGACAACAGTCCTCATTTTCAATTCTGAAAGGGCCTGTAGAGGGCAGCAAATTGAAGTTTGGTTGTACTTTAAACAGAATTATGAAAAAATATTCCATCATAATATTTGAATGGAAGCAATAGCCTTGTAGATTGGTTAGTGCATAGTCTACTGGAGTTGGAACAAACTGGTAGCAGTTCAAAGAAAAGCAGTGCTAAAGATATGGACTCCGGGTATTACTTTTGAAACAACTTTTTAATATTATTTTATTTTATTATTATTTTAATATTATTTATCGTAATTTATCTGCTTTTAATGTTTCTTAATGTTTAATGTTTTTCTGATTGTTTATTGTTTTGTTACTTGTTTTATTACTGATTTTACCTCTTGTACAGCGTCTTTGAGTGTCTTGAAAAGCGCTTTATAAATAAAATGTATTATGTAATGTATTATTATTATGTTTTAGCTGAAAGTGATACTGTCGAGAAGTGGGAAATGGAACTTCAACTTGGAGCCAAAGCCGCAAAGAAGCTGATCAAAAACATAAACTTGGACATGGATGAGATCCCAGAGGGCACACCTATTCTGTCCAAGCTCAAGAGAATCCTGATTCCAGGCATGAAAAACTACACCTCCTCCAGCTCCTCCAGCAGCTCCAGGTCCCTGGTTCGTAGCAGCCGTCATTCCTCCTCATCATCATCGTCCAAATCTCACATGGCCGGTAAAGTTATCAGCGCCGTGGGCAAAATCATCGGGGTTAACCAAAAAAGGAGCAGCAGAAGTAGCAGCAGTAGCCAGCATAGCCGCAAGAGCCAAAGGTCCACTGTGTCCAGCCTGAGCTCTCTGTTCAGTGCGAGCTCCAGCTCTTCACAGTCTCTCCCCAAGTCTCAGGTAAAGATTGTTTCTGTATTGTAAAGTTTTTAATTTAACCCTCATGGACAAATGAGTGAGGAGCAAGTAAGGGTTTATTGAAGGAATAAATTACAAAATGGAATAGTGGTAGTTGAAACTGCAAAATAGGAGGAGTGTAAATTAATGTTTTGACTGGTTGACAGTTATAGACAGGTTAAATGTACTTATACAAGCTTCTTTTTCTTGCCAGCGCCAGACCTCTCGTTCCAAATTCCAGCCAAACCACCAGAAGACGGTATGTTAGCTTAAGTCAAAATATTCATTCTACAATGGATGGATGGATGGAAATTATTTATATTTATTTATTATTTCTATATTTATATTATAAGTTTTTAATTTTATTTCAATCAATATATTTCACAGACATCTAAGCGTCACTCAGGATCTGCCTCCTCTGCAAGAACCTTTGAGGACATCAGGAAACAGGTAAGTTCGTAATTTAATATTTGTTTTACTTTTTAAATTCAAGTAACTACAAAGTACCATTTTTTTCTATCCAGAACAAATTCCTTGGCAATACCGTTGAGCCAGTTTTTGTACTGATCCTTCGTGCTGTCAGAGCTAACAACCACAACAATCCACTGGGATACCAGATCGCTGCCTATAAGGATGGAGACAGACTTCAGATGATCATGGATGCTCTGGCTTCTAATGACAACTGGAGGCTCTGTGCTGATGCCATTAAACTTAGCAAGAACAAAGCTGCTGTAAGAAAATGATACAAGAAGAGATGATGCTCAAATTAGCTCTACCAGTCTATCTTGCTATGCTCTCTTTAACAGGCTAAAATTGCATGGGGAGAGAAGTGCCATAAATATGAGACAATGATCACAGCTGAGTCCGGCCGTGTTCAACGGACCAACGGACAATTTCAAGAGGCAGCTCGCCTGAGAGTGGCCTGGAAGAGACTGCCCACTGCTGTTGTCAGAGATGTGAAAATGTAAGTTCATGCCCAAATATTTGTTAAAATATTGAACATAATTCAGCCTTGAAAGTGCACTGTGCACAAATACAGGGGATTTTGTTATCTTGAAAAACATGCATTGACAGCAGGGTCACTTATCCACAGATCTGACCTGTAACTTGGCCTAGTATTGTCACCTGCCTGATATGGACAGTACATTTCAGCAATAGCATCTCCATGGAGATGAGAGGACGACCCTCCACCAGAAAAATTACTCAGTGCACGTTTAACAAGATACTGAATATATTTTGCAGGATCTACAACTCCATCATTGCCCCTTACTTGTCTAGTCGCTATCTGCAGAAGAGATCAGATGCATCCAGGCAGATTTCCATCACTGTGGTTGTTAAGTCTAAGAAAGAGCTTGGCCTTATTTGGAAATCACCAACAGTAAGGCCATTTTAAAAGTTCAGTCTCTTTAACCCCTATTCTATATCGAAAACTTGCATTTTCTTGTTCATACAGTCGGCCTACAGAAGTGATGTGCTTCTTCCTATCAATCTGCCAATCAGTGAGCTGAAGGAGCTGCTGCCATTTGATGAAATGCTTAACAACGCTCGCTATCTGTTGGCAAAGACCAGTGGAAGTAAGGCTTAGTACAGCAATATGTATGAGTACTTTATATATTTCATCTCTACAAAGTGAACTAAATATTTTGTTATCTTTGCCCAGTTGAGTGCAGACTTAAGAGAGGACAGCTTACCACTTTCAGCGACAAGCAATACAAGAACGACATGCCAAATTCTTGCTACCAGCTGCTGGCTCAGGATTGCACCGAGAAGCTTAAATTCATTGTTTTGCTGAAGAAGGATAGGGCAGACAATTACATGGTCAATGTGAAGATTGGTAAAAAGTAAGGATACTTAAAAACTCTACATGAATGTCTGAGGATAATAAACTAAAATATTATTATTTCACTTTTAGTGATATTGACATGTCGCTTAATGGACAAAGACCAGTTGTCATGATCAATGGAAAGGAAATTGCCAGAGAGAGCCTGCCATATGACAGAGGTCTGAGCTCTCACTTTTGTAATAGTAAGTTAATAGTTTTAACTTAAATAAACTTTCCTACAGATTCAGTGAGGATTGAGCTGAAGGAGGGCAACAAGCTGGTCCTCTTTGCTCAGGACTTTGGCATTGCTGACCTCCACTTCAGTGCATCAGAAGTGACGGTAGAGTATTTTTTAATTCTATATATGTACAACCATTTACATTTGCTATGATGTTAAGTCTCATAAATCCTTTTCTATAAAGATCAATGTTCCAGAGAATTTCCGGAACCAAGTCTGTGGTCTCTGCGGCCAAGGCAACGGAGACAGGAGAAACGATTACCGCATGCCCAATGGCCACATCACTGATGACCCCATCAGCTTCGCCCATTCCTGGACTCTGCCCTCTCAGAGCTGCAGTGATGAGACTGGTGAAAAAATAGTGTGCAATGATTAAACCAGCATATTTTCAGACTGAAGTTAACTTTATGTTTTTTTTCTCAATCAGAATGTCGTTTGAATCAGGAGTCCGTTGAACTGGAGAGAAACATTAACGTCCATGGTGTGGAGTCTAAATGCTTCTCTGTGGGCCGTGTGCTGCGTTGTCGCCCTGGCTGCAAGCCCAATAGGACCACCATGACCAGTGTGGGCTTCCACTGCAGACCCCTCAGTGAGTGTCCCCACATCACAGCAGCATCACTCAACCATGGAGCCAAATGTGCTGATTCTGTGTCTTTGTTTTGTGCAGATGACAAGAGCCCAGTCTCAGATATCCATGAGCGCAGCATTGACATGACTGAGTCCATTGTAGCCCATCTTGACTGCAGTTGCTCTTCTCAGTGTGCTTAAATCTTGTCATCTTATATTGTGTCTATGTGTAATTTTAACTAAATAAATGAAGGCATCTCAAAAGACAACCAAAGTCTGTTTGTCATTTTCTAAATATAAAAAACACAAATAATTTGGTTGTACAACAAAAACTTGTTCTTAGCGTACTCAACAGAGGGTACAAGTCATCCTGAACAGAAGGCTTTAGGAAGAAAAGCTTTACAAAATGAAAAAATTGGTATATTAATTTTAACTAAACACCTTGCCTGGTATTATCTGCTGCTTGTACATTACAGTAAAACAATAAACAATATCTTCATTATAAACTTGTTAACAATAATTATTGTGCCCAATAATTTAAATTTAAATACAGGAGGTGTACAAAATAACTATATAAAAGCAGCAATTGCATTCAAACCCAATTTGTGAGCAGTTTCAGTTTCATTCCAGGGCAAGAAAGACAGATCATAATAAATACAACAAATTGCATTATTTATCCCAGATACAAAAAAATTATTTTGTGAAACATATTACAACTTTACATAATTTTGGGGCCTTTACATTAAAATATTTTAAAATGTTTCGCGTAGTATTAAATATGTCAAGCAGTTATATAAAACAATGGAGTTAAATTTAATTACACCTGTGTCATTTGGCAATATCCTTGGCCTAACAGCTTTTTTAAATTTATTTTTGGCCTTTTTACATTTTTGCAATTTTCAGGTGTACTTTAGAGCAGTTTGATCAAGAGCTGATTTGACATTATATCACAACTGTGTCATTGTTTTTCTATTCCGTGGAGGCTGGTCACTGTCGGCAAGAGAGGACGATGTCACTGGGAAGTCTTTGGGTGTGGAAGTGCCAGACAAATCACGGACGGCATTTTCTGCAGATTGTCCTGGATTTGTCTCTGTTTCAACTAAAATAAAGCAAAAAAAAAAAAAAAAGTGAATAGGCTGAAACTATTATCAAGAAATAACTGATCAGATTAATTGCAAACAAATAATTTAACTTGACACAGGAAGCATACAAACATGAATCTAGTGTTTTAATCCATTTAATCTATTTTACCTCTTTTATTTTTATCTGCTTTAGTTTATCTCTAGTTCTAGCTCTAGTGTATACAATCTAATAACACATAAGGTATATTAGTACAAATGTAAATAGACAAATTTGTCAAATGTGATGTGATATACCAGGAGATAAAAAAAATACATCTTATTTGATACTGTTACATGATGAGGTGGTATTACATGGTGTGATCTACAGTTTTTGTGTAAGTCTGACTGGTTACTTACATAATGAAACGGCACTATTTATTCTTGATATTTGATATTTACTTGAGTCAGGAAATGGACTCAAATTCAAAAATTGGTGTTTAAGCCACATTGCACGACTCTCCTCAAAAGCTTTCCTCTGCAAATAACAGGATTGAATGAACATTGGACAAGATCATTGAAAATAGTAATAAAAACTGTAAACGTTTTTTAATTCTGTCATATTACCTCAAGACTCAGTCTGATGGCTGCTTCAGTGAAGTTCCTTCTCTCTCTGTCAAAGATCTTTCTTTGTTCCTCTAGAGTTTTCCACTCCCCCTTGAGCCGCTCTGTCTCTTGCTGCATGTAGCAGTTATTTAGTAAAGATGTCACTTCATCATCACATGAAGAATTCAGCTGTCGCTGCAAAAAGACCATCAAAGATTAAAGCCTGGAATGCCTTAAGGACATTTTTTATCATTATACAATAGGAGTCAGCCCTACCTGCAGGAGCTGTTGCTGTGTTTTAATATAGTCTTTGCATTGTTGAATCTCCAACTTCAATTTGAGCATTTCCTCCTCATGAGTTTCTCTTGACACAGAATCATTGCTGCTTCTCTCACTCATCTCGGCCAAGGAAGCTATTATATGAACAATATGAAAAGACTTTTAGCATAGTAGAGACTAATCCACTATTACTTTACAATGACATCAACACGGTGTATCTTAGACTTAGACAAATTTTTGAGTCCACAAGGAAAATTATTAAATTATTTATGCATCACACATAAACGTGAAATACCTTGACTGTCTAGTCGTTCCATGTGGCTTTTGAGTCGTCTCCACTGAAGGCGAATACCAGTGGTCAGTTTTTCTCGAGCATCATCACTAAAAAGCTCAACACTGTTTTTGGTGGCATCAAATACATCTTCTTCATCCTCTTCCTCTTTCTGTGACACATGAGTGAATAAAGCTAAAAACATTCATTCATTCATGATTGGACAAAAGAATATATGTCTAACCTGAAAAGTTTCACATTTGTCGTTTTTAATTGGTTTCTTTGCTTTGAGAATGGACACCATGTCTTTCTTCATGTGCTGCAAAACTTTCTTCAGTTCAGTGTTTTCCAGCAATAACTCTCTCTGTCGGCTGTCATAATCAGTTAGGAGAGTTTTGTACATCTCTGCTTCGTGTCTATGAATGATACAGACACATTAAACAACAGACTAATATCAGGATAGTTTTACTAGAATAATGAATGAACTGTATAACTAACTTATCTTAAGGTGGAGTATGTAACTTTTCTGGGGATGGGTAAGCCTCTTGTGACCTCCGTGTTTCCGGAATGGAATGTTCCGCAGTATCGTGTTAAATTATCTTCATGAAGATTATCAAGAACGAGCTTAATGCCATCAAGTCAAGTCAGATCTGTGTAGAGGCAAGCTGGCTCACCCTCCTCCCGAAAAGTTACATAGTGCACCTTTAAAAGTACATTATAACGCACTTGGCTTCTGTCTTTTCTGTTTTCCAAAGGCTCCGCTTGCCATCTGCACGTCCAATGCAGTTTAACACGTCAATGGCTGAAAAAAAGAACTTAAAACTTAAATAATCAAACAAAAACATAAGGCTAAGAAAAAACAGATATCTAACCTTGTTTTCGATCTTTTTTATCAGAAAGAAGCTGATTCAAGCGCTCCTTCAGTTTGTTAAATTCTCTTTCTTTCCTCTTCATTTCATGATTGTACTGGCCAGCCCGATTTGAGATTGTATTCTGAAGTTTTTGCACCTGATACAAAAAAATCCTTTGTTATGTTCACATCATGTAGAAGTGATATTTGTATGATAGCATAAAGTGAACCAGTTACCTCTTCTTTTTCATTTTTCAGATAATTTTGCAAACTCTTTATTTTAAGTTGTAGTTGGCGCTCTTTCTCGTGAAGTCCAGTGTTTTCTCTTTTATAAAGTTCAAGTTGCTCCTTTATGAACAAAACAAAAAAGAGTTCGTTGAAATATTTTTTTTTTGTTTCAGTTAATCATGTGAGTGATAATGTATTTGTAGAGCTGTACCTTTAGCTGAGTGCTTGTGAGTTGCAGGTAGTCCATACTGCTGTTGGATTTAAGCTGCTCCACTTCCATGTTTTCTAGAGCTCTGAGATCTCGATGGTGCAGCTGAATCAGGTCATACATACAGTTCAATACAGCCACGACATCGAGCTCTGATCGCCCAATGGACTCGGACCAAACTGGAGACAGGCCTAAAGATGACAGCTCCTGCAAAAAAAAGTGCATATAACAGACTACTAATTTCACTAAAATGTAATTAAGATGATTCATTTTACTACAAGTCTTTACCCTAGTTTGACAATTTTAGTGTTTTGAATTTTACTTGGTAGTTGGACATGGGAAAATGTGACATAAGAAGCAACGATGCAATAAGACACAAAAATGGATACCAACCTGAGTAATATGGGACAGACATTCTTGCACATTCTCCTTTGTGCAGAAAGAGGAGGACATAGAGTTTCTGTGCAGCGATGATTGGTTAAACAACCTTTGGGGAGATGCTCTACATTGAGCAGTACCGCAGTGACTGTCCTTGAAATCTATCAGAAATCCAGCAAAACATTTTTTACTGTCCTACCCATACAACCTCTTAAAATTATGGTGATATACATGTGGTAATAATTAGCTTTACTTACCCAGAAATGACTCAGGCATAGTTGCTGTGCAGCCAGCTACGAGTCTGGTTCATGTGTTAGGATCACGTGGACTGATTTAAAATCCACAGGCGCACACCTGCTCCAGAAATAGAGGGTCAGATTCAGTTCCATTTAGTATTAACCCAATGGGAGTCTGTAAGTGTAAAATCCGGATTATGGTTTGCTTGGTACTAATTTAAAATAGTTACATTGTCATTCACAAACTAAAACAGTGCATTGTAATTGGATGTTTACATAATGAGTAATAGTCATAGAGGACAGTTTTATCATCTTATCTAAATACTCTTATCTTAAACTGATCAGACTAATCCACAACACACACAGGGTGACAAGCAATGCAGACAGACTTCAAGGAACAACTGAAAAATGTATTGGCTACATGCAAATATGAAAGTGTAACCTACTTATTCTGCAGTCTCTAAAGGTCCTATATCGACTCTTGTGAGCTTTAAGACATGTTATAATGTTGTTACCTCATGAAAAATATCATGTTTTTGTTTCATTCACACATGTTTGAGAAACCATTTATTATTAGTCTGCCCACATCTCCAAAGCACAAAATGCTCTGTTCCTCCTTGTTCTGTCATGATGCAATAGTTTTAAAGTTAATATCTACCTTTTCGTTTTAGCAGTTCCAGGACTGAAATGATTCTACTGAAGATGTTTGGAGTTTAAAAACACAGTGGAGCACTCTCTGTATTACCATATGATACAAGGTGGAACAGAGTGTATTTAGTTTGAGAGAACTCAGCCTAAATATGCAGGGTTTGTGTGTTAAAAATGTGTAAATGAAACAAAACACTCCAGGTATGTTTTTGATGAAGAAGCATCATTATAAAATACATTTAAAAAACTGTGTAACGTTAGTTTTTTGTATAAGGTACAATTTAATGAAAAATAAATCTAACAAAACCTTCTTTAGAGGGAGAAAATGGATGAGAACCCTTATGGATGATTCATGCACACAACAAGTGACACTTAATCAGTCTGGTAAAACAGATGGCAGCCTGCTTCCACAGATCTTAACCCCATATCACCAGCTTACACTAACTCTACAGGTAGTGGTGACCTTTCCTTTTGTAGGTTTATTTCTGGTCCATATACTAATATATAATACAATATAAATAATCATGTATAACATCAAAGCCTCTCTTTGATATTATATTAAAGTCATAATCAATGCAGCTTAACATTACAAGTGTACAGGTGTTAAATAGGCAGGTGAAATAGGTTTGGCAATGATATTCCACACGAACGAACAACAAAATCATGCAGAAGGCAAGTTAGTGAGGCGAAACGCAATGATTCAGTAGAAACATTAGTAGCAAATTAATGATACGAATAACGTTTACGACATGTTATTACACAATCTGGCTTGACTCTCCAGTGTTACCGCCACATTCATTCTAATATTACAGACACGGATTACAGATACTTACTTGAGGACAGATAAAAGCTTAAATCAGGTCCTTGCTGTGGTGCTTTTTCTCCGTAAAAACAAACTCCAGTGTCGCGCTGCTGCAAACGGTACGTTGAATACGCGCAGCCAAACTGGAGTCTGATTGGCCACGCGGTTGTCTAGCAACCAAACACGGCTCAATGTGATTGGCCAGTGATAAGTACCACAAAAAGCACACGCATATATGATTTTTTTTATTGCACAGGTTGAGCAGAGTACAGTACAGTAGCCTGGCTATTTCTTAAATATTCAGGAAAGCTGGGAAAAACATCACATTGCCATAGGTATGTTCAGAAAAAATAAATATACATAAAATTATACTCTCAGATACAAAAGTTGAAGCTATATGTAAATATGAAATAAATAAATAAACACACAAATACAGGCCTACACGTACATTTTGACATACATACATAGGCTACATACATAAATGTGTATTTTGCAATAAAAGGCAAGCATTATCATTTCCTATCATCTAATATTTGATCAGGCCTACAGTACAGCTATGCATATTAAGCATCTCAAACTTATTTTTATTAAGGCCTTTATTTCTTATGTGCTAAAAAAAATAACTCTTATTTATTGTATTGTCTAGTTGCTGACTGGAACTGGGACTCCTTTTGATTCTGATTCTGAAATCTGGAGTGGATCCTTGTGAATTTCTTTCTTAGCATCAAGCCACCATGTTTGCATCTCTCCTTTGCCCTGAAAGTTCAAGAAATAAAGATGGAGAGACAAATGAGCAAAAGAAAGGAATCGTGTTGCAGAACATGTGTGCCTCCTGAATTTTAAATAAAGCTTTTAGCTCTGGTCAAGGAGCAGAGAGCAGCAGCTGAGGTCTCTTCTAACAAGACATCACACGTGTCATTGTAACCCCTCCCCCGTGACCCAGCACCACCCAAAACCTGGGATTAAGTTACTGAGAAACTGGCACATACAATGCTATAGGTAGAAATGGAAAATAGCAAGCACACCCATTCTTTTCCTCTGTTGTGGGTCATGCAAAAGCTCATTTGGTATTTGAGGTTATTAAGCACCACAGAAAAAGCATATATGCTATGTATTACCTTCACATTGAGAGTTCCTCTGCAGGTCAGGATGTAACCCTTCAGACAATGGAGCAGTTCTGCTGTTGTATTGCTCACCTGAATTTTAAGAGCTGGACCAAAAAGAACAATTAGAGATAATGTAATGTATTCAACCCCATTTTCTTTAAGCCCCATGAACCTGACAGACATATCTTGGCAGCAGCTAACTAAAGACTATTGAAGTTATTTACTATTACCGTCACTTGTGGATTCCATGCGAGAGGCTGTGTTTACAGTATCACCAAATAGACAGTATCGTGGCATTTTTGTGCCAACCACTCCAGCAACCACAGGTCCTATAAGGCCAAGTATAGTGGAAGTACAAGATAATAATATATTTTAAATACAGTTAAGTTGAATTTACACATCCACGATACCTGAGTGGATCCCTGCTCGTATTTTCAGCTGAGTGTTAGGTTTGTGGGGGATCTTGAAGCTGTGACAGACACTGACCAAATCTAGAGCCATGCTGGCTATTTCCCCTGCGTGATTAATGCCATTTTCTTTAGGCACCCCAGAGACCACCATGTCTATGCAGACATTAATAATCCAATGTTACATTGAAGCAGATAATGTAGTTATGTAGTAATGTAGTTGATAAATAACTATAATGAAAATATTTACTTACAAGCATCTCCTATAGTTTCCACTTTGTAAACATCATAATTGTCAATTATATCATCAAAGGTGGTGTAAAGTTGATTTAAAAAATCAACAACCTGGTGAGGAGTGCTGGCGCCAGACAACTGGGTGAACCCAACAATATCACTGTGATGACAAAAACAAACAGATAAAATGTGCCATAGGAAAAAGCTTCTAAATGACCAAATTCACATAATTAGATACAGTAAGCAACCTGAAATAAACTGTGGCATTGGTGTAGCTTTGAGCCTCTGCTGTTCGACCTTGGCGTAAATCATCAGCCACTGCCCTTGGGAGCATACCTGCAGAGACGTTTTCAATGAGGTGCATTTCTGATTGATCACTAGATGGCAGCAACTATCACAGTACAGTAATCCCTCATTTATCGCGGGGGTTAGGCTCCAGAAATAACCCGCAAAAAGAGAAATCCGCGAAGTAGGACAACTTTATATTTTACAATTATTATACATGTTTTAAGGCTGTAAATGCCTCACCACAGACATTATACACTTTTCTCAGACTGGAATTAACCTTTTCTCACATTTGTCTCTTGTTTAAACACTCAAACTTTCATAGATTTTCAACAAAATGTATTAATAGTGACGCATGGGGGGAGACACGGCTCCGGAAGCCCCGCCGGACGCGTGAGGAGCACTGCCACGTCCCGGGACGCGCACCAACCCCTTGGAGAAGTGTGCGACACGTGCACCCCTCATCGTGGACAAATCCGTGACAGAGCAGCGTGACCGGGGCTAGGCCGCGCGTACACCGGGGCTGCGAGCACGAGATCGAACCGCGGCGCCCGGACCATGCCTCCCCCTCGGGACCGCGTCCTCGCAGCGGATTGCGGGCAGCCACAAACCGAACACGCACAAACGAACGCAAGAGCCGCACGGAGTGATTTAATCCTGGTTTAGACCTGGTCTAGTCCCGGTTTAGTCCAGGTCTAGACCTGGTCCAGTCCTGGTTTAGTCCAGGGCCAATCCAGGTTTAGACCTGGTTTAGACCTGGTCTAGACCTGGTTTAGTTCTGGTCTAGACCTGGTTTAGTCCACGTTTAGTCCTGGTCTAGTCTCTTATCAGGACGCAGAACACAATGTTACACTATAAAAAAAATGTTACACTATTAAAAAAAAAAAAAAAAAGAAATCCGTGAAACAGCGAGGCCGCGAACAGTGAACCACGATAGAGCGAGGGATCACTGCTACAGAACTGTTCAATGTGAATTAATTATTTTATGGCAAACAAACTATGATTATTTCAGCTGTTTGAGGAGTGATAGCTTACTGTACAGAAGTTGGTCAGTCTTTTGCTTCTCTTGCAGCAGGTCTTGTGTCCTCTCTGCGACTATGGCCTCCAGATGCTTACTGTACTTCTCCATCTGTGGTTAAGTGGAGATTTAAGTTTAATAGCTTTTTTGTGAACTGTGATGTTGAACTGTTTTTGGTCTGTTACCAGATTCATCATCATGTCGACTGGGCTGACTTTGTGTGGGTTCATCTTGTCAAGCATCTTTTTCACTTGCTCAAATGTGGGCCTCATGGTGATGTTATGAGACCAGCACTTCTTTATTAGCTGTTCAATATACAGTTGGTTTATATTATCATGACTTACAGTGAAACCTCTTATAACATTAAACTCACATACCTCACAATAGCTGGACTGACTAGGGCAGTCTGTGTCCGCCTTCCCTGCTTTGACTTCAGGCAGAGGGGGGCGCCACATGATATCTATCCTCACTCCCTCTGTCTGATCCTGATGGAGGAATCTGCTTGTTACCCAGATCAAAAGGAAACTGAAGGTTGTAATCTATGGCAGCTATACTCACTGAAATGAGGTCAGAGCGAGTTGCAATCTCCACCAGAATCATGGAGTAGCTGAAGAGAGACAGAGGAAATGTATAATTTGTGCATTTTTCCAGTTGCGTGTATTTAAATTGAGCAAAGAAAATCTAAACAGATGTAACGTTGGGCCATAAGTCCAAAAATGGTCAGAGTTAACTTAGGATGAGTAAAATTAGTAAGTAAATTATTGCATATTAAAGCTGCACTTTAACTCACTTTTTGGTTCGGGGTCTGTCGCCTGCTTGTTTCTATGGATTATGTCATTGTTCTGTCTGGAATGTTCCACAGTATGACATTAAATAGCTCTAGCTTACCTTTATTAAATTACAGGAGGTTTTATAGCTCAGAAATTCTTATCCATAATTCACTTTCATTCACAATGTCCAAAAGATCACCATTGGTCTAGTATGTGACCATCTTTATCAAATCAAACTTATAAATGAAAAAGCCTAGAGTACTTCCATCTGCAGTTACCTGTAAACATCTGCGCCCTGAGTCATGTTGGAGCTGCTCCCTAGTAGGACCTCAGGAGCACAGTAAACACGGTTAACATCACCACAGTTGAAACCATTGCTCACAGCCTCAAAGTCCCCTTTTCTGTAAGCAGTGAGCCCATAATCTGCAATCAAAAAGGAAAACAGTCTGCAGATGTTGTTTATGTGTTTGATAATAACAAGTCACGGGAGTAACAACTGTTTATCTTTGGATCTCTGAGTAGCCCCATGAAATTCACCTGTTGCGATAAGATTGCATAATTATCATGCAATTACCTGAGATTTTGCACACCCAGCGGTCATCAATCACACAGTTTCTGGAGTGGAGTCTCCCATGGAACAGTTTGTGTTGGTGAAGATAGGCCATCCCCCGGGCAACATCAGTGGCAAAGGACAGTCTAAGAGAGGAAGGTATGGAAAAGATCCATTATGCAACTTTTTTGGTGCATAATGCCACCTGTTTGTCTCCATGGAGATGTTATTGCTTTGCATTGTCTCCATGACGACATACATTTTTCAAGGTTTTTTGGGCAATGAAAAATACCTGTAAATTAATATACAGTGGTACCTCACCTTACGAAATTAATTTGTTCCAGAAGTGGTTTCGTAATGTGAAAAATTAGTAAGTTGAGTAGCTATTTCAATGGAAAAAGCCTGATTCGTTCCAAGGCCCCGATCCAAGTTTTTTTTTTTATAGTGTAACTTTTTTTATAGTGTAACATTGTGTTCTGTGTGTTTCTCACATTTGTCTCTCGTTTAAACACTCAAACTTTCATAGATTTTCAACAAAATGTATTAACAGTGAAGTGTGGGGGGGAAGCGGGAGGGGGGAGAAAACTGCGCTCTGACACGTGTGATAGCATGACCCGGCGCGGAGCTGATAGCAGGTCTAGACCAAGGTCTAAACCTGGACTGGACCAGGACTAAACCTGGACTAAACCAGGACTAAACCTGGACTAAACCAGGACTAAACCAGGACTAGACCAGGTGGATTAAAGCAGCGAGGAGGGGACTGCACGCAGTCTGAGCTCATGAACGCATGAACGAGACCCATGCAAGAGGACTAAACCAGGACTAAACCAGGTTTAGTCCTGGTTTAGTCCAGACCACCGCGGCTCCTCCTGATTTAGTCCAGGTTTAGTCCTGGTTTAGTCCAGACCACCGCGTCTCCTTTAGACCTCCTCTAGACTTGGTCAGGTCTAGAGGAGGTCTAGACCACCGCGGCTCTTGCATGGGTCTCGTTCATGCGTTCATGCGCTCAGACTGCGTGCAGTCCCCTCCTCGCTGCTTTAATCCACCTGGTCTAGTCCTGGTCTAGTACTGGTCTAGTCCTGGTTTAGTCCTGGTCCAGTCCAGGTTTAGACCTTGGTCTAGACCTGCTGTCAGCTCCGCGCCGGGTCATGTGCGCTATCACACACGTGTCAGAGCGCAGTCTTTTCCCCCTTCCCCCTTCCCCCCACACTTCACTATTAATAATTTTGTTGAAAATCTATGAAAGTTTGAGTGTTTAAACGAGAGACAAATGTGAGAAAAGTTTGAATCCAGTCTGAGAAAAGCGTATAATATGTGTGGCTGAGCGCGCATTATTTGAATTTTTGAGATTTCGCGTTTCGTAACTTGAATTTTCTTTCGTATCTAGAGACCAAAATTTACCGTGAAGGCGTTTTGTAACTTGGAATTTTCGTTTGTTGGGTCATTCATAAGGTGAGGTACAACTGTATACAAGACTAGATATAAGATTAGAGCCATACTGTGGAACATTCCATGCAAAGTTACACAGTGCCTCTTTAAGCATGATCATACATCATTCTATGCCACTCATGATGTTTGTAGTAAAAGATGTGGCATTTTGACAACCTTCCAAGTTTGCTGCCCAGTGTGCAAAAATGTAACAATGATCACAGTTTTAATGCAATCAAAAACAATATTGCCTATACCAAAAGGCACCAAAGATGTAGCCACCAGCCAAGATTAAATTTATTATAACTGTACTAAGCAACAATGGGAAAATGAGTGTTAACATAATCACCTGAAGCCCCAGTTGATGGGGATGTCATCATTGAGCAGGACGTCAGACAGACTTCCTTTGGGGCAATGCTCAGTGATTAAACACACATACGGTACTTCAATGCAGCCTCCAATAAACTTGCACAGATTCGGGTGGTCCAGTTGCCTGTCCATTGAATATACATGACAAACTGTACACCATGAGTCTCTTACCCATTCCTTTGCACATATGATCTTACCTGACTTCTTTCACCTCTTTCCTGATGGTTTTAGACAAAGTAAAATGTTTCTTCTGGATGTGCTTCACAGCTACAGTCTTTCCATCACTGGAACATGGTAAGTTACATTTTATTGTTCCCTCTTATAGAGGATTAATGTTGCGTTTTAAGGCACAGACAATGCCTCCAAGTAAGAAAATGATACATTCTCACTACTACTACACACTCTGTTTTAGCTCTTGGAACAACACAGGGTTAAGGTTCACTTTTTATTGTTCCTGTAGGGAAATTTGTCTTCTGCATTTGACCCATCCTTCACGTTTATTCACAGTTAAAGGTGCACTATGAAACTTTCCTAGTTGAGGGCTTGTCACCCTCCTGCTTGTAACCATGTAAATAGATGTGGAATATTCATCTTGTGTTATTGGCACATGTATTTAGTTTGTCATGGATATTTGATCAGATTATGTGCTACTTTGACATGTTTAAGATGTTGTTTTGCTGGCAATGTTCCACAGTATTGCATTAACCTGATCTGTTGAGAAACGACCCCACTTACAGTAAGAATGCTTATTTATCAAGATATTTTTGAACAATAAAAACACATGTAAATGAATTCATGCAAAATGGAGTTTAATGCCATACTGTGGAACATTCCAGGCAAAGTGATAACATGTCATTGGAGATAAGATGACAAGTTACATAGTCCACCTTTAAAGGGCCTGTATTACACAATTTTCTGATCTATGTTGTAATGTTGTTTACTCATCAAAAATTACATTTAAATTAAGTAATATTATTCCATTTCATTCACACATGTTTAAACCCAAACTCTGTATATTTAGGCTTTAGGCAATTTAGTTCTTCTCTCAAACAGAAAACACTTCCATCTTGTTATGTCATGTGGCAATACAAGAAGTGCTCTACTGTGTTTTTAAAATCCATACACCTTCACTAGAATCATTTGGATAATCTCAACCCTGGAACTGTCCATCTCTAGTGAACAAACAGTAAAAGGTAGCTGATAAACAGAACTGAGAACTGAGTATTTTCAGTTTTAGAGATGTAAATAGAAGATTAAGAGTAAGATTAAGCCTTTATTGGTCTCACACACAACGACACACAGTAACACACGGGAGAAATTTGACCTCTGCATTTGACCCATCCTTTTTTTTTTCAGGAGCAGTGAGCAGCCATCTTTCGGCGCCCGGGGGGCAGTACCGTGAAGGGTCTTGCCCAAGGACCCACACTGGCTTGCTCATGGGGGGATTTGAACTCAGGTCCCCCCGGGGAATGTCAGTGACTTACTAGTTGAACATGTGTAAATGAAACGAAACATAACTCTGGATATGTTTTTGAGGAGGTAACAGCATTCTAACATGTCTTAAAGCGACAGTGTGTAAGATTTTTACCCGTTAATTACTGAAATTGAAGATACCCATTCAAAAATACATTGTTTTCCAAGCCTTTTCACTTCCATCATGAAATCAAAGTATTCTTTTGGACTTAGATATAGTCACATAAAAGGGGGGATCTTCCCCATATAGAGGCAGCCATTTTGAATACGAGAGCCGCAGAAGGACATTTGGGCTCCGCCTTCGCCTTCGGCAAGGCTCGTGGTTTTGGGTAAACAACACAAGCATGCTGCCGGATCAGACTCGTAATGGATCTAACACGTGTTTTGGACTAAATTGTTTTACTGGATTTTATTCGCTGGATCTTTACGGACAAATTGAGAGCAAGTCTATGGTGAAATACAGAGTTTGACCTGTGCAAAGCATTCTAAGGTAAGCTAACCTCGTTTTGTGCTTTTCCGTATAAAAGCCCCATGTGCTCGGGGAGTGATTGTTTTGCAGGGAAATGAATTGCATAGTCAAAAAGAGGAGACTGTAAGATTTCATTTGATGTGTAGAGTGTCATGGTACATGATCGGGAATGTGTGTTTTCATGAGAAAAGAAAAAAGAAAAAAAAACGGGACCGCGCGGCGCGCGGGTCCCTCGAGGTCTGTCGTAGCTAAAACAGAAAGTGCAATAGCGATTATCCACCTATGCACCACGAATCCTACACACTGGGGCTTTAAAACTCACAGGACTCAATTTTGCATAATATAGGACGTTTAATATTTACTTAATAAAGTGAACTTTATTAAGTTAATTGTTCTTACAAGATCCCCGGCTGGATAAGACCTGGTTGGAAGGTGGTGTTGACGCCAGTGCACACAGTGACATCGGTGGTCCGGCTCATGGTGGAGTTTGTCATAGCGCGCTGAAGGGTCATTGTACTCCCGATGCCCATATAACAGAGTTTACCTGCACACACTATATCTATGGCACAGCTCTACATAACGATAAGGTTGCTGGGTGAGATTTTGAGTTACCAAATACTATGTTGCTGTAGTTTATGATCCAACGTTCGTCCCAAAACATCTTCTGCTTCTGGTATTGAAGCCACTGCAGTTAAAACAGCAACAACAATAAGCATCTACAAGGTCATATGCTAAGTTATGTAAATATTTAAAAGGACCGACCACTAAGGTTAAGATGAATCCACTGCAGAAGAGGGCGACAGGGAGTCCAATGGCCACTTTAATGGCTATCGACATGGGGCAGACGCCACAGTCAGCTGGGCAGTTAAGACAGTTCTCCTCCAGCTCACACAAATCATCCCCACACACTGAAGAAAAATAGATATGCATTTTGTAGATTACAACCACAACAACACAGCAGAAGTTAAAAGTGTAATTTATGACAAACCTTGAGCAGGGACAACCAGCACTTTGGATTCCAGTGCCGCATGCATTTGTCCAATTTTAATATGAGCAATAACTGAGGTGACTCCCACATGAATCAGCACCACCTAATACAGACATAAGCAATATCAATATGTATTAATTTACAATAATTCTTCTACCAGTTTAACAACTTGTGAAATGCTATATGCAGTGCTGGGAGGTAACGGAATACATGTACCAAAATAAGTATTTTAAAGCCTGCAGTGTGTAACTTCAGATCTACCTTACATGTATTCAATTACAGGTGGTTTAACAGAAAAACAGGCATTCTGACTGTGAGCGGGGTTGCCACTCCACAGATCTAATAATGAATTTGGCCTGGTTTGGTTGCCATGAAGATAGAAAGGTTTAATGCCATACTACGAAAAATTCAAGACAAAGCAATGACATCTCCAAAGATTAGAGCAGGTAACGGGCCCTGCCATCAAAGTTACATAATGCACCTTTAAAATAAAAACAATACATTGTGGTACTTCTATTCAGAATACAATATGATTGGGCCATGTAACAGAATGCATTACAGACTACATTTTAATGCAGATAATCAGTACAGTGGTACCTCACCTTACGAAATTAATTCGTTCCAGAAGTGGTTTCGTAACGTGAAAAATTCGTAAGTTGAGTAGCTATTTCAATGGAAAAGGCCTGATCCGTTCCAAGGTTTTTTTTTATAGTGTAACTTTTTTTTATAGTGTAACATTTGTGTTCTGTGTCCTGATTGGAATAAACCAGGTCTAGACCAGAACTAAACCAGGTCTAAACCTGGACTGGACCTGGACTAAACCAGGATTATCCCGGGACATGGCAGTGCCGTTGGAGGAGCGCGTTGCTCCGCGCTCCTTGCGCGTTGCTCCGCGCTCCTTGCGCGTTGCTCCGCGCTCCTTGCGCGTTGCTCCGCGCTCCTTGCGCGTTGCTCCGCGCTCCTTGCGCGTTGCTCCGCGCTCCTTGCGCGTTGCGCACTAGAGCTAAGAGGCCGAGAAAGACGCTCTTTCAGCGGGAATAAGAGCGGGGCGGGCTCTGCTTCTATGTGACTTCCAGAGCCGGGGGGCTGACACTGTGAGCTGTGAGCGGGCCGAGCCGAGCCGCGGGCCCGCGCCGTGTCGCTTTTTGATCCTTCGATGTCGGCTCTTCCTATCATTGTGAAGCAGAATTCACCAAGCGTTGGATTGTTCACTCACTAATAGGGAACGTGAGCGGGGTTTAGACCGTCGTGAGACAGGTGAGTTTTACCATACTGATGATGTGTTGTTGTGTCTCCGCTCCCCTATATTGAGCCGTGTCCCCCCCACGCGTGAAAGTTCGAGTGTTTAAACGAGAGAGAAATACGAGAAAAGTGTAGAATGTGTGCTGAGGCATTTACAGCTCTAAAACATGCAGAACAATTGCAAAATACAAAGTTGTCCTACCTCGTGGACCTCTCCCACCGCGGGCCACCTCTGGAACCTAACCCCGTGTGTGTTGATAAAGTGTATTTACGTTTTGGGGCGTGCATCTGAGTGCGCATTAATTTAATTTTTGAGATTTGTTGTTTTTAAAGTGCTTTATAAATAAAGTTGGATTGGATTGAATTAGAGATTTGGCGTTTCGTAACTTGAAATTTCATTCGTATCTAAAGACCAAAATTTGACGTGAAGGCGTTTCGTAACTTGAAATTTTCGTTTGTTGGGTCATTCGTAAGGTGAGGTACCACTGTACTCTGTAACGAAATACATTTTCAAAGTAGTCTTCTCAACACTGGCTGTATGCTAGTTTACAGACTTTAACTGTGGTAAAGTGAATCATTTACAAGGCATTCAAGAAATAACAAAATTCCTAAGGGATAAGCCAAAAAGACAAATATTTAAAGTTGGCAGCAGGACCAAATTTTCTTTTAAGGCAATAAAGATAAAATGTAAATTGGAGTTTCAGTTACTTAAAATGTCAAACAAATCCCAATTTGCTTGAAAAACACATGCTATTAACTAAAAAAAAAAAACTGTAAATGCTGAATTATGTATTAAAACCTTCTTTCTTTGATTTGAATAATTTACCTTGGAAGTCCAGTATTTCTGAGACATCTTGCCTGCCTTAGAGACAGTATGGGTGACTATTTTGCCGTCATCTGGTATCCACGGCCCACAGATTCCCCCATGTTTCTGCATCAAGACAACAACATGAAAGTTTGCATACTACTTGAAGTACATTTTAGTCATTAGAAGAAATTACTTCCTAAACAAATGACTCAACCAAAGATTTCAGTAGTAAGTGAGACGTAATAGTACCATGAGACCGAGGGGGCAGGAGTGAATGTTGGCGTGGTAAACACAGCAGTTCATCTCATTTGCGTTGTTCCAATTGGCAGGGCAGTCATGGTCCTGACAGAATCTCTTTGCATCAGCTGGATCACTGTAGTTACAAGGAATATTTGGAGAAATAGCTTGATTAAAATAGTTCATGGTAGCAAACCTCTGACTATCTATGCAGAAACCAGCCCAAAGTTCAAACTTAACACAAATTGTTATATTATTAATATAAACATTTCTTTCTGTTTTCTATTTATGACATTGGTGTGAGTTCAAAGCTGTATTTCTATGGTTACAAAGAACATTAGGACCAAAACACAATCCAATTAAGGCAGAGATATTTTCTAATGGTAGAATTTTCTGTTCAAGTTTCAAAATGTATTGGCACGGTTTATGGTAAATATCCTTGCAGTTACTGGGCAGAAACCAGCACAAAGTTCAAAGTGAACAGAAAGTAATTGGGAAACGCATCGAGCAAATTAATTCCTTTTGGCTGAAATCTTTCACTGGCGCCGTTAGACTCCAGTCTAACGCGGAGTAGCTGCAGCTGCGCGCAGCGGTCAGTGCTGACAGACTCGGACAATGGCTGGGTGACCAGGAAAACGCTTTTCACCACTTATTTTAGTCTCTGGACTGTGGGGAGATGCCCAAATTTGACCTGGGGGTGGCATATCCCTTTAATGTAACCTATACACAGTCACCTCCAGTCACAAATACTACTAATCAATAATTACTAATACTACTACTAATTTTAAATATGTGATTTTTGTATGTTGTTTCTTACTTTTCTCTAAATGAGCTTGGTAATCATTTTGACTGTTAAGTGACAACAAAAGGAAGCATACCTGAACTGGAAAATCTTGTTCTTCACAGCGTATTGATAGAAGGAATCTGATGCTGTAACCATGTATGTGACATTAAACTCTTCTCCATTGGTCACTTTTTCTGGAGGCCTTTGTATCCACTCCATCTCCAAACCTATGAAAAATTACTACTTTATAATTATACTTTACAATGTCGGCAGCTCTTTGGTTTTAATTTTATTTTGTCTATACTTACCACCGCAGCTAATCATGTTGTAGTCATTTGGATTGCTGATTGGCCAGCAGTCATACTCAGTGTTGTCCAGGTCATGCCAGCATTTGACTCCCTGTATGATAATATGTTTAAAAATACACAAGAGTACAAAACTAAATTATAGAGAAAATCACTGATGCAACAAAACCAAGCAGTCTGGTCAGGACCACATATAGTTAACAGCAAGTGTTTCTGACAAGACAACAAAAGCTTTGCACATAGTATCAAATGCATAGCATAGACAGTATGAAATACAAACATCAAGTCAAGACAACAGCTCATTTTGCCCTCAATATATACATATACACTTTTTTCTTTCTATTTTATATATGTTAACAAAATGAAGCTAGAAATTTAAACCTGGTTGTATATTTTTTTTAGAATATGTCCAAAAAACATGTCATTTTATCAAATTTTAAACATAAACTGCCTTATTTTGATGAAAAACTGTAATATATATTTTTGATATCATTAAATTTAAGATTTTTTTCCTATTCACCTGCAATGTTTCAATTATAATCAGCGTCTTAACTACTGAAATAATGACTTAAAACTTACGAGCAGGAAATACAAGTAAAGTGTCACCACAGTGTCCAGAGCCATCAGGTCCACTGCTCTAGGTCCTCCTAAAAACCTCTGACTGAACCAAACCAGGATCCCACAACAAGGAGCCCCTGCCCATCCCTCCTCTTTAATTGTGTCATCAGCACAAGAGTCTCTGCAATCACAGCCTCATCAGGCTCATTTTAAACGTTCTTGAGTTCACCTTCACTGCACTGTTACAAGAGAATAACACGTGTTTGTAAAAAATAAGACTTTTTAAAATAGGTCATTACATTTTAAAGTTGCACTATGTAACGTTTGGGTTTGGGGGTCTGTCACCTTCTTGTTTCTATAGCTATGCCATTGTTTTGCATAGAATGTTCTACAGTATGACATTAAACAGCTATACCTTACATTTAAGATAAGATAAGATAAGATAAGACTTTATTGATCTCACACAGGAGAAATTTACTCGCCACAGTAGCTCCAGGACAATTGGACAGGAGGGAAAAAGTGCATGCAGGCAGGGAGGGGATAAAGTAAGTAATAAATAGTGCAAATAGTAATATGTAATAATAATAATAATAATGGAAAATAGTAATAATGATAATAGTAACAACAAGCATCAACATGAAAAGGAGGATATTGCATGTCTGGCCTATATGTTAGAATTATACAGTCTGATGGCAGTGGGGATGAAGGATCTGCGGTAGCGCTCCTTCTTGCACTGGGGTGCCTCAGTCGGCTGCTAAAGGAGCTGCTCAGCTCCTCAATAGTCCGGTGCAGAGGGTGAGAGGTGTCGTCCTTAATGGACATGAATTTGGCCAGTACCCTCCTCTCAGACACCTCCTCTACACGGTCCAGAGGACAGCCCAGGACAGAGCTGGCCCTCTTAACCAGCTTATTCAGTCTTTTTCTGTCCCGTTCTGTGCTGCTCGGGGCCCAGCAGACGACAGCATAGAGGAGAGCAGAGGCCACCACAGAGTCATAAAAAGTCTTGAGCAGAGGCTTGCTCACTCCAAAGGAACTCAGTCTCCTCAGGAGGTGGAGGCGACTTTGGCCCTTCTTGTACAGGGCGTCAGTGTTGTGGGACCAGTCCAGTTTATTGTTGAGGTGAACACCCAGGTACTTGAAACTGTCCACAGTCTCTATGTCCTGCCCCTGGATGTTCACCGGTGAGTGAGGTAGTGGTCTCCTCCTGAAGTCGATCACCAGCTCCTTTGTCTTACTAGTGTTAAGGCACAGGTGGTTGCGCCCACACCAGTCTACAAAGTCACTGATGACCGAGCGGTACTCCAGCTCGTTCCCCTCTGACACACAGCCCACAATGGCCGAGTCGTCGGAGAACTTCTGGAGATGGCAGCTGTCCGTGTTGTATGTGAAGTCCGAGGTGTATATGGTGAAGAGGAAGGGTGAGAGGACAGTACCCTGGGGGGCCCCCGTGCTGCATACTACCACCTCTGACTCACAGCTGCGCAGCCGCACGTACTGTGGACGGTCAGTGAGGTAGTCGATGGTCCAGGCAGCGAGATGTCCATCCACTCCCGCGTCCTCCAGCTTCCCCGCAGCAGCGCCGGCCTGATGGTGTTGAAGGCGCTGGAGAAGTCAAAGAACATGACTCTCACAGCACTCCCGGCGGTCTCAAGGTGGGTGAGCGCCCGCTGCAGAAAGTAGATGACGGCGTCCTCTACTCCTACGTTTGGCTTGTAGGCAAACTGCAGCGGGTCCAGGGTGGGGCTCACCACAGAGCGGAGCTGGCTGAGGATCACCCTCTCCATGGTCTTCATGAGGTGGGAGGTCAAGGCGACTGGTCTGTAGTGGGCCGGTTCCCTGGCGTTTGTTGTTTTGGGAACCGGGACCACGCAGGAGGTCTTCCACAGGACGGGGACCTTCTCCAGGCTGAGGCTCAGATTGAACATGTAGCAGAGAACCTCACAGAGCTGGTCTGCACAGGTTCTCAGCAGCCTGGGGCAGATACCATCGGGTCCTGCGGCTTTCCTCTGCCTGAGTCGTCTGAGCTCCCTCCTCACCTCGTCCGGTGTGATGGAGAGGGGGGAGAGGGGGGGACTGGGGTGGACTGCGGGGGGTGGTGGTGGTGGGGGGTGGAGGGGGGCTGGTGCTGGGTTGAGTCCGTGTGAGGGGGAAGGGGGGTATGCCTACTGGCCCGGGGAGGTGTGAAGAGGAGGAGGGGGGAGTCGGCAGAGGGGCAGAGGGGGTGGGGGGCGCATTAAACCTGTTGAAGTAACAGTTCAATTCGTCCGCCCAGCGCTGATCACCATCAGCTGTCCCTCTGCCACTCTGTCCAAAACCAGACATGCTCCTCAGTCCTCTCCACACGCCCCGTGCATTGTTTTGGGCCAGCTGCTCCTCCATCCTCCTCCCATAGTCCTTCTTGGCCCGTCGGATCCTCCACTGAAGCTTAATTTCTTAAAGTACAGGTGGTTTTATAGGTCAAAAATCAAGGTCGCCTCTCAACAGATCTGACCTGTAACTTAAATATTCCAGACAAAGCAATAGCATCTCCATGGAGAAAAGCATTTGACGGACCCTCCACCAGAAAAGTTACACAGTGTACGTTTAAAATAGCAATAAAAACAAGACAATTTTTAATAATGTGGTGTGACAAGATGAATACGTAATGAGATTAGCTTGCATATACCTTATGGGAGGATTAATGACTTGGCAAATACTATAAACAAAGGCACAGTTATATAATCCCAGTGGTAATTGTAGTGACTTAATGGGATAGTGCTTTTTTTTTTAAAATGTGAATCTGTATGGGTTCCCCTCTAACAGTGTCGTGCATTAACACTGGCTTACCGCTGACCGCGTCGTCTGAGCCGGGTTCTGCTCTGGTTCTGGAGCTCAGGAACATAGGTCCGGTAAGTTCACCGGGACATTTAATAAAGTTTGTTTTTCTTCTCAAAACAATATTTGTCCAAAAAGTGATATATTTGCATCCCACACAGTTGTCCACTAAAAATTCAGTAGCCTAATTCGCATTTGGGTTATTTCCTCTCGAATCGTATCACTGCGTGCAGATTAGCTATTATTAGCCTGTTCACTTGTAAGCAGATGTATACGGCGGATGTGGTACGGCGACATCCGCCATAAGCGGATGTAAGTTCCACGTGAACTTACCGGACCTACGTTCCTGAGCTTCAGAACCGGAGCAGAACGACGCGGTCAGTGGTAACTCAGAGTTAATGCACGACACTGTTAGAGGGAAACACATACAGATTCACATTAAAAAAACCACACTATCCCTTTAAGGTGCTGACAGTGTTTTCTCTAAAGTTATAAAATAACACGTGTATGAATAATTATTAATGTGATATCATTGCTTCATGTATTTTGATCAAATTAAAAATCGTGTCTCAATATTATGTGTTATCAATAGTATTAGTCAGACAATCCAGGAAGAGAGTTTCCCTGTAAAACTGCAGCTGTGAGTCTCAAGGTAGTCTGAGACTCTGGGAAAGTTTGAGAAAGAAGCCACATTGTAACAGCTTTTATATTGCAACATTGCATTGTAACATTCGCAGCTGCAAATGTTAAGATTGTTGAATTTATGGGAAAAATCTGAGTTTCTGGGAAAAGACGTCATGTTGTTTTATCATGTGAAATTTGCATATTTGTGCACACCCATCTGTGAATCAATAAAAGGTGCAAGAAGAAACAGCCCAGCGGAGAAGGTGATTTTTCTGACAACGTACATCTGTGAAATTTAAATGGTTTTCACTAAATGTTTAATTATGTCTAATTACAGAACGGCTCCAGTTTTACAGTTTCAACATGAAAGCGGGAAGGCAAACTGGACTTTTACTGTGTAGCCTATAGCATAAAACACAGCATTTTTAAATAGCACGTAGAATAACAAATACCTTAACTATTTTATCTGGCTTGTCACAATAAAGATTTTGATATTGCTATAGAGATACACTGCCATAAGCAATAATATTGAAACAACTTTATGCCACTGATACAGTAACAATAATGCAAGATAATCTCAGTAAAGCATTGTTAAACCTTAAAACATTGTTTAAATAGACAGTATGATTCAAAAGGCATGAGCTGCAAATCAGGCCTTTTGAATTAACCAATTAATTATGCATAGAAGTCAGTTATTCAAACCTATGCAGCTCAAATCTTATGGTATTACAAAAAACACCCATAATTTACAAAAAAAATGTACACACGTTAAATATTGATCCCCAAAATATGTTTGAGTGTTCATATATTGAATGCTAAGTCGATATATATAATAATTACTGTGACTGCCTAAATTGGATTAAAATTTAAGTAAAGTAGCTAGTCCACGAATGCTTTTTGCTTGGGCAGTGATCTATATTAGCCCTAAATCCAAAAGGTCAAACACAAATAGACCTAAATAGAGCAATCCTCTAAAGTGGACCTTCCCAGTGTCATTATTTCATCAAGCACTGGTCAGTTATGTTGAGTGCTGCTTTGTCTATTTTAATCCTCTGTGAAATTCTTAATGCAGATTTACTGTTGGTTTGTTACATACTGAACATAACAAACCCAGAACTATGGGTACCACTAAAACATAGATGGGGCTGTACAGGTAAGAACTAGTCCCCTGCACAGCTGCACATAGCATTAACAAATAATGTTTATTAATGTAACAGATAAAGGTTTTTTAATGTATCCTATAAGATTTTTCCTTCTGCTGTGCAATTGATCACATATTAATCAAGCTTGAAATGTTGTTTTTAATCGAGAGAGTCTATAGCCAATCCTCTGTTAGACAAGAAGAAGAAGTGACTTTATTGATCTCACACTGGAGAAATTCTTCTCTGCATTTAACCCATCCTATATATATATTAGGAGCAGTGGGCAGCACATTACTGCACCCGGGGACCATCTCCATGATCTTCTTGCTTCGGTTTGGTCAGGACCTAAGCTGGAGGTACCTATGGTGCATGTTTTGGGTTGATGGGGGAAACCGGAGTGCCCGGAGAAAACCCACCCAGACACGGGGAGAACATGCAAACTTCTCACAGAAAGGACCAGGCGACCCGGGGATCGAACCCGGAACCTTCTTGCTGTGAAGCATGAGTGCCAGCCGCCAGTACAGTTAGTACAAGGAATTCATATTTAAAAACCTGTATTTGTTTCTATTATACTGAGGAAAAAATAGTGATTGTCACGATGAAAATGTTTGAAGAATGATATATTGCTAGAGAGATATATTGCCATAAACAATAGTAGTAATGTAGTTTCTATATTTTCACTGATACAATAACAATAGTGCAAGATAATCCTTGTAAACCATTTTTAAGTAGACAGTATCATTAAAAGTCATGGTCTGCAAGAAATAAATAGCAGAATAAAGCAATAATTAGCTACAGAAATTACTTTTTTTAATTCTCTATGGCACATATCTGCTCATATTATCCAAAAATATCTAAAATTTCCCCACTTTTACAAATAAAGTGTATTGAAGGATAAGTCGATATAGTCATTATAGTGACAGGCCTATATTTTCTTATAACTCAACTTACATCTTTAAGATGTGTTAAAAATAAAATCACTACATTTGGTGTGAGACATTTGTGTACTTAGAGAGCTACAAACAGGCTTATCAAAAACAGTACAATCCACAAAATACAAGTTTCAGTCATTTAAAAACAATGAAGTCATCACATCCAGACAGCAGGAATGATAGCAGTGATATGAACACTTTACAGCAGTTTACTGTTTAGGCAGGGACTCATCACACAGCCGCTGGGCCAGATAGTGAACACAGGTACAAATATGCACAGCACATAATGAACCCTTCAATCCAGTGTGTCGCAATTTTATAGCTCTGCACTTTCAGGTGTGCTGTCTTGCATCACACCAGCCATTGCAGACTCATTGTGTTACAAGTAGAACAAGTTTGATCTGCAAGCACTGCTGACTGCCAAAGGGGAAATGAGCACAACTGGGGGCAAAAACTGGAAAATCCTAGTGGGAGTTGTGTGTTTCTTTAGTGTGATCTACGACACTGAGAAAAGCAGGTGAAATGGCTCTCAAGTAGCGGTGAGCAACTAATCAAATAATGAATCATCTTGAATGTTAATTGTATTGGTCGATGTAATAAGAAGTCCCAAAATGCTGCAAAAAGAGCTGATTAAAATTAAAAATGGAACAAACTTTGCAAATACTCAAATGTTATAAAGTGATATTTCTGCATTTAACTAGGTCAGTTCAACTTGTGATAACTTTTATCTGTTAATTAACCAATATGCTTTAAAACAAGTTTTAAACCCATTACTGTTTGACTGCACTGAGGATTATTTGTATACTCCAACACCAATAATATTGAGATATTTCTTTGTGTCACTATGGCCTACCTCTGTTCTCAAGCATTAAACAACAGTACAATCGAAACATTATGAAAACAAAACAGTAGACCATAAATAAGTAATTACATTTTTCATATATAACAATCACATACATATTTGCTGAAGAAAGTCCATATATATTGTTCATATAGACATTATATACAGTATAGAAGCTTCATGGGTTCATAAGGATTTTGTTAAAAATGCACCAGTGTTTTAATGACTCTCCAAAATAGCTTCCACATTTATGTCAGAGCAGGTGATCTTTAAAAGAAAAGTCTAATTAGACGTTAAGACAACATCCTTGCAGCATGGAGATCCAAAGTTCGCTTCAATGTAACACACAAAAATAAACTCATATCTTATTTTCACGTCAGTATCTCCTGTTCATCATGTTTCATCTCCTCTGACGGGGGCTGGCTGCTCGTGCCGGTGTCCTGTCCAGAACTCTGTGGTCTCATGTTCGCTTTTGTAGAACGCTGTCTCCTGGTGCCATTTCCAATACAACGCAAAAGGTTCTTGAACGTGGCCCACATCTCTTCGTCTTTGTAGGAGTAGATACAGGGGTTCATGACGGAGTTGAGCACAGCCAGCAGCAGCAGCCAGCGCTTCAGTTTGACGACATTACAAGCGGTGCAGTGGAGACCATCCAGCAACAAGACCACCAACCCGGGGGTCCAGCAGAACACAAAAGCCCCTGAGAGAAAGCAAAAGGAGAAAAGATTTGTTTTACTGTCATGAAGATTAATGCTTGAGATTTTGCATAAATCTGGATTACCTAAATTCTATGAGTTTTGTTATGCAGTAGATTAAACTATAATAGACACTCACTGCAGGTTAGTACAGGAAACAGAAATGCATTTTGCTCAATATTCAATTCCGTGTTTGGTAAATAATGGCAAGTCACTGGCACTAAAGCATACAATTGAGACATGTTTGGGCATAAAAGAGTTCTTCTTAAGCCACTCAGAGCTGTGAAAGAAAAACCACATGCACTAACTTGCCTTCAGCACCAGCATCTTCTGCTACAATGCAACTGCTGACAAAACAAGAGCCATTATAGACGGCTTCAAACATGGGGGATTAGTCCCCATTTTCTTCATTCAGTGCATGCACAAACTTCAGAACTGCACATCTGTCCCGTCCCAGTGTAGACATTTTTACTTTGAGTAAACCAAAGTATCACATTTTGTAATAAGATTTGTCTGTCCTTTTGTAACATATTTTTTTATCCTTTCAGTGGTTCTGTCTAAGCTGCTATAACAAAGCATTATTCACATGGCTGTTTTTTCAAACAGGTTTGTCCAGTTCACCCATGCAGACTGCATTGCATTTGAGCCTGTAAATGATTTGTGTGGACTTGACTATAGAGTAGCTTCTTCTTTACAGTGTGTGTACAGTCATGCAAATGCAAACCCAAGCAAAGACACCACAAAGCATCTGAAAGCAATTGACATGAATGGTCCTTAAGTGCAGGTTGAGCCTTATTTTTTGGGACGGGTGGGACTGCAAGAGGGGACAGTGTGGTGGAGGCCGAGCCACAGGCTGAGGATACAAAATTACACCAACAACATGCAGTCTGAAAGTGTCCAGTACAAACCACTCAGCTCAAGGAAACAGAAAATAATGAGGATGTTTGTATGTTTCATGCAAGTACTTTAAATAGGTTATGACACAGGAGCTGTACATTCAATACTTGGTTTAAGTCAAACCTGATAACATAATAGCCCTGTTTTTCTTTTCTCCATTATTTCATATGAATGGATGGGAGCAGCCTAACCCCTCAATAAAGTATCCCATTACAAACCCTGAACAAACAGAATTCAATAAAGGCATCGCTCATGAGAGGTCCCATGTATTGTACACAGTCTTGAGTATTCAAAGGATTTTAAGGTTACATGTCTAGACTGAGCTATATAGATTTACCAGCAGTTAATAGCCTTAGATCTCACACATTTTAATATGACAAAATATTCTGACTCATACTATAATCATGAAATGTTAGACCTACTAATTAGATGACGAAACACCTACCGAGAACCACCATGACTGTCTTGATGAGTTTGATGGGCGTTCTCTTTCGATTTATGGATCCACTGGTGTGAGGTGTCAGCATGGATGTCTTCCTCTTTACGTAAGTGTAAATTCTCAGGTATATCGCCACCATTATAAGGAACAGTAACAAATTAGATGCCGACCAAAAGATGAGGTAGCTCCTGCTGAAAATGGGAGCAAGCTGGGAGCAATCACTGAGGTTGCAGATGCAGTTCCAACCTAGACTCGGCACAGCTCCCATGAAAATTGAAATAGCCCATACAAGCACGATGAGTAAGGTGACCCTCCTCTTGGTAAGGTTGCTATGGACTTTCCAGTTCAAAACGGATATGTAGCGCTCCAGAGCTATTACAAGTAAGTTAGCCAGAGATGCGGAGAGGCTGATGTCCAAAAGACCTTGTCGAATAAAGTAGCCCTTGACCGTCAGCTTTCGAGATATTTCACCTGTGTTAAACATGAGATACACATAAGCAATCCCTGCCAGGAAGTCTGATGCTGCAAGGTTGGCCAGCAGGTAGTAGAAGGGATAGTGAAACCTCTTGTTGGTGACGACAGCTGCAATGACCATGGCGTTTGAAACCAGGATGAAGCAACAAAATAAAGAGCCCACCACCTGAACCAAGATGAGCTGGGTTTGGGCCCACTTGTCATCCGCACCAACATTGTGGTAGAAAAAGCCCATGGACTCATTGTAATGGCAGCTATGATTGTCCATTTTAGTCTGGGAACGAGAGACAGAGAGTTAGGCACATTCAGGAGTTCAGGAATCTGCATGTTAACTGTAAACGTTAAATAAGATAAGAGGACAAGGATAAGATTGTGGAAGGCAGAGGGCGACTGCTTTTGACGTTTTAATGACTTTGGACAAAACAAAGTGCTACTGCCAAAGCTTTTAACTTGAATGACCTGCCCCCAAGCTCCTGATAGTGACCAGAGTAACTGACAGGGGTCGAAACAAAAAAAACGTGAGGTCAGAATTGATCTAAGATACTACCATATTGATAGAGAAGTTTGTCATTTAAATATTTTTTTTTTCTTCATAAAAACAAAAATAGTATGACATGAAATAAAATATACAAAAATAACTAAATAAATAACTAAATAAATAAGACATAAAAACAAAAAGCTCTAACAATTGAAGGCATACTAAAACTATGCCACAGCGATCTAGTCGAAAAAACACATAACCATCAAGTCTAGTTTGAAAAAAAAACAAAAAAAAACTAACTAACAAGGAAATAGGGAAAGGGACTTCATGATCTCAGGTGCGCTCACCTTTCTTGAAGACGTTTACGAGGATTGACAGAAAACGCGCATCCCCAAGTACTTCCGTTTAGAAAAAAGATGCATTTTTCTACGTTAAGCAGCGGTGAAGTGAGTTGTGAAATGAAAAGACAGACGGAGAGTTGCGACAGAGACAGACAGCGGAGAAGACTGTGGACAAGTACATTTTCCTCTGAGGCATGTGGAGCGCGCTGACGCACAGGGCGTGTGCGCCGTCCAATCACATTCCTCCACTGACAACACAAGGTACGGCGCAGAGGTGAGAAAACGCACAAGGAAAAGCTGCTATTTGGTGTTAATGTGGAGTCAATTATACTGTTTAACTTTAAGACCTAAAAGGCTGTTAATCTTTTTATTTTACGTTTATTTTTATTTTACTAATTTATAGTATTATCCATTTGCGTGTGGAGCAAAGTTGGGCAACCTAGTATTGCGACATGTGTAGGCCTACTGTGGCAGCAATATATTTATTTCTCCAATTACTTTAATTACTGAAATTTCATTGCACTTGCACTTCCACTAAAAGTCTCAATGTAACATCTCAGTCAAAATACAATAGATTTAACTACTGAATACAAATTTACGTGGCCAAGGAACAAAACATATTTATTTTTCATTTCAGTTTAACATCTTTTTATTTGCTCAAAGCCTCTTTAAGAAGCCAATATGTAGAAAGACAAAGCATTCATGTAAAGATAATAATGTACAATATCCACAAACAATAAATTACATATTGCACAAAAAACTAAGGATTTCTCCAAATACTGAAACATTGGTCTTTTGAGAATCTGCTCTTCAGAAAGTGCACAGCTGTCAACTCATCAGGATAACACTGTCATTCTCAGGAACTCTGTAAAACAAACAAGTCACTGTATGAAATATCTTCATGGAGAAAATGGAGAAAATGTTCATGTTAGTTGGAACAAGAAATCAGGATAAAGAAAGTTGGGTTGTCTCTAATAGAGCGGATGAGTATGAATAGATGATTAGTTTTCTAATGCATTATGATCGTCACCAATATACTGTATGTGGTCAGCTGACTTAATGGTTTTAATTATGGTTTTCCTTTCAGGAAAGTTTTACCCAATCAGATCATGTTTCCATGTTCAAGATGGGAGTAGGAAGTGTCTAATGAATTTCAAGATGTAATTTCATCCTTTAATTTTGAGAGCATGTTGCATAAATTACATTTACCAAGGTCAAGGCCATAAATAATTGCAATTACAGTCAATTGTAATCATATTTGAGTAGCACTAATAACAAAGGGTCGTCCAGTTTTAAAAGGTCACTAGCAGTTTTCCTCATTTTCACAGACAAATGATATTTAGTTACAAGTCTAACATTACATTCACCCCATTTAGTTCTTATTACTGTACATTAGAGGTCTGTTACTGGAACTACACTTCTGTCAGCATTTAGATGAACAAACTTGTTAATTATGCATCTCTTGTATACTCTCACTTCTGGAATAAAATTGGTGGGGTGGAAGAGGCTTTAGTTGAAATCGTCCTTGACAACATGGGTGAAGTGTTTTTCCTGGAATGAATGTGATGTGTGTGTGCGGCTGATGGCGCAGATTGGCCACCTTGCTTCTGACTACTCCAGGGCAGCTGTGGCTCCAATAGTAACACCACCACCACCACCAGAAGGAATGAATGAACAATGTAAAGCTCTTTGGAGGTCTTAAAAAGGCACTCTATAAATCCAATTTATTATTATTATTATTATTATTATTATTATTATTATTATTATTATTATTACTATTGTTGTTATTATTATGTTAGTGCTAAACACAGAACTCACCATAGCACAAATAATATTATACTTAATACATAGTTTTATGGATGCATGATCCTGGACGACTGAGGGACTTTTCACGCATAGTTTTATGGAATTTAAAATGTATGTGGAAATCAAAACAAGAAGTTTACTTTTTTTTTTGGAACTGAAACCAGACTGAAACTCCACCTTGGTTTATGCTTCTCACAACTACATGAACATTTAGAGAAATAGGAAAACATCTTGAACACACTACAATGAACAACTACCATTTTCTGTGTAAAGACAAACCGTATACAATGTGACAAAATAGCCTATATAAAATACTTGCATGTACCGCCACAGCGAAGGTGAAGTTTTTATATGGAAGGTAACAAAACAAGAAAAGTGTTGGCTGAGGGATAGGGGCTCCTCCAGCCCACAGCCTCAGTTTCTCTGTAATCAGCCCATCACTGGGTGTGTCCACAGAGCTGCCACCGCTAATTTCATTGCTCTCAGACCACGTAAGACCAGGCCAAAACCACAGCATGGGGGAGACTCCGCTCCAGTGTGCTGCCCGCTGATCACAGCCTCACAGTGAAGGGAGAAGCCCTGCTGTACAGGAAATGGACAATGGAGCTGATGTGGCAAGGAACGCAGGAACATATTTTAGGAAAAAAGGTTTGACAAAAGTTGAACAGCTTAAGACGTATATGTATGTAGAAATCACATTAGATGTATGTAATCACTGAGTAAGCTAACAATGAGGAAATACATGAGTATTTCAATAGATTCATGCATGTTTGAGCAACCCTGAGCTTGAGTGCTTAGAAGATTTATATTTTCATCTATCTACTCCCACTGCTCTGTACTTTGGATTAAAAAAAAAAAAAAAAAAAAAAAATCAAGGTCAGTCCAGGTCATAAATACAGGGTTCAAAAATGATTCAGCAACAAAAAGGCTATGGTGAAATGCTAGTATGAAGAGACAGGGCCTTTCAGTTCGGCAGTTTTGAGCAGCCTTAAATTTAAATGCCAGAAATGAGTAAAATCTGCGTTCTTTGAAGAATGACAACTTTGGTAAGTCAATACAATATTCAATACTACACACATGTGTGAAATCTATTGATAACAATACCTTTTACAACAACAACACAGGACAGAACACTGCTGTCGGACATCTATTAGTTGATGATCGTTCTCTTCTGGGACAGTAAACTCTCTCTGCTCTCTCAAAAACTTCTGCAGGTCAGTCAGTGGGAAGCCATCTTTTTGATATTTCTTTCAAAACATCCAAAATACACAGGTAAATCTTTTTTTTAATCTTTCAAAAGTACTGAGAAGTTTATAGAAATCATACCTTGATAGTCTCGTAGGCATCTGTAATGAGGGCAATAAACAATGACAGCACCATGTAGATGAACAGGGAGATGAAAGAGTAGAGGTAGGCCCTGCTGAAGACCCATACCAATGTGTTTGTGTCCTTGAGCTGCGCAAACGTGGTAAACATGTCGTCCCCATTCACCAGGGAAAAGAGGCACTCTGCCACAAGACTCAGCCCCTCAAACTACAATAAGGAAAAACAAAATATAAGTTAGTACTGTGTTAGATACGCATGATAAAGATACATAATATGAAGGTACTAGTGGTGTGAACATTATCTGGTTAGTCAATAGCATGATTATTCAGGTCACAATAGAATCTGAAAAAAAAAATAATAATAATAATGGTGACAATTTTAGAAGCAAAAAAGTAATTTCAAGTCAAAATCTACTCCAAAAATGTAAACCTGAAGGTAAAGTTAAGATCAATTTAAGTTACTCAAGTAAGTCCAGCTGTTTTAGTTTAACTTGTTGATAATATCGTATTCCCGGATGTATCAAAAATTGCATAAATTAACTAAATACGAAGTGATTTTTAAAAACACTTTTTATGTCACATTACGCATAAATCAAAAAGTCTGATTTCATAAAAGGTGGTCACATACTAGGCTAGGGGAATGGTAATCTTTTAATTAGACAACCCAAATGAAACTGAATGAAAGAAAATGTAGGATTTTACTGTTGCCATAGTATTAATATTTGAGAATAATTGTAAAATTAACAACAGATTGTAACTCAAATTTTAGAGCACAGAATCCCTAATACATGTACTGTATAATTGAGTCACCTGAGGAAGAGGCGACAGAACCTGAGAAAAATGAAGAGGCAGATCTTTTGAGGACAGAGGCAGACACAAACATTACAGAGTTTGTGTGATTGCATCTAAAAACAACATCCTCTTCAACACATGGATCTGGGACACAGCACTTGAAGACGTGTGGGTTGGCAGGTCCTACTACATCCTTTGTTTATTTCAGCGGTAAATACACAGTGCATTCAGGCAGGACTCAAAGGGGAGTCCCAGGCCACTGTGTAAATAGTGCATGTAAGTTAACATTATGACAATAACGCAAGAAGCTGAACCACTTCCTGCTTCCATGCTCACTTTGTGTCATGCCCTGCTGCTTGCCTTCACCAGAGCTTCACAATTTGTATATCATCTACTGTGAAAGCAAACTATGATTAAAATAATCTTCAGTGTGTCAATACCAGTAAGTGCACCTTCAAGCGTGCTGGGAATTTTGAACTGTGAACTTGTGAAAAACATCTGTTTGCTGAGTGCCTAAGTGGCTGTGGATTTGTGGATTCTGTGGAGATCTTAGGCCTGAAAACTAAACTTTTTTTTTTTTTTTACATTAGAATACCTCATTCATGAACCTCCCCAAAGGCAAGATAAATTACAAGAAAGGCTTGCCGCTTTAGAACCCCCTTGTTTCACTCAAACCCAGCTAATGCCGCTTCATGGGCCTCAGTGGTGAAAGGGAATGGGCAAAGAAGAATCTCCCTTTCATTGTTTGAACCAGCTAGTGTTGCCATTTCGACCCTGGAGTTTCCGCAACAGCGCCCCCTGAGAAGAAATGTCCTGCCTCTGCCATGCACTCTCCTCCATGTGCACCTACTATCATCAAACCTCAGCTGGAAGAGAGAGCTCCACATCCAGACTCAGCTCCTGAAGACCACTCACCACCACGACTAACTGTGCCAGCCCAGCTAGCCTTGGAGAGCGCAGATGTTCAGGAGAACAACAATACATGCCCCTCTCCTCCTTCTGGAAATCCTGACAATCTAAATCTACCCAGCAACCTCGCACTATGTGATGGTGGATGTTCAAATGGTCCGACAGACGTTTTTGTAATTCTCTACTCTCAGGATTGTGAAACTCACATGTGACTTAATTGACAGTTTTTCTGGTTTCAAGGTTCAAGATGTGATTGCATTTTAGACAGTCACCCCGCTGCTGACTGTTATTGTGGGAACAAATGATGTGAAGATCTATAGAACTAACAAGTGACTTTAATTGTAACTGTGGAAAGCCTGGGCAAAATCAGTACCCGATCCAGTCCAATTCAGTCCCTGAAGCATGAATCAGAGAGCTGTGGCTGTTTGCTTTAAACAGTTGGCTACAAAACATTTGCACTGCTAATGGATATGGTTTTATAAATAATTGATTTAACTGTGCTCTCCAAGAATGAACCCAATAATACACTTGGATCTGATGAGAGTAATCAGGATATCTTACTAAATTGGAAAGGTCTGGGGAGTGATAGAGCTGAATATAAGAAGTCTACTACCTGACTTTACCTGATTATATTAACAATATAAACAACAAACCAAGCCACATGTTCTAATTGTAACTGAAACTTGGTTAAATGCCAGTATAAATGAGGATATTTTTCTTGAAAGTTTTAATGTTTTTAGGGCAGACTGTTCCACTAAAGGAGGTGGGGTGGCCACATGTGTAAGATATTTTTCTGCTTTACGGTCTTTAACTTTTACAAAAGAATTTAAATTTTTGTCTGGAACTTTTACTGGGCATTAATAAGACTGTTACTTGTTCATCTCCGTCCATCTGCTAATCACTCTGTGACAAAAAAAAACAAAAACTTCCATTACATTTAATATCTTTATACGAGTCCTCAGAAATTCTGTTCATGGGTGATTTAAATTTGGACTGGCTTTGTTCTGCCTCATTGTGCGAGTTACATTTGGGACAGTTAATCTCAACACCTACCAAGCCTAATTTTAAAATCCCAGAAAAGTCGACCGTTAAAGTAGTAATCCTGACAAATAAACCTCATAAATTCCAAAGCAGTTGCGTTTTTCCCTTGGATCTTAATGATCAAAAAAGTTGATACCTCACATAATTAAAAATGAAGCTATGGACACTTTAACGAGCAGCATTTTCTTAGTGATTTATATTTCAGTAAACTGTCTAAAGTTTGAGCTGTCAAAGGTTTATGCCATCTCAGAGGAAGCTCTCTGGTTCTATTCTACTATACTACTTACATTCTACTGGTATCTATGCTGAAAAAGCACAGGGTTAAAATAGAATAAATCTGTGGTTTAAAAGTGATATTTCTGAATTGTTAAGAGCTAGAGACATAGTCTGGTCACAAATTCTGTGCTCTAAATCTCCCACTGACTGACAGATCCTCAGAGAGCTAAGAAATAAATCATTCAGATCAATAAGATCTGTCAGAGCAAACCATTTTGTGTTAAAAACTTAAAAAGGTGGATTTAGATCCTCTTCGCCCTGTAATCTTTTGTTCAACAATATGATTATGTCAGATAAAGACATCTGTGATGCTTTTAATAGCCACTTTATTTCATCTTGTAATATTTTTAATGGACAAGAATGTAGCAGTTTGCTAACTGAATCAGTTCCTGTTAGTAGTTAAAATAATATGGGTGACACAATCGCTTTGAGGTGAAGTCCAAGAAGTATTTTATTTATTTATTAAAAATCTAAAAGTGCTAATTCATTAGATACCCAACTCTTAGAAATAGCTGCTCCTGTTAATGATTATGTTGCAGCAGATATTTTGAACCCGACTATTGTTTTTGGTATAATCCCCAGTGTTTGTCGCCTTACGTCACTCCTGCAAAAGCAAGCAACCCAAACAATTACCGAACAATTTCCAAGCTCTCTTCTCTACTCATAATTCTACAAATATATCTATAAAAACATATACAAAAAACAAGCTTTCAGGTTCGGCAATTCTTAAATGTTAATCATGTTTTAAATATATGTCAATCTGACTTCAGATGAGGTCATTGTATTGCAACTGCTGCATATACAGTTATATTGTTTGTGCTATGGATCGGACAGAAAGGTGTGCTGTCAGTTTCACTGAATTATTAAAAGGATTTGACATGGTTGATCACGCCTTAATATTAAACTTAAATCCATTGACTCTGACAGCAATGCATATAGGTTTAACAATTGGATCACTGAAAGAAGCCAAGCAGTAATACACTATATTACCAAAAGTATTCGCTCACCCATTCAAATGATCAGAAACAGGTGTCCTAATCACTTGGCCTGGCCACAAGGCTTGGCCCCTTAGTTCCAGTGAAAGGAACTTTGAATGCTTTAGGATACCAAAACATTTTGGACAATTCCATGCTCCCAACCTTGTGGGAACAGTTTGGAGCAGGCCCCTTCCTCTTCCAAGATGACTGTGCACCAGTGCACAAAGCAAGGTCCATAAAGACATGGATGACGGAGTTTGGTGTGGATGAACTTGACTGGCCTGCACAGAGTCCTGACCTGAACCCGATAGAACAACTTTGGGATGAATTAGAGCGGAGACTGAGAGCCAGGCCTTCTCGACCAACATCAGTGTGTGACCTCACCAATGCGCTTTTGGAAGAATGGTCAAAAATTCCTATAAACACTCTCCTCAACCTTGTGGACAGTCTTCCCAGAAGAGTTGAAGCGGTTATAGCTGCAAAAGGTGGACCGACATCATATTGAACTCTATGGGTTAGGAATGGGATGGCACTTCAGTTCATAGTATGAGTCAAGGCAGGTGAGCGAATACTTTTGGTAATATAGTGTAACTGATAGGCATAAGTCATCCTTTCTCAAACTAACTAAAGGCCCAAGGATCAGTTCTTGGTCCCGTTCTTTTTACTGTATTAATAATCTTGTTTCTTCAGTTTGAAATTCTGTTGTCCGTTTCTATGCAGATGACACATTGATCTGCTCAGCTGAACTCCATTTGTCTGCCGCCTTACCCAAGCTGAAGGATGATTTCCTTGCAGAACACCCTGGTTAAAAATAAACTTGTTCTAAACCCCAATAAAACAAATTTTATGATCTTTGGAAGATCACAGTTAGTTAACACCAGAGACTTCACTGTCACTACTGTAGATGGTAACCAAATTTATAAAGTTTCGCACTTCAAATACCTGGGTGTGTGGATGGATGAATCCTTGAGTTTTATTTTTATTTACATGCATGCGACTGCACAAGTTCTAAAACCAATCGATGCACTTTACTACAGTCCTCTAAGCTTTATTTTGCAGACAGCTACAGCACACTGGATTGCTCTTACAGAAACGTGGTCAACACTCTCTAGTTTTTATATACAAGGCCATTTTAAAGAAAAAGCATTTTTACATAATGTCACTTTTAAAACCACAATGTTCAGCACATAGCACTAGAGCACAGCAGCACATTATACTAAATGTCCCCTTTGCAAACTGGGTAAGAGTGCCTTTTACTGTGGGAATACAGACAGGACAAATTGCAAAAATTCCTAAAGCTTACTCGGTTTCCATCTGTAGGACATTTTACATTTCTTTTAAATCCTATTTTAAATGACCAGTTTGATTGTTTTAATTGATTTTATATTCTGTATTTGATTCACTGACAAATGCCTCACGTTTATATTTATATCTTGTATTTTACTATTTTAATATTATTGATATTATAATTGTTTTTGTATGTATACAGGGCACTGTTGTAAAAGCGAGCTAGACTCTCAACTGGTCTCCCTGTTTAAATAAAAGTGAATAATAATAAAAGCAAGTGTTATGCCAAAGTTTGCCTGAGGGCCTTCTAATGTAGACAGAAGATGATAAATTTTGGTATTGTTTATGTCAAATGTTTTATGGGTTATACTGTACTCTGCCAGTGGACTGTGGTTACCAACAACTAAGTAATACAAATAAATATTGACTCATTACTCATAACAGTAATTATAATGCATGGAATAAATATAATAATAATAAAAATGCTGAAATAAACGTACAGTCCTACATTTTAGTCACCTCTAGTACTCTATATATAATTTTCAAACCCGTTAACAGCTGATCAGATCTTGCAACTTGCTGCCCTCTAGTGGCACTTTGCCAGTCCAACTTTATATGAAGCTATAAAGCTGAAAAGATTTAGTCTAGAAGAACACCAACTATAAGAAAAATCTGCATCAAACTAATCAGCTGATGTTCCCAATGTTGCTGCAAACTCCAGCTGTACTTTTTACATATAAAAATATTACCTTTTCATGGTACGGCCCAAGTACGATCCAGCCACAGAAGGTGTAGCCCAGGTAGATCATGCCTGCGCAGCAGCAGAAGCGCAGGACCTTGGGAAAGGCTGCTTGCATTGTTAAAATAAGCACCTATAGAAAAGCACACAATGCAATAAAAGCCTTGGTTTTAACTGCCAATAGATCTTTAAATAAACAAAAAATACAAACTTACATTGTATTTCTGAAAGTAGCCAAGGTATCTGATGACTCCAACCCAGACCAGTAATGTTGAGGTGCCCAGAAAAATGCTACACACATCATAGCTGGTCAAACTCTGGAAAAAACAAAAAAAAACAACACAGCATTTAGTTAATAATCTCCAAAGATCACAAAATGCCACTATCAGTATTATGTGAAAATAAATACATAAATAGCTGATTTGGTGCCATTTTTTGGAGAGATTATCAAACAAGTACTATGCAACTAGAGGTAAGATCGGGCCTAAAAAATCCAGCCCGACCCGACTCAGCACGCGGGTATTAAAGCCCGACCCGGCCCGAGCCCGACCAATTAACTTGATTTGCAGGCCCGAGCCCGAAGCAAACCCGAAATTTCATATTTTATTTGTGAGGGGCGTTTTTTTGAAACAAATGATAATATAGATGTTTGACGATCATCTATTTTGCTAGTACAGCTGTTTAAATGCCTGCTCAGCGTCGAGGTCAATATTCCCCCTAATGTTTTATGTGTCTGAGCAAACACACTAACTCCCTGAGCGCTCCTTGGACTCCTGTGCGCGACATCCGACATGCACCCCCCCCGCGCTACACGCGGAAAGAGCTGCGCGTGCTCGCGGCTTGCGCGTGCTCGTGGCTTACACCGGTAGAAGTTTAATACGAGACACATACTTTTGTTTCTGAATACTGGACGATTTCCCCGTATTCAGATGACCCTGCGGCTGAAAAAAAAGCGGAACTCTTTCATCCCTGCGCTGCAGAGGATTTCTTGTGCGCTGAGAATGTGTGAGCAGTGCGCAACTGCGCAGGCGCGCAGAGGGAACGTCGAGGTGCCAGTCTTTTTGCTCTCGTATGAAAGCAAAGCGCCACATTGACTACATTCAGCGAAGCCAACGCAAGTTTCTGTAGCATTTTCAACAATCAATTTGAAGCTTTTCCACACCTCACTCTTACCGGTGCGTGTTTGTCTTTTCAGTCCTGTCTTTAGTTTATCCTTAACTTCTTGCTCCTCCATATTGGGGATACCAGGTCAAAATAGATGCGGACTTGCGGAGGGGAAGATTATTAAGAGCGGCTCCTGTTTAATAGTTAAATAGCAATTACCTTACAGCGCCTTCTCTGTTTTATCCAAATTATTTATTTTAAAACAAGTATTCCTTAGTTTAGTATCCACACATCGTTTTATTATACATTTTTATAAACATATATTTATTTATTTTTAAAGTCAGCGAGAGAGAAGCCCGGCCCGAGCCCGACCCGAAGCAATGATTGACATTTTAGGCCCGAACCCGACCCGAATTTCGGGTCGGGTCAGATCGGGCTCGGGCTCGGGCTTAAGATCTTACCTCTATATGCAACAGGTAAGTCACTCAGTAGTGTCATTGTCAAGTTTTATTGTGGCTCAAAGTACGACATGCACTGGATAATAATTTGTCTGTCATATATTGTGTGCACACTAAATACTAAAATGCTTTTAAAGTAAACAGTCCCAAGTCCACAAACTTAAGTTAACCCCTAGTATTTTCAATATGTAAACACTCTAAGCACAGAAAATAGGCATCACATGTGCTTAAAGTTAACAATAATATATAAAACACTTTTTACCTTTGCTTGAATTTCCATCTTCAAAATGGACCCAATTATGGTCAAGACATCACTGATAATGACCATCAGATACCAGCCATTGAGAAACTCACTCTGGTCGTCTTCACAAACTTTGCGATTGTAGTTCTCATCTAAATATCTGGAAAACCTCTAAAAATAAAACAAACAACTGTGGCATTACAATAGCCCTATTATATTATTAAAAGGTAAATTAATCCAAGTTTATTGGATATAAAGTCAAATTAATTATTTAATAATGAACAAAAGGCGTCTAATACTTGAAAACACACCAAGCATTAGAGAGAAGATTTAACTACTTAAATACAAGAGCTCCAATAATTTCATAAAATGATTGTGTGGTCTAGATGGTTTATACACCAAATAATGTTGTATTTTGTTATTTGCAGAGGAAATTATGTTACTAGAATAATTGCAGTCTTGGTGAATGATGCAACTAAAATTGCAATTCCCTTCCCACGTTACACTAACATATACCACATTGACTCAGAAATGTATTCACTGCTGACCTGGAGCAGCCTGACGGCCAGCACAATGGAGCGGGTGCAGAGGACGGCCGATGTTATACACACCAAAATGACAAAAGCATCAAATACCAGAAGATAGTGCGTGTTCTTTTGAGCTGAAACAGAAAAGTTTGTGAGAAGCTCCTTATCTCCTCTGCTCACTCCCCACAGATACCAACAGCACCTCCCAGCCGTGCCAACATGCAATTATGTCTTTTCATTTGTAATAACTGTATTTAGGATGAGTACAAATTTATACAAGCTTCAATATAATACAGGGTTTATCCACAACCAACTTAATGTGATATTGTGTACTGGATGTATGGATACATAGGGCTGCAAAAGAAAAATACTTATGACATTATGAGATTATTATGACAGGATTTGTGTTTGAGAGAAGGATGAAACCTGAAATGATGAATTAATACAAGAATCTCATGAATCTGAGGCCAAAATTACAGATATTTTTCTATATATATATTTTTTTAAAAGGATACGTATTTATTGCAGAGGGCATTATGTTATCTAAATAATTTCCTAATTACAAGTTTCATCAAATGCATTTTACCTATTCCTGATATTTTCCAGTCTTTGCAAGCGTAGCTCTTAGCATCAAGGTCCAAGAAAACTTTGACCATTCCACTGTGACACTGGTTGTCAAATGTTATCTAAAGGGGGAAGAGAAGATAATTCAGTAATTAAGTTTATGTAATAAATGGTCCACTGCATTGAAATAGTTCCTTCACTTACGGTTACATAAAAGGAATAGCAGTCTGGTAGCTCTTTTGAGCGAACTGTCTGCAGGTTTATCCCTTTCAGTTGGAATGTGATTTTTATGTCAATAAGCCTAAAGAGGAGTCAGGCCAAAATACATCATGCACAAGCTCACTCTCCATTCAACTAAACAGAAATGCCAAAATACACTCACCTGTAAAAATCAAACTCAAAAAAGGAGGAATTTTGTGTTTTCCACTGGTTTACAGTTCTTGGATCATGATCTAAGCAAACTGAAAAAGAAAATGATTATTTTAAAATGGACTGAGAAGAGAAAGTTGATATTGGAGCTATAGGCACATTTTTAAGTATGTAAAATAAGTTATGTACAACAAACTGGAATACTGGAAGACCGCATTTAAAATGAGAAAATTATTAAATGTAGTGGATTTATTTAAGCTGAAATATAACCTTTTTCAAGATGAGCGTCTATGTCAAATGCTTCATCGGATGGGTTTATGCTTCCTTTTCTGTAGCTCCCTTTACAAACTGTTATTGGAAGCAGATTTCCATCAGTGTCTTCTGCATAACTGATTGGACCCACTGACAACTGTCCCAACTGGCTGTACTGCAAATATGACACATGTCAAATACACAAAGAAATAACCAATGCCACAATTGCCAAAATGAAAAGATACAGTTAGATGGATTGCATACTATAGGTGGGCAATATATTTAATTGCTGATATAGTGAATGTAATTTTGATGAAATTTTAATGCAATGCAAATTGTATGCAAATTTTAAAATATTGGGTATACAGGGGGTCCTCGGGTTACGACGGTCTCGGGTTACGACGTTTCGTGGTTACGAACGCGCCCCCATTAAAAAAAATATGTATATATTACGCGTCATTCCGTCTTACACGGTTTAGCGTGGTAAGATATGTAAACAAACGCACGCGGCGCGCGGCGCAAGAATACGCTCTGTTGTGGTTGTAGGGAGAAGAAGACAGCCTCATGTGCGTGCCCAATGTGGGCGGAAGTACCTGATGTGGGCTCTGATCTGCTCCTATGAAAGCGGCAGTGATAACCAAGCAGCGTAGTGGTCTAATTATTGAGATGGAAAGGTTATTGGTGCTTTGGTTGGAAGATCAAAGGCAAAATCCGGTTTACGACGAAATTCGGGTTACGACGCGTCTTAAGAACGGATCAACGTCGTAACTCGAGGACTCCCTGTACAGTGAACCCTCGCTCTATTGCGGTTCACTGTTCGCGGCCTCGCTGTTTCGTGGATTTTTTTTTCAATTTTTTTTTTTTTCAATTTTTTTTATAGTGTAACTTTTTTTTATAGTGTAACATCGTGTTCTGCGTCCTGATTGGCTAAGAGACTAGACCAGGACTAAACGTGGACTAAACCAGGTCTAGACCAGAACTAAACCAGGTCTAGACCAGGTCTAAACCTGGACTGGCCCTGGACTAAACCGGGACTAGACCAGATCTAAACCAGGATTAAACTGCTCTTTGCTGGTTTCGTGCGGCTGTTTTGTGGCTCGGGCTGAGAGCACGCGGTCCGGGCGCGGCAGTTCTATCTCGTGCTCGCAGCCCCGGTGTACGCGCGGCCTCGCGCCGGTCACGTTTCTCTGTCACGGATTTGTCCACGATGAGGGGTGCACATGTGGAGCTTCTCCAAGGGGTTGGTGCGCGTCTCTTCACGTCCAGGGGATTCCGGGGCCGTGTCTCCCCCCACGCGTCACTATTAATACATTTTGTTGAAAATCTATGAAAGTTTGAGTGTTTAAACGAGAACAAGTGTGAGAAAAGGTTAATTCCAGTCTGAGAAAAGCGTATAATGTGTGTGGCGAGGCATTTACAGCCTTAAAACATGTAGAATAATTGTAAAATATAAAGTTGTCCTACTTCGCGGATTTCTCTTATCGCGGGGGTTAGGTTATTTCTGGAACCTAACCCCCGCGATAAACGAGGGATTACTGTACTGTTTATAATTATAAATGTTATAAAAAAATAGCCGATTACAATTGAACAAGTTTGGTAATTTTTCATTTTTATCATATCTGTCTTACTTAAACCTGAAGAAATAGATTTAAAGACATGTTTTGTGTTCAGTATTTTGGATTATCATCATCATCAGGATACTCCAAATGTATTGAATTATTCATAAAACAAACTAATGTAAATTCACCTGATCAAAGATGTAAAAGAGGCTGTCATAGACTCCTTGCTGCGTGTACACAGCCACACTGTAGTCATCTGGGTCCACACCACTGTAATCCTTCAGAAATAAGTTTTTGAGGCTCATAGCATTCTCCTCTTTGTATGCTACCACTAACTGATTATTGAGGCCAAATAAAACAAGCTAAAAGGGCAAAGAAAATAAACAACACATCTTTAGTACACTATTGGAGTTGTAAGCACTTTACCCTGAACACGACTGACCTGTGTGGTGATCATGATTATTTTTAATATTTGAACCCCCATTTTCCAGGGAAAGTAGCGTCTGGTTCTGTATTTCTCACAGGGGCTCATGAAATAAAACTTCAAGTCATCTCGAAGGTTTTCCTCTTTGATAATGTCTGCTGTTGTGGTAGAGCTGTGAAGTGAAATATGCAAAGGGATACATGAAGGGAACGCCGATAAGCAATGCTGAGCTGGGGTCAAAAACACTGAATAAAATGCGGAACTGAAACAGAACAACATTTTCAGTCAGCTCTTTTTGCTGTTGAAGCAATATTTCAGCGCTCAGGAAAGTCCTCTCTTGGAACTGTATGTTCAGAGCACAGTGACTGCATTCATGTGACTACCTGGATTTGAAGTCCAAGGCTAGACTGAGCCAGTATTTGTGTTTGGTACACATGTTGATGGGCAGTAAAACACACACAATGTACCCACTATTTTCAATGTACCATCAACACGTGCCTCTGTCTACAGTCTGGACAGGTAACAGGCTATTTCAACATAATCAGGGCAGATTAAATTCAATGGTTGTATTAAGTAAACAGTTTATACGTGAAAAGTCCCTCAGTCGTCCACAAATTGAACTTCTCCTTTTATCATAAACAGTTTATAGTACAAACAGAGTAAATACAAGACTTGAAATGTGTAAAGGCGCAATCATTTCCGTTTTTGATCACAGGTTGACTTGACCACAAAGCCTTACCTGACAGAGTTGCTCCTGTCCAGATATCGGATTAATAGCTCCATTTTTGAGAGTCCAGCGCAGGGAAGAAATGTCAGAAACTCGTGTGCAGCGCTTCCAAAGGTGACGAGACTCTGGGCCACCTCCGGCAAAGTGTGCAGAGGAGCGTCGACTTCGGCCAATCACAAAAGCATCAGGAAACAGTCCGCGCGTGGGTCACACTGCCTCTGTCTGCCACAAGGAGGATTCATCCTGAAACTTCATACTTCATATTTGCGTATGATACTTCGGAATGTTTCATATGTACATTATGCAGCACATGAATTACATAAATTAGTTTAAAAAAAAAATACACACATCAACGTTTAAAGAGCATGGTCTTTATTGTATAAATGTCATAAATACACTGGCTAAAGTTTTGATATCGTTTACAACGCTCATCATTTAATAGAAAAAACAGCCAATATCACATATTGCTCACCCAGAAACCAGCAAAAGCATAAACATAAAACATACACTGGACTGGACGACTGAGGGACTTTTCACGCATAAAACATACAGTCAGTTATAAAAATGCACCCCAGCAGGTCATTAAGATTTGTAGGTATTATAAAAATGTTTTACTTTTTTGACTGATCGTTTATTTGGTGCCTCCAGTTCACATTGTCCCTTCCCTTTTTCTGAACTCATTCTTTCATCCTCTGAGAAACCCTGTGATACCTGAGTGACTGAAAGCCAATGAGGGCCGTCTGGCCTGACAACCCGGCTACATTAAAACAATAATTAAATCTTAAGATCTACTACAGATTTGGCTTCTATGTGATCTCTTCTGGTGATGTTTCCTGAACAGGATGTCCAATACTTTCTATTCTTGGAATATGTTGGAGTAACACATCAGGGCATAGATCTGTTTCAGTGGCATCTTGCTTCTAGAAAAAGAAAAATATTATTTTGCAACGTGTGCATCATTCGAGACTTAATATGCTCAAAAGTGGAAAGATCTATACAGATAATACAGGCCATCTGTCATTCAATATATGAGTGCTTAAAAGAGGTCATATTTATTATCATTTTAAATACATTTTATGTGTTTGTGTGTGCTTTTCAACGCTTTTGATAACTCCACTGCAAGAACAATAAATTAACTTACCTGAACATCCCCCTTCATTTGTGGTGATTCATGCTTTGATGCATTTTTCTGTGCTACAGTGTTTGGCGGAGCTCTGGCTTCTGTAACTTTGTTGTTGGCACCAGGAGGTTTCTTATTTAGTGTCGTTTTAGTTTTTGCCTGAGTTGTATTGGCTTCAGCTTGTTCCACGTTGCTCTCTGATTCCGACTCAACTGTTGACTGAAAATTGGACAGTTCTGAATCTGAGTGATGCACATCTGCATCCATCTCATCTCTGTTGTGGTCCATATTTCCCAAGTTCTGAACAGTGATCTTCTGCCTCTGCTCTCGGCCTTTGTTCACATGACGTTGGCGGATTTGGTTTCCACCTCTATCCCCTCCTCCAGCCCCATGGCCCAAATGTGGTTGTGGTGGTGGTTCATGATATGGGCCATCCCCTCCTCCTTCAATTTGAGGCACATTACGCTCTGGAGGAGGCTCAAGACGACCATGTGGATCTCTTTGTGGTCTGCGGAAAGGTCCCATAATGCCATGCTGGAAGGCTGCATTCACACCTCCATACATGAACACCTAGGCGAAAACAAAGTCAATCAAGTCAAGTCAATTTTTGCCAAAAGTTTCATTCTCACCAATATGGAGAGCACGATAGTGAGAAGAACTGGAATTTGCAGTTGAACTGGGAGATCTTTAAGAAGAGCTCTAAGAAACTCGCTAATTCCTTGGCCCAAATGCTTTAGTGGTTCAGTGATAAAAGTAGTGATGGTAACAGAAAATGCCTAAAAGAGCAAAACGTATTCAATATATTACAATATTTTTTTTCACTTCAGTGATTTAGTGTTCAAAAAAACACACCTTTGTTGGAGGCACCAGCAAAATGGGGTTTACCATTAGAACTTCATAGTACCTTTTACAAGGATCATCCTGGAGAGTCCAAGTGCTTCTAAACCACTCTGTAAAAAGCATTCAAAAACCAGTACTGAAATAATGAACTGTATGAGTACACTTGGTGTAAAGATTAAGGTATATTTTGTTTACCTTTCAAACTATCACTCCAGTCAATTTTCTTAACTCCTGTGCATTTTTGGTTAACATCGTCCATCTTGACAAGGTTATTTTGGTGCTCTGCAAATGCAATCTGAAAGAAATCTAAAATGTTTAAAAAGTTTAAACAATAAACATCACATTAAAAACAATTCTTAGAGTGGATACCTTATAGAGGTAAAACCAGTTCCAGACAATACTAATCATAAAGCAGACAGCAAATAACCTCTTGAACTGCACAAACCAGCTGATGGTTGACCACAGCTCAGTGCTTATGATGGCCACAATCACCAGAAGACAAACTGCAATCTGAAAACAATACAACAAAAAGTTTATTCACACAAATACCAATTATCAAGGCTTAAGACCCAACCCCACAGTATAAAATCAATTTTACAGTGTCCAAGAAAGGAACCAGTTATTAGTTGGTTCCTTTCATTTTAAGCTCTACTTTGGACATCTTTAAAAGTCAAAAACCATAACATGATATTCTTTCTTACCATCAACACTGTATACAGCTCTACACCAAATATGTGCTCAAAATGCCATATCCAAGCCTCATAGTCATGTGGGCGAAGATCAGTAAGTATCTGACTGAGAACATTGTCCAGAGCCCCTGTTCTCCAGCTCTCCTCACCATCCAACAGAGCCCTGATCTCTGCCAGGGTCCGTTTGGAAACCTTTATGTGGGCATCATACAGACCATCTGCAGAGTCAGTTGGCTGAAAAAAATATAGGGACATTTAGTTATATTTATCACAATTGTAAAAGAAACTGCAATATAAAAACAAAACTCACCAAGCCAACTCTTTCAATTTCCTTGAGAAGTCTGCTGAGGAATCTCTTGAACACTGGATTACATGTAGGTTGCTGAGACAGCTGGGTAATTGTTTTCTGTTGGTTTTGATTCTGAAAGTACTCTCTTCAATCATACCGTAAACCGTAAACACAGAATTATTCCCTTTTTCACTGACCTGTTTCTGTAAAACCTGCATATGTCGGTTGCATTCATTCAGCTCCTCTGGGTTCTCAGTGTATTCTCTTCTTTTGGTTGGCACATTGGCATAGTTGGATGACTATCGACGAAGAAAAACTAGTTAGCAAGGGAAACAGCTGTCTTAATAAACAAACTGTCTTTCTTGTTTATTCGTCACCTCGGAGGGTTTCCGCATAGATTTGGTGCTGGGATCGTAGTTGAGTATATCATAAGGATCTACCCAGTCGTCGTCCAATGGCTGTTCAGTGACTGCCAGAGCCAGGCAGCTCAGGAGAACAATAAAGTGCATTCTGCCTTACACATAAAACAGATACTACTTCTCCTTAGGTTACAGGCGTTAGCTGAGTATTGTCGCTATTAAAAAATATTGAAAAAAAAAAACACACACACACACACAAACCCCCACAATATGATCCTGATGACAGAAGGGTAAAGTTTTCCGCAATTGCAACAACACAGCGTTGCGACAGAAGAGACGTTTTACGGTTGGTGAGAACCGCAAAGACCATTGGGATATGTAGGCAAATTCTGTATCGTTGAAGCGATAAACCATGGCTCAAACTTTTTTTTAAATATAAATAAAAAATGTATTTTTTTTAAATTTTGTATCTGTGCCATGAATCTACTGGTATACTTCCACGTGATCAACAGTCAATGACTGATTTAGAAATCTGAAAACAACTTACTTGACCCACACTTTGACCGTCAAAGTATGGGTCAAGTAAGTTGTTTTCAGATTTCTAAATCTAAATGTAAATGAATAATTCTCCCAGACGAGGGGCACGAGCTTTACATACTGATATTTTGTTTTCAGAATAAATTACTCAAAAAAAAATTGACAAATGTCAAACCTAATTTGTTAGACCTCAAAATTGACAATATTTCAACATATTAATTTTAACAGACACCACCTGTACTAATATTGATCTCTAAAATGTCATGTCATGTGAAACCTAGTAATTTATTTCCTATGAACATTAATTATTTTTTCTTACAGCTAGGCTACCAAGAAGAGTTTATCCATGAGCAAAATTGGTTTATGCTATGGTTTGTAATGTGACACATTACAAAATTTAATACCAAACTTAATAGCAAAAAGAACAAAATATAGAAAGATTAAATTTATTCAACATATCCAGTATTTACAAATGTAGCAGACAGTTTATGCTTTTTCATACTGTACAGCTCAATTATGATACTTAAAGAGACATCTTCTGAAAGATGTAACTCTTGTTTAACTTTGAGTTCATCACAGTCCAGGCTACAGTAGATGACTCCAGATCCACAGACATGCTGCCCCATTGTTCAACAAATGTCCAGCTTGAATGGGCATGGAGAAAAGACAGTGAACAGGGAATGTTCACTTTCCTTTGTGTCCTTTGTCACCCTTTGCTTTGCCTTTGCCCGGTCTCCCTTTGGCTCCTTTGGCTCCTTTGCCTCCTTTTCCTTTTGCTCTTTGCCCTTTTTTCTGCATTGCCCGAGTATCTTTTTTCATTCGACCATCCACCACTTTGAAGAGCCCTTTAACACCTGTAGGTCGTCTGACTTTTCTTCCAGCTCCCTTTTTAGTAACAACGTATGTTACTTGTTTCTTCTCTTTACCCAGGCCTGCCTTCTTGTAGATACTGAAAAATGCAAAAGATAAAGACTTAATACATGCCAATATATGCCAGTCTATTCTCTTTGGCAGCAGTCTCACCTTTTCAGTTGAGACATCTTCTCTTTTTCAGAGATATCCACAGTATTAACAACAGCCTCAGCTTTTTTCTTTGCCTGTTCCATTTTCTTCAACATCTGGTAAAATCATTTCATAATCATATCATTCATCACAGTTCAGATTGTGTGTACAATAAATATTTTGATTAAAAATGATCTCACCTTTCTCTTCTTTCTAGCCTTGGCTTCAGCAACACGTTTGATTGGTCTGGCATCAATCTCCTTCCACTTCTGTTTATACTCTTCTACCATCTCTTTAGTGACAGGCACTGGCTTTTTTCTATGTTTCCGCTCATCTTGCAGGAACCACTCTGGTACCTCCCAGGGCTCATCAGAGCTAGCAAATCTGCCAACAGTTTAGGACATGTTTTATATGCATTTTCTAATTAAAGTCAAACATTTGTACCACTAAAAGTGGTCAGACATGACATGAAAATACCGATGGAAGGACTCATCTATAAGATCTCTGGCTTTCTTCTTTGATGCAGCAATCTGTGAGCCCAAAGCCAAACCTTCTGCATCTAAAATCTGAATTTTTTTACCTAAAAAATTAGCACAATTGGCAATTAGTTCCACATCTGTATTTGCGAGTATATTCAACAAGTATACATTGATTTCTTACTAGTGCTTTCTACAGGAACAACTTGAAAGTCATTGTCATCTGCCTCAGCGGACATCCCAGCAGCCCCTCTGGATTTTTTCATCTGTGATATTTGTCTGTAAACAGGACATTTTTATTCCATATTATTTGTTGGGGGCAGATGAGCTGGCAAATCACTTTAATACATGAATTTAAATGAGCCTACATTTCATCGTCGCTGTCATCAGAATCACTGTCACTGTCCTCTGCCATTTGCGAGGGTCCAGCTTCTTCTACTAAAGCTGTGGAAACCACCTCCTTGTCCTCATCCTTCTCCTCAGCTTTTCTCTTTGTACCTTTGCCTAGAATAGAAAATAAGTTGCTACAATTAAATACATGTAAATCTTCTCCAGTTTGATAAAAATATGTTCAAATAGTGTTACCAGTTTGTTTGCTTTGTAACCATTCAGTGTGCTTCAGCTCGCTCTCTGCATCTCCTTCCAGGTCAATCTCAGAGAAAATGCCCTGATAAAGTAATGTTTATAAAGTTTTTTTGTGGAAAGTTCTTTTACATATTCATTTAAACAATATGTGCACTAGAAATATGCAATAAAATATAAAAATTTGATTCCCAAATCTTAGTGGAACAACCATGATAAATAAACAAGTATAAAAAAGACAAACCTTGCTAAACCACAAGTTGGTTTCTCGCTCTTTCTTCTCCTCCTTATCTTCCAACTCTACCACTAGACCACTTTCATCTCCTTCATCCTCTTCTGGCTCCTCTTCTGCAAATTTCACTCTAAGAAAGACATACTGTACTGTAGTCACTGCAAACTCCAACAGAAAAGATGTATTTACATCCAAAAGACTCACTTCTTTTTTGTAGCTTTTTTCTCAAGCTCTTTTTCTTTCAGGTGCACTTCTTCCAAGTCATCATCATCAAGTTCAGAAGGCAGGGACATTTTATCTGCTTCATCATCATCGTCATCGTCCGAAAGGTGAACGTCATCCTCTCCGTCCACCATGGAATCAGCTGCTAGCATGTCTCCTTTGGATATATCAGAAAGTACCTGAGAAAGAAAAGATATAGCTGGTTGAGGTAGTCAGTTAAAAAGTATTATATTGCTACTGGTCATACCTTCTGCTTCTTGACAGTCATGAGTGAGAACAAGGAGACATCATCCGAGTCAGCGATGGACACACCAGGCAAGTCCATTTTTAACTCCACACGCTCTCGCTGCTTCCTCCGCTCCTTTAGTATTTTCCTCTTCTTCCTAACAGTCCACAAGACAACATTTTATCCTAAATCTAAGTTAGAGAATGCGTACAACAACATGGAAAAAGACTAGTCTGCTAGCCTGACCTGCCAGACAAACCCATTTTCTTTCCTGGCTGGCTAGGCTTACAGACTTAAAAAATAATAATGCAATGTAATAAAAACAAACAAACAAAAAAATGGACAAACCTTTTCAGCTCAGCCACTTCCTCTGCCTTCAGCTGAGCCAATTTATTATCCATTTCTTCTTCACTGTCCCCCTGCTCATCTTCCTCTTTTTTATTTTCTTGTTCTGAATCACTTTGCTGTTCATCAGAGCTCAAGCTGAAGTAAAAGCAACACATACATTAGGTGCCCGTCAGGTTCAAACTAAAAATATGCAGCATCTATATATTCCTTTTAGTTTACCTTATATCTTGATCTAGTTGCTTTGCTTGCTCTTTAAGTTTCTTGGCAAGATATCTCCTAAGCTTAGTCCTCCAATTTAGCAACAGTCTGGGAATAATTAAATAAACAAAATCAAAATAGTCTTATTGGTTATACAATTAAAAATATTCCTCTGTTGAAGGTTTGTTCTTTTGTCTTACCGCAGCTCTTTTCGGCCTAACACTTTGATGTCACGACAACACTCTTTGATCTCTTCAGTTGTGGATGTATGGCTCTCCAAATCAGGATTATCAATTTCAATCTATAAATACACAAAAAGAGATCAATATAATTGAACCTTATTTATGATCATTTAAATAATTACAAAATGCATTGACCAGACCATCTTACCTCACTGACTTTGGACAGAAAATCTACAGGGTTTTCAGCTTTGAGAAAAGCAGTCACTGTAAAACTATGAAAAAGTGTCAAGTCGCCATCAGCATATCCCTCTGCCTGGAAAGGGTAATGCATACAGTATAAGTTAACATATCTTTAAGAAAACATGTGAACAAGGTATTTGAAATTATGACCTTAATAAATTATAATTAATTATACCTTTGGCTTTTTGTCAGAAACGAGGTCCTTCACAGTTTTTGCCTGGACCTCCACCTCTTTGAAGGCATACTTAGGGTCAAAAAACTTGTTGTCAATTTTGTCTGGTGCAACAAAACCTGAAGAACAACATAGCTATTATTATTATTATTATTATTATTATAGGAATCTAAAAACATGGAAGGTAAATACATTTGCCAACTTACCTTGACAAACAACAAAGATTTCAGCTGACTCGTTTCTTGAGGCCTGTGGCTTTGTGGCCTGCACCTTCTTAAAAAACTGCTGAAAAATCCAAAGTAGAGGCTGGTAGTCTTTAGAGCGAAAAACCTTTGTCACAAAAGTGCCTCCTTTGTTCAAGAATTCACAGGCGAGTTTTAGAGCCATCAGAGTTAAATGAGCTGAAAAAACCAAATAGTTTAGCCATTTCTACTGATGTGCATTAAATATTATTTTTTCCCATATGCCCCTACCTTGTGAATAAGCATCATGTTGCCAGTTTGCACCCACATTGGGAGCGCCATCATTCAGCACAACATCAGCCTTCCAAGTCTGGAGCTCCTTTCTAATAGCCTGCATAAAAGAAATTATACGGATTGGTACACCGAGAAAGCCAGACACACTTTGCTCCTGACACACTGTTACCCTCACCTGTCTACATTTCTCTGTAGTAATGTCCTCTTGTAGGGTGACGACATTGGGAATAGGTTTGATTGGCACAAGATCGACGCCTGTTAAAAGAACATTTTATGAATGAGTGTATAGTGCATTTCAAAACTGATTGATACAGTGGAAAGAATACCACTCACCAATGAGAAGACTCGAAACGGGCATAAATTTTGCTGCCACCTGCAACCTAAAAAAATACACACTCACTTATGATGTGACCAATATCACATAACACCCACTCAAGGGTAAACAAGTATCATACACTTGTGTAACAACAGATTTTGGATTACGGTTCTTATGTTAGGGAGAAACCCGGTGCAAGTTAACATTTGCTGACATAAACGCAAAAGAAGCTCACCATCCTCCAGGAGCTGCACACAGATCCAGAAGGGCTCTGGCTTTCTGAAGAAACTGGAATTTTCGATTTAGTTGAATAAGTTTGAAAGAAGAACGAGAACGATAACCTGTAAAGATAAAATGTATTCAAGTATCCATGACAAGGCGATGAGCGTGAACAAAATATGTTTTGGTAAAAGCTAACGTCAACACCTTTGTGTATGATTTACCTGTTTCTTTGGCAAGATGGTAGAATTTATCTTTTCGGGTCTTCCCAACTTTGAGTTTCTTGCCCATGTCTACAGCCGGGTGTGTACAGTGTAGTTTGATGTAGATATGTTTTCACAATTTTACAGTACAAAAGATTTTCTGTACTGTTCCCGACAGGAGTTGAGTTGACACAACACGTGTATTAAACACGTCGCATAAAATCTGACGTCATTATTACTCGTCAAACATGCGACTTCGAATTGCGCCACCTGCTGGCTGTCAGTCATGTTTTATAACCTTTTTTTTTCTTTTACGTTTTGGAAATTGGAATTGACAGTATATTTCACTTTTTGGTGCATGGAAAGTTTCTAATACATTGACTCTGCTGCCTAGGCCTAGGGCCTAAGCTATATTAGGTGTTTTAGAGACAGATAAATAAAAGTTGAATACAAAAAGGATTATTTCAACAACAAGTATTTATTTAGCAGTTTGGGGTTCTTTGGTGCAGCGCCCAGTGGTCAGAAAGGCCTGTTCCTGGATCGTGTGTTGATCAGTCCCAGGACAGAGAAGGCACTGGCTGCTGCTGTCACCAAACTGATGGCCCCAATGGCCCGTGTAGCCTGTGGGGAAAGAAAGAACAATATCCTGCATTTTACTGAGGACAAAGTTAATCTCTTCTTTAATTGTATCCACAAAGAAATAAGCTATTATAAAAATACGTTATTATCTGTTTGATTCGAATTGTTTGACCTTATAAAGTAAATGAGCATGAAAAGCAAAGTAATAATAAACAGAGAGAGACCTGTTCAGACACCCCTTCCCCGTAGCGCAGAAGAGTAACAAAGTGCTCGCAGTTACTTCCCAGCAGGTCATAGGAGACCTCCTGATCGATCAGCACCTGTGCTCTCTCGATGATCTCACATACAGGCAGCGGAGTGTGATTGTGGTCATATTTGTTGTTCACCCGATATGAGTCACTTCCAACCACCTCTTTGAGTAGCTGCATGCGTACCACTGCCTTTCTGCTGAAGACGGACTTCACGCTGGACATGGCTGCGGCCTGGCTCTCATCTGTGTAAGAAGAGCATAATGTTTATAAAGAACAAATCATTAGGGTCCAGTGAAAATATAATGGATATAGAACATGATAGGGAAATATGTATGCAGTAATGTTTGGGCTTCAAGATGTCATAAGAAGCATTGAAATCGGCAGGTAAACTGACCAACAGGAGTTAAGTTGATGATGTACCCATCTCCCAGGTAGAGAGCCCAGTGCTGATAGGCTGGTCTGAAGATCTCAATGAGGTCACCTGGCTGGGGGTCACCAGATGGGTCAGGAAGGTCAGGGTCATTTGAGGCCATCTGTAAACAATGAAGAGTGTATGTTTTTAATGTACTACAACAACTATTATTGTATTTGGCATTTTAATTCAAACAAACAATGACCCCTTCTATGGCTGTGTACACATACAAGCTATTTCAAGTATGACCATAATGATATTCTGCTATGCTCTCTGATGAGACTGTGACAATAGGCAGATTTTAGGCAATAGACACAATAAACTCACAGCAAAGTGTTGTTTATCCATCCCACATCATGCTTCCACAAACACTGTGAGAAAAAGACATAGTTTTACACACACCATAATCCTGTCTCCAGTGATGTTTTGAATTCCAATTTGTCATCAAAGAGTGGATCATACAAAGTAAACAAAACTCAGAACGTCACAAATTGTAGGCAAATGTAGGCCGAATGTATAGACCATTAATTGAAAGAAAAACCTCAACAACCTTAACAATGTATAGACCAACCACACACACATACACAATACACACACAACCCACACAGACAATTCACTCTGGCTCTTGGTTGAGCTACAATGGCACTGACACAATGAGGAAGCTGACAGAAAAATAGTTTCCCATCGAGTTATTTTCAATAAAGATTTCAAGTCATTGGCAGTTAATGTTGTCAATATCAGTATCATTTTATTATTGACTTATGTATCAGCTAAACTCAGTTAGACAGTTTAAAAAACAAACACGCACACACACACACACACAGAAAAGCACATATATGGACATCAAATTGCAATGCAACCATGTAACATACTGTATAAGATGATGGACAAATTTAAACTGTACTTACTCAAACACAAGCAGCTTTTTCTTTCTCACCATTTTAATTATCCATGCTCAATCCACATATAATTTTCAAAAGTAAAAATAATAATAATAATATGTAGTAGTTTAGTTGTATTATGTTAAATGTATTCCAAAATAATCCAGTGAGGTTGATAATATTGTCAATATTCCAAAGCCAGGTTCCGGACTGGACGTCCTGAGTATTCACAGCTCAGAGTGATTCTGACAGTGGACAGGTCACACACATACACACACACAAAGAGGCGTCTTTTCCATTGTCCCATTCACTGATTCCCCAAAGGTTTGAAAACCATATGTTAACAACAAGTTACTAAATAAAGTGAGCCTAAAACATGCAACCAGATATGATTAGATTATAATGTGCATTGTAACGTTTCTTGAGGGTTTGCCATCTGCTTGTCACTATGATAATGTTAAAGCTTTCTCTGTAATCTTTTACAGTATTATTACTACTTGAATTTGTACTGTGAGATTTGTCATATCTCCACAGATCTGATGTGTGTAATTTGGCCTGGTGGGTCACATCCCTGTCTCCATAAAGATGGATAAGTTTAATGCCATACTATGGAACATTCCAGGCTACACAATAACATCTCCATAGAGACTATACTCTCAAAAACATGAAATGTTGACCCTATAGCCTAAATATACATTTTTATCCTTAAATATGCTGTTTCAACCTAAATTATTGTAGACCTAACTAGGAGTTATTTGAAATACATTTGAAATGATTTGATCACATGGAAAAGTGAGAGGCATAAAAATGTGGCTATTTAAATAATGTCAGCATTTCATTGTTTTGTGTCCAGTGTGGGTTCTTCCACCAGAAAGTTACATGGTGCACCTTTAAGTGGCCTGAGTCACTTAATTGTAGTGATATTATATATTACTATACTGCAGTCACTTTAACTGCTGTTTGTTCCTGTTCGTTGCAGCGTTCCTGTGCCTTTTAACCTTACAGTGTTGTGTTTTTTAGTTGATTGTACAGACTTATTATTATTATTTATCTTAATTTTGATGCATGCTCATATTTTCCTCATATTTTTCTACTGTTTTCTACTTGTGTTGTGACACTGCAATTTCCCCATTGTGGGACAAATAAAGGATTATCTTATCTTATCTTATTTTGTCCACTCTGGGGATGAGAAAAATATTGAGAAATAAAAGACCAAGAGGAAAATCAAAGAGGTAGCCTACTTAAAGAAGGTAGTGACCCCTAAAAAGAAAAAGGCAGCTGAAAAACGTTTGTTTTTCTAGGGTCCTCGTACAACCTGTACAGTAAGCAGCTTTAAGTTCTTTAAGTTCCTTGGGGTACACATCACTGAGGATTTGTCCTGGACACTACATACAGACACTGTGGTTAAGAAAGCCCGACAAAGACTCTACTTCCAGAGGAAGTTGAGGAAGTTTGGTATGAACACCAGCATCCTCACAAACTTCTACAGGTGCACCATCGAGAGCCTGCTGATGGGCTGCATCACAGTGTGGTATGGGAACTGCACCGCTCAGAGCCGCACAGCACTACAGAGGGTGGTGTGAGTGGCAGAGGACATCACTGGCAGCAGTCTCCCCTCCATCCAGGACATTTACCACAGCAGGGGTCTGCGTAAGGCACGCAGCATCACTAAGGACCATACTCATCCGGCACAAGGACTCTTCCGTCTGCTACCCTCTGGTAGACGATACAGGAGCCTGCCAGCACGCACAAAAAGACTCAAAGACAGCTATTACCCCCAAGCTGTCAGACTACTGAGCTCTGGATAATACTCTAAATAATACTGAAATCTTAATAATACTGGACTAAACTACTTTTCTTTATGCATAATATGTTTACTGCTGCTGCTCTGTATGAATGTATCATGTTTGGCACTAACTCACTGTAAACTACTGTTACCTGTGCAATAATCTGTGCAATAACCTATGTGCAATATTTATACTACTATGTGCAATACTAAATCCACATGCAACACTTATACTACACCATATTATGTGCAATTCTGTGAAATACTCTACTTACACATTATTTGATCTTTGATCTTTGATTTAATCCTACCTGCACCTTTGTACATTGTACCTTGTATTTTTATTACATTTTATTATGTATTTTTAATTATATTGTTTACTTCTTCCCCTGCACTTTTGCAGCACTTTTTAACCATGTACTGTACTATTATTGCATGTTATTAGTACTTCTGACTATCTTAGCGAGTCAACGGTTCTTCTGATCCTAAGCATTTCATTGCATTGTTGACCCTGTGTTGATTCTGCATATGACAAATAAACAATCTTGAATCTTGAATCTTGAGAACTTCTCAATGAACATGGGCACGTGTTACACTGTATTAACCCCGGGGCCAGGGGCGGGGCTAGGTGAATTCTTTGCTTTGTAATTGGCTGTTCTCAGTCTGCCAATCCTTTCGTCACTGACCATACCCCTTTAGTCAAGCTCTTGGTGATAAAGTAAACACATCCACATTTATAAAACAAACTTCTACTATTTTATGATTACAACTGTATCACCCAAATACTTGTTTTAAGTCTGTTTCAACAACTCAGAAAAACATAAATATGATCGCAATAACAGAATAGCTTTTATTCAAAAGATCAACGTCAAAGTCAGCTTTACTGTCAATTCTGCCATATGTGTTCAACATTCAGTGAATCGAAATTTCGTTTCTCTCTGACCAGGTAGTGCAAAAAATTTGGCATATTGTTTATTTGGCCTGGTTGTTAACATAAATACAAGTTGGTTCAATTAAATAGGTTATAGCGTTTTTGTCTTTGTACTGACTATGAAGTTACTTAAAATATAAAGTACTTTTACTTTTACTTCAAAGTAAATGTAAAAAACGAAATAAACGCAGCTTTTGTTTTGAAGGCGTGTTTCCTCCGCCTGCTGTCAGCTGCACTTAGCTTGGCCACTGCCACTTCAGGTTAAAAAAACACAAGGTTAGTTGTAGTTGTAGTGAAGAATTTTAACAAGAGAGAAATCGGTTAATGTTGCTGTGATCGAGGGTGTTATGAGAGAAGTGTCCTGTTTATAAGATACGGAGGTAAGATAACATTAAGAACGATTTATGAGTTGATGCTAGCTTAGCGTTGGTTTGCAGCTTTGCTTTATCGATATAATAAACTGTAATGCTATAGTTGGCGTGTTACATGCTTGTTAGCTAGTTTCTTCTAATAGCATCTTAATGAACATGTAGATAAACATTACATTTATTGGTATTATAGCATGACTTGTCACGAAAAGCGGTTATCCACGCGTCCGGTGTTACAGTAACATGTTTCAAGTCGTAATTTGACATGTCTTTCTGACGGGTTGCGTTCATGATGATTATTTAGGACCAGTGTCTCAAATAGCCTTTGAGTCCACGTGAAGTTCGTTGTTTGAAAACCATTTGCTTGGGTGTATAATAGTGTTACCAACTGCCTTGTTGTCACTTTTACTTTTCATTCTGATGGCTTGATACATGGTTTGTTGTAATAAACTGTCATAAATATAGAATTGAGAATTTAATATGTAAACACTAATAACCTGATCATAATTTTCGTGTGTAACTGTATTTGACCTTTTACTGTCCTCAGATCTGTCAGAATGGCCTCAGCCCCTTCACTCAGACGAACAGACTCGTCCCGTGGGGAATTTTCCCCATTGAAGCACTTCGTGTTGGCCAAGAAAATGATCAGTGAGGTGTTTGAACAGCTACTGGATTATGTCAAAGAGACATCTGCATTTGCTGAAAGTGAGAAGAATGGCTTTTGACACATTTCTAAACTGTTCATTTGAGTCTATCCATAAATAATTAATTCACTTGACTTGCTTTGCAGAAACTTGTGAAAATAAGTCTTTGGAAAACATTGCAAATGAGGACCAAAAGTTAGAGATTCAAGCTTATGCTGACAAGCTGTCAATTATAAAGGAGGTGCTAGCAAGAAGACACATGAAAGTGGCATTTTTTGGCAGGTATACCCATTTTTGTTAATTTAAATCACCTTTACTCAATGCCATTCTACTTTGTTTACTTTATAATATAATATATTCATAACATGAATGTGTATGTGATTGACAGCACTGTAGGCACAGAATGGCAGTCGTTTCTCTGTCAGTACCTCAGGGCAGATCTATCTTTGCAGAAGTAATGGAAATGTTGAACTTTTGAGTGTCTTTAAGAAGTAGGGATGCAAATTATCGATTAATTCACAAATTGATAGTTGATTGACCTTATCGATCGATTAACGATTAACTGATAAGCGGCGTTTTTCACCTGAATTTTAGTGTTACAATAGGGTCTTTAAGAATATAAGCTATAATAAAAGGGGGGTAGCGATTCCGTACCTGGCCGGCGTGTCAGAAAAACTACAGAGGATTTTCAGACAATATGAAATCCCAGTTTATTTCAAACCCACAAACACTTTAAGACAAAAACTCGTCCACCCAAAGGACAAAACACCGAGCCACAAACAAAGCAATGTGGTCTACTCCATTCAGTGTAGTGAAGACTGCAGTGAGCGCTATATTGGAGAAACCAAGCAGCCACTTCACAAGAGGATGTACCAACACAGACGGGCGTGCCAGAGTGGACCGTCATCTGCCGTATATCTTCACCTAGAAGCCACGGGCCATTCTTTTGAGGACAGTGAGGTTCAGATCTTAGCCAGGGAAAAGAATTGGTTTGAGAGGGGAGTTAAAGAGGCTATTTTTGTCAAAAAAGAGAATCCTTCTCTGAACAGAAATGGTGGAGTCAGACATAATTTGTCTCCCATCTATAATTCCATTCTTAAGCCTAGATCAAGCAAACAGGGGAACAATAGGGCTAGCCAGGTCAGGGCCAGAGGTGTGAAAAACAGGCGTGTAGGGATGAATAGGGATCGTTATCTTGACGCCAGAGAAACAAAAGACGGAAACCAATGAGATAGTTTCGGAAAGTAGTTAGCTAGTTAGCTCCTCCCTGCAGCAATATATACACAAGTGTCTTACCAGTATTCTTATTAGAGCTGACGAAGCCTCTCGGATGAGCGGCGAAACGTTTTCAACCAAACATACTTTGTCCAGTTGACAAATTGAACTTCTCCTTTTATCATGGATTCTACCTGGACGACTGAGGGACTTTTCACGCAATATGAGCTATAGTATACATAACACTGAGTCAAAAATATATCATAGTATTATTATATTGTAACATTTTTTTAATAGTGTAACATTGTGTTCTGTCCTGATTGGCTAAGAGACTAGACCAGGACTAAACGTGGACTGGACCAGGTCTAGACCAGAACTAAACCAGGTCTGGACCGGAACTCGACTGGGTCTGGACCTGGACTGAACCAGGATTGGGCCGCTGCGTTCCGCTGCTGGTTTCCGCTGCTGGTTTCGTGCGGCTGGTTTGTGGCTCGGGGCCCGGGCCGCAGCAGCGGCACGTTGCGGCGCATTCCTGGGCGCCGCGGTTCGATCTCGCCTCGCGCGTACACCCGGGGCTGCTGAGCAGTGCCGTTGGCGCCTGCGGCCGGCTGTGAGTCGAGCTTGGCGCAGCGCGGTGCGCGGTTGCCTTGTTTCGTGACCACGCGGGTGCGCGTGTCCGCGATTAGCGATTAATTACAATTAATGCATTTTGTTCGACCAACGTCTTAATCGACAATTAATCGTTAATCGATTAATTGTTGACATCCCTACTAAGAAGCATTGTATAAGTTAATGCATTTTATAATTGTCTTTCATTTTTTTAGGACAAGTAATGGCAAAAGTACTGTGATCAACGCCATGCTGCGGGACAGAGTATTACCCAGTGGAATTGGACACACAACCAATTGCTTTCTAAGTGTGGAAGGTACAGATGAGGACAAGGCTTACCTGAAGACTGAGGGTTCAGAAGAAGAAAAAAGCATTAAGGTGACAAAAAGTTTATGCTCAAAATGTATTTGTATAAACAACCTTTAAATGAGACAAACTGTAAAAGGAGCCTTCTCAAATGTACCTGTGTTTATTCTGGTGTTACAGGATATGGAAACATATCATGTAACACCAGAGTACAGGTGAAACTTACCATGTTTACACTCTGGAGCTACACCAGACATGCTTCACTTAAAACACCTACCGGTGTCTGGAGAAAAACACTGAAATACACTGATATGTGCTTATAATGACTTCACTTTTACACAGACTGTAAACCAGCTAGCTCATGCTCTGCACATGGATGAGAGCCTGGATGCCGGCTGCCTTGTTCAGGTCTTTTGGCCCAAGACCAAATGTGCTTTACTTAGAGATGATCTGGTGCTTGTCGACAGGTAAAAGATGTCCCACAGATCAATGTTTATCTTTATTTAAATCTCAATTTTTATTTTTTTTTATTCTCAATTCCACAGCCCAGGGACTGATGTTACGACACAGCTAGACAGCTGGATTGACAAGTTTTGTTTAGATGCTGATGTTTTTGTTCTGGTTGCTAATTCAGAGTCCACTCTTATGAACACAGTAAGAACATTTTTTGATTGGTTAGTGTATATGTAATGCAGCACAAAATAAATTATACCGGTACTAGCATCATAAATATTTTTGCCATGTGTTGAAAACAAACTATAACGTCAAAGGACTTCTTAAATATTTAGAAGAAGAGTAAATGCAGAATATGCTGTATGCTTTTATTTGTGCCAACACCAGCCCAGTTCTTGTTTGATCCCCTCTGGCATTTGAGCAATATAAACTGGGGCTCAGCCTCTTAACTTGAATGCCTTTGTTAAAGGGGCCACAGCTTGCTTGTTGGCTGCAGTAATATTGTTTAACTTATTTTTTTTTTTATCCATCTAGGAAAAGCACTTTTTCCATAAAGTAAATGAACGATTGTCAAAACCGAACATCTTTATTTTGAACAACCGCTGGGATGCCTCTGCAAATGAACCCGAGTACATGGATGATGTGAGTTTGTCTCCCCATATTAATTTTCCATCCTATGCCATTGGCAACAAATATTGTATTTTTTATAATTCATTTTTGTGTTTATACAATACTGACAGATCATAGAGCATTGTGACATTGTAACTTATTAAAGAGCATTTGTTGCAGGTGAGAAAGCAGCACACTGACCGCTGTGTCAAATTCCTGGTGGAGGAGCTGAAGGTTTTGGATGGTGAAAAGGCCCCTGACCACATCTTCTTTGTTTCTGCCAAAGAGGTGCTCAACTCTCGTATGCAAAGAGCACAGGGCATGCCTGAGACTGGTAAGGGCCCTGCCACAATTGTTTATAATTATATCAGAAGTGAGTGTGTGTAGTGCGCAACAAAGCAACTGTAACTTGTTTTTATTTAATATATTTTGCCCAACAGGTGGAGCATTGGCTGATGGTTTCCAAGAAAGACTGAACGAGTTCAAGTGCTTTGAGAGGAGGTTTGAGGTGTGCCTGGGTGTCTCATGACTTAATAATACTCTTCAGTCTGTTTCTCCCTAAAGTGTCACTAGTATTAAAATCCAGTGGTTGCCTGATCAAATGCATGTAGCTACTTTAAGGGCTGGTCTTGATGTTTGACCAGATTTTACTTTAGTGATTAATTTGTCTGCAGTACTGTGTTTGTAGCTTCACTCCAACAGGAATTTTGACACTCAAGTGCCTTTTCTCTCAACCTGGGTCTTCATTGCTGAAGTCTAGATTCACTTTGGCGAAGGCTGATTTCATTTGTTTTATCAGAGATTGTATTCTGGCTCTTGAGTTCTTTTGTTTTTTTATATTGCTTAATTTACATAGTCAATTATTCAGTTGAATAGTTCTTGTTTTTATAATTTCTAATTACTGTGACACTATGTTGGCTAATGGACACAAGATGTACAACTGCTACAGCCATTTTGAAAGTTTCAGTTTCTTCCCGTTTCTCTTTTGTTAAAGTAGCAGGTGTCCATCTTGCCTCTATTTGTCCATGGTAACAGTCCAGTTATTGCAGCTCTGTGAGTGTCACAGTAATGTGTGTGTTATGGCCTCGCAGGAGTGTATCTCGCAGTCAGCAGTGAAAACAAAGTTTGAACAGCACACTATCAGGGCCAAGCAGATCACTGAAAAAGTCAAGAGCATCATGGATGCCATCCACATTGAGGCGGCAGAGAAGAGGTGGGAAACAGTTTCTTTTTTTTTCATGCTTGTTCTCAAGTGAGATGGTAAATGAACAGTTATTCCATATAAATGAGGCAAGGCTTTTATAGATATCTCTTGCATAAGATGCATGATATTTGGTTTGGGGTTGGGTCTTCAGAGTGGCAGCCTTGGAGGATCGAGAATACCAGATGGATCGACTTGATTTTGTTAAAAATCAGCTGAACTTACTCATTGATGACATCAAAAAGAAGATTAAAGCCATCAGTGAGGATGTTGAATCAAAGGTACTGCAGCACCACATGCGTGTATCTACAGTACTTGCATTAATTAGCAGCTTCTTAAGTTACTATATTGTACCATGTAGGTGTCCAGTGCGATGGGTGAGGAGATCTGTCGTCTACATGTAATTGTCAATGAGTTTCATGGAGACTTTCATCCCTCGCCTCATGTTCTCAAGCTCTACAAATCTGTAAGTGCATGTCCCCAATGCTTGTTTGGCAGTTACCTTGTGTGCTTATACTATATAAAGAAATGTGCTGTGACATGGAATTCTTACAGGAGCTACTAATTCATGTTGAGGAAGGCATGGGCAAAAACCTGGCCTTCCGCTGCTCTGATGCTGTCACTGCCTCAGTTCAGTCTTGTCAGAGTTACATGATCGGTAAGTTTTGCTTTCGCTTTCAACTTTGGTATCTTGAGTTCTGTCATGTGATGCCACAAACTCCTAAATCTTGTCTCTCCTTGCCTCCAGAGAGTATGCTTCCTCTGCTCCCATCTTCAGCCCAAGGGCAAATCAACATGTTGGTGCCCAGTCGGAAGTTTGATCTGAGTTATGACTTAAACTGTGCCACAATCTGCAGTGACTTCCAGGAGAACATAGCGTTTCAGTTTTCTTTAGGCTGGTCAGCATTAGTTCATCGTTTCTTGGGCTCCGTCAATGCACAGAGAGCCCTCAAAATAATGGACCAGAACTTTAAGGTAACTAATATTAAGTTCATATTTTTATAACACACTTAAACTAACTGGTGTCCATTTAGCAGGCTTCTCAACCAGCATTGCCTCCAGCACAGACCCCTTCTTCAGGCCCTCCCTCCATTGCAGGACCACCAGACCAACAAACAGCCGTAATGACACAAGATGACCTAATGCTCGCCATGGCAACAAACGTGGCGTCTCTTACTTCCCGCACATCTATGAGTGTTATTATTGTGGGGGGCGTGGTATGTTAGTTTATAATACGTAAATGACAAATGTCTGAAATAATCAATGCAAATCTAACCTGTGATTTTGTGCATATTTTAGATCTACAGAGCAGTTGGTTGGAGGACCATTGCTCTGGCTGCCTCGCTCTATGGTTTGCTGTACCTTTATGAAAGATTAACCTGGACCACAAAAGCCAAAGAGCGCTCACTAAAACGCCAGTTTGTGGACTATGCTACCGATAAGCTGCAGCTGATTGTTAGCTTCACAAGTGCTAACTGCAGTCATCAGGTCCAACAGTAAGTCTATGGTGGTTGTGTTAGATCGGTGTGTCTGAATTAGGGTCCAAGGGGTATTGAGATAAAGGTGACAGAGGCTCAGTTGTTGTGCCCTTAGGCAAGACACTTAACCTTGCCCAGTATAATTGTAGTGTGTGATAGATAGGTGGTGATCCAAGGGGCGATAGTGCTCATTGGCAGCCTTGCTTCTGTCAGTCTACCCAGCTAACAGAAAAAGCTTGCCACCATAGTATACAGTGAATGCACAATGAGAAGACAGTTACTGAATGTAAACCAGAACAGCTTGTCATTTCCCAATCTGGTCCCTCAAGAAATACAGTTTGGTTACCCCTCATTTTGAATGAATATCACCCTAAATAAATGGTTCACGTGTGCTCATTATTGAGTAATGATAATACCATATCCCATATTTCTAAGTCAAGAAAATGTTGTAGATAGAATTAAGAATGCTTTTACTTTTTTATTTCCAGCTAAATAATTTGCCTGTGGAATTTCTGTATGAACATTTGTTTTAGTCCGCTGGCAACATGAAAGTACTGTATACTGTCAAATGTTGCATCTTCAAACAAGTCAAGTAATCTCGGTTTAGCTCCTACATTAATCTCACTTCATACTACAAAGAAAAAGAAAATATATCTAATTCAGGTAATTATTGTTAGTCTTTTGAAGTCTACCTGAAAACATATGGCCCTCATTTACATTACCACCAAGTGCCCCTCTGTATTCTGGTTTTATGACTGTGTCCTCTTTGTTACCAGGGAGATGGCTACAACCTTTGCTCGCCTCTGTAAGCAGGTGGACCAGACGCAACGAGAGCTGGAAGCCGAAATACAGCAACTCACTGTCAAGATAGATGAACTGGAGATGGTGCAGTGCCAGTCCAAGATCTTGCGGTCAGTTCAGCCCCTCAATGCCATTACTGAATGAAATTCAATAAAACTATATATTTTAACCACTTTTTTTTTTTTTTTTTTTTTTTGCAGGCATAAAGCCACAGACCTGGAAAAACAGTTGGAGACCTTCACAAAACAATACCTACAGCAACAGCAGTGAGAAGCCCATAGAGATCCAGTCATTCAGTGGAACTATTTATTTTTATAATGAGTTAAATATTTTTAGAAAATGTAGTCTCCAGCCTCTAAAATATTGTAGTATTTCAGCTTGTTTTTTCCTTCCTTCTAAATGTTTATTTTGATATTTTTGTATCAATCAATCAAACATTATTTATACATTTATTAATTTAAACAGAAATGGGGGAGTTAGACATAACTTGTCTCCCATCTATAATTCCATTCTTAAACCAAGTCAAAACAGACAAAGAAACTTTAGGGCAGACGAGCCAGGGCAGAGGGGTGGAGAGGGGTGTTAGACGTTGAATAGGGGGTCGTAACTAGTCGCCAGAGTAATTTGAAAAACAAAGAGACAGATTAGGGGGGTTCGTTTTCAGAGCTTTTTCAGTGTAGGACGCGCCTCCCGGCAGCTAGATATAAGCAGTGTCTAACCAGTGCAATAACCAGAGCTGACGAAGCCTCTCGGATGAGCGGCGAAACGTTTTCAACCAAACAAACTTTGTCCAGTTGACAAATTGAACTTCTCCTTTTATCATGGATTCTACCTGGACGACTGAGGGACTTTTCACGCAAATTTATAAATAATGTTTGATTGATATTTTTGTAGATTAACACCAAAATAAGTAGCTATCTTCACATTCTGTTTAATGTTCCCTACTAATTATCCTGTCACATTAGATTAGAACAAGTCTATGATCAGCAGACACCACAAGGTGGCGCTATGATTTCAGTTGGATACTGTACCCAGTGGTGCTGATTTGACACTAATGTGTTTCTAACTGTGAATATACCTGTGAATATACCCATTTGACTTGTTGAGCCAATGAGCTATGAAGTTTGATAAAGTTTTTCAATAAAAATGTAAACCAAAACAGTCATTGCAAGCTACATTATTTAATGACATTTTTGAAAGGATGTGAAGGTACTGTGCATCATTCTATTAACTACAGAGTCTATTGTTTAACACTGGTGCATTTTCGTAGATTACATAGGGGGATTACATAGATATTACAGAGCTAATCATAAATGAGTACACCCCCTTTGAAAAATAACATTTTATACATGTCAATGAACACAAACCATTTGCAAAATGTGCACAGACCAAGTTTGATGCAGGATCTGTTGAACTTAGGACAAAAACGAATGTTAATAATATAACTTAGATTACATAATTTTCAGTTTTAGTCAAATCAGGGTGCTGCAAAAATGAGTAGGCCTACACCCCACAACAAAAACTACTATATCTAGTACTTGTATGGCCTGATTTTTAATGACCACTTGAAGCTGGCAACATTTGGCAACATCAGTCTTTTTCTATTCTTCAGCAATGACCTCTTTCACAGACTGGATGTTGGATGGGGAGTGATGCTCAACTTGTATCTTCAGAATTCCCCAAAGATGTTCAATTGGGTTCAGATCAGGTGACATGCTTGGCCACGGAATCACTCTCACCCTGTTCCTCTTCAGAAAACCAGCAATGGCCTTAGTGGCCTTAGGGTCATTGTCATGTTGGAGAAGTGCACAGTGACCAATGGCACGAAGTGATGGAAGCATCTTCGTTTCTGAATTCATGATGCCATCAGTGAAATGCATCTCCCCGTCACCAGCAGCACTCATGCAACCTCACATAAGGACACTACCCCCTCCATGGTTCACTGTAAGCACCATGCATTTTTCTTTGTATTCCTCACCTTTGGGACGCCATACAGTTTTGAAGCCATCAGTTCCAAAAAGACTGAGCTTGGTCTAATCACTCATCATCAGTAAAGAGTCCCAGTAGCCTTCATCTTTGTCAGCGTGGGCCCTGGAACACTCTAGATGGGCTTCTTTGTGTTGGGCTTAAGGAGAGGCTTCTTTCGAGGATGAGAACCATTCCTCCTCACTGTACGGCGTATTGTGTTACGGGAAACAGCCACCCCAGTTTGGCTTTCTACTTCCTCAGATAATTGCAGGGAACTTTTCTACAACCCTTCTCATCAGAAGACGCTCCTGTCGAAGTGTTAACGTCTGTGGCTGGACGACTCTGTGAGATGGTTGCAGTTCCATCTTTCTTAAATTTTTAACCACTTTTGCAACAATATTCTTACAAATAAGTAAGGCTTTGCTGATCTTCTTGTAGTCTTCACCTTTCTGGTGTAAAGAAATAATTTTCTTTCTCAGGTCTTGTGTGGTGCCATTATTGACAGCAGGAAATGGGAAGGGGTTTGCTTTAAGTAACACCCCTTTGTAGCTGTAACTATCTGATGGACACCTGTGTAATGAGTACAGGTCAGACTAATTATTAGACTGACCTGTGGTTGAATGTTTGTTCAATTACACATTTAGAGCCTATGGAGCTTTGTTCTGTGACTTTCAGTGGGGTGTACTCATTTTTGCTCCATCCTGATCTGATTAAAACTGAAAATTATGTAATCTAAGTTATATTACTAACCTTAATTTTTTGTCCTAAGTTCAACAACAACTTCAACTATTAAACTTAGTCTGTGCAGATTTTGCAAATATTTTTTGTGTTCATTGACATATTGTATAAAATGTTACTTTTCAAAGGGGGGTGTACTCATTTATGCAGCATTGTGTAGCTTTGCCAGGGATGTTCCATAGTATGGCATTAAACCTCTCTCTCCATAGAAACAAGTTGGTGATGCCATCCGGCCATGTACTGGGTTAGATCTGTGGAGAAGAAAGATATTTTCTTAACAATATAAACATCGAAATGGGGGAGTTAGAAATAACTTGTCTCCCATTTATAATTCGATTCTCAAACCAAGTCAAAACAGACAAAAGAAAGGCCAGGGTCGGAGGGGTGGAGACGGTCGTTAGGTTTGAATAGGGATGCTAAACTAGACGCCAGAGAAATTCGAAAAACAAAAGAAACAGATTAGTTGAGATAGTTTCAGAGCTATTTCAGTGTAGTGAGCTCCTTCCTGCAGCTAGATATAAACCGGGTCTAACCAGCACAAGAACCAGAACTGACGAAGCCTCTCGGATGAGCGGCGAAACGTTTTCGACCAAACAAACTTTGTCCAGTTGACAAATTGAATTTCTCCTTTTATCATGGATTCTACCTGGACGACTGAGGGACTCTTCACGCAATATAAACATCTGTAATTGAATAAACAGCAGGCAAGTTTGATTCCATACTGAGGAACATTCCAGGCAAAGCAATAACCTCTCCATGGAGACGTGGAGGTGGCAGACCTGCTACAATACTGTAGTTACATTGTGCACCTTAAAATGGTAAAATACATTCATACACACAAGTTTATGGTTAAAAGCTTTTTTTATTGGTTACAATTACTCATGGCAACATATCAGTATCACCAAGCCACTGTACAAATACAAAAAGGGTCAGGTGTGAAAAAGACTATAAAAATTATTCCATAACAAGTGATTACACTTATCACACAATAGCACTGTAAGATTATCATGGCCATCAGGTCCCTGGTCTTTACTGGCTTAATACATAAAAACAATAAATAATACAATATAGAACGATGTAGAATAAAAGGGCAGTGCTTGATCTGTGATGGTCCTGTGATGGTAAAACATTAACAGATTTTATGCTTAGTCCTTAAGAAAAAAAAAAATCTGGTAAGACTACAGACGTCTTAAATGCATTTTTTTTTTAGAATCAGCTAATGAAATCACATTAAACTGATTAAATTGAGCACCTTTTCATCGTGTTTAAAATGAGCATAACAGGCACATAGTCGATTTTAAGTTAACTTTTGCTAATACTGTTTTAATTCAGAATACAGTCATTAGATCCGAGCCACTCAGTTGATCAACAGTGCTGTTAAAGGCTGTGGTGTCTATGATGTGTTTTGTCATGTTGTAAAGCTATTTAATCGATTAATGTTTAACTCTTGGAACGAGCACTGTAGAGGTGCTTATGCCATGTACTATATTTCTGCTAAAGAAGGGTGTATACTTCAATGTCAGCCACAATAATAACTAGTCTTGTTACAATCTTAGCTAGAGATTAGACCGTGTATCTTACTGACCTTTATCATCATGTTTCAGATACCCAAGATGGACCCAAGACAATAGTCTTAAAACATCATGTACAAATTATCCCAGTTGTAAGCCCACCTGTTAAGCCAAATATTCAATAGAGCGTAAAACTAATTTTTAAAAAATCTCTGGCACTTTCAAGTTCACAGCTCTGGTCTGTGGATGGTTTTGGCACAAATGAAAATGTGATATTAAAAATCACAGATATAGATGATGCACACTTCAACACTTGTCATGCAATACATTTCAAGTATTACATTTCAAAGGAAGTTTCAGGCTCAAGTCTACAACATTCACTCATGGGTGTGTCATGATGCTTAGAGCTGCAGATGTTTCTACTAGTATGTTTAGTGTTCATTAGTATCAGAATGTTCCTTTAAATAACAATAGCACGTCGTCTTGTGTATATTTTGTATGCATCTGTAAGGCAGAATGGGGACACACTGGCAGTGCCACATCTCAGGAGTACAAACACAAGACCAGAGGAGGCACCTGAGATGGGATGTTTAGGTCCAACTCACACACATATAGGTATTATTAAAGTGTTACGTTTTGAAAATGGGAATAGCCCAAAAAACAAAATATAGACTTTTAATACTGAAAATGTACTTTCAAAGGAACAGGTGTTTAATGATTTGATAAAGAGTGCATTACTAGCCCTCAACTGTGTATACATTTCTGTCAACTAAGTGAAAAATCTGTTTTCTCAATACTTCGGAGTTTAACTATAGGAATTTATGTAGTTACTATGATATTACCAGTTTTAATCTAATCTCATACATTTTAAAAGAGACCTTAACATACAGTGAATGTAAAATAGAGGAAGTATGACAAATGCCAATACCTTCGTTACAGTCTTTGTCCTGTTCAGAGTTTACAGGACACTGCACTTTTCTAGACTTATGTGAAGAGGAAAGATTTGAAATTTTGTCAGTTTAGGCCCAGTTTAAGTGATAAACAACAGCATAGTGTCTATGCCAATAAAAAAGGATTATCTGACCTATACTGTTTGAGTTACACATCACACATCTCTTTTACATTTCCCAAGTTGTTGATACAATCCGGAGGAGCAATCATTCTGTTAAGTTTGATACAAATTTGACCCCTTCAGTTTGTTTTTTTAATGTTAAAACAGGAATTTAGCAGAACTATTCTGCAAATAAAAGAGAAAAAAACATTCATCGTAATAAGAAGAAACTGGATACAAAATGTATTTTACCTATAAACAAAAAAAACATCAAAGAACAGGCCTGATTATTAACAATACCAGAAACATAAAGTGAAATTGTACATTGCAGTGTTAAAGGTTGTTCTGGTACTCACACGGATAAATTACGTTTTTTAAGGATCATTTCTGAAATAATGTTGTATATTATTATGGATATGTACATTTAAACTAAACCCCCCAAAAATCATAAAAAATGGGTGGGAAATAAACTACAAAAATATATACATACACATTATATATGCATATATGATGCATATATGATGCATATATACACACATAATGCTATACATATATACTGTCTTTATATACATTTACATATTACACACTGACAGTCAACATATTTGTTGTTAGTCTCAGTAACATAGGCTTGTTTTCCCCAAAGGAAATAATGGTAAAAGGGCACGTTTTAGTTTAACCTTTGATTGGTTACCAAAATGTTTAAATCTGTTGATTCTGAAATGACTGGTGAAAAAGAACATTTATAAAGTTTGAGTGAGTTTGTACTTCCTCACAGGTTGTCAGCAGCAGGTGGATCTCTGGGGTAGGTCAGAGCATGAAAGCTGACTCGGTGTATGGCCCAAGAGCCCAGGCCAACAGGGGAGGCTCCAGGCGCAAGTGGGACTGCAGTGGGGAACTTCTTGGGCAGTGATTGAGTACATCAGGATCTTTTAGTTCCAGATCCGGAGGAAACTGTCCCAGGAACCAGTGGCTACTGCCATACCATCCTCCGTTACCCCTAAGCAGCTCACTCTGTTGTCATGACCAGCTAACACACCTGCAAGAGAAGCAACAGCTTTTGTCAGTTCCTCAATATTTAACACCTGAGGAGTCTGTGGCTCAAGGGATGAAACTGTCCCTCTAATTGTTTTTAAGTGTATTTGTTAGTCATACCTGCACGCTCTCCTTTCAAGGTGTCCCAGACGTTGCAGTTAAAATCATCATAACCAGCCAATAACAAACGACCACTTTTGGAGAATGCCACAGAAGTGATGCCACAGATAATGTTGTCATGACTGTACATCATCAGCTCCTGGTCAGCGCGAAGGTCAAACAACCTGCAGGTGGCGTCATCTGAGCCCGTTCCAAAGGCGTTTCCATTGGGGAAAAACTGCACAAATCACAGTTTTATTGATATATAGACAGAGGTGTGTGTGTTAGTTTTCAGATGATTCCCCTATATATAATTATCTATAAAATATTTGTGAAAGGCCATGGTTAAAGGGTGGTACTCACGCTGACAGCGTTTATATCAGACACATGACCTGTGAATGACTGCCTGCACATGCCATCACGAATGTCCCAAAGCTTTGACGTCGCGTCACAGGCTCCTGACACAAATGTTTTATAGTCTGGACTCAGTGATAGACTCATCACATCACCTGTGTGGCCTGTAAATGTGGTGGCCTGTTGGCCAGTTTCAATATCCCACAATGCACTGCAAGAAAAATAAAGTTGGATAAAGAATTATTTACTGTGTCAAATAATTTTTTAAAATGTAATTTATTAAAATAATAATGGCTCATTGCTCACCAAGTTGTGTCCCCAGAGCTAGTCAGTATTTGGTTATCATCCAAAAAACGGCAGCAGGATAAATAACCTGAAAAACAATAAAAAATATTATTTTGTCACTCATAGCCAAACCACCAGTGCAGTTGGAGTGTGTATTCTTTACCTGTATGTCCAGGTAGCTCTCTGGTGACACGCACATTGCCCTCACGAGTCTTCAGGCTGTAAATGGAACAGATATTGTCTAGACCTCCACAGGCCACATAGTTCCCAGATGGGGCATAAGCACACGTCATCACCCAGGAAGACCGCAGAGGGATGGCATGCATCTGGGGACAGTCAAGTTTATGGAAGTCAGTCTTTAAACAAATATTGCAATAAATATCTAGACACACATGACAGCAGTACACCATCTCACCTTATTTGTTGTGTAGCTGTCCCATATAATTAACTTTCCATCTTGAGAGGCACTAACAAGTAACCTGGGTACAAAATAGAAAGGCTTAAAAAAAACAGGTCAAACGGTATAAGACTGTATATTCAAAAAGCCAGTCTAAAGCAGTGATATGAATAAAAAGCAGTGAAATCCTGTTTGTCATGCAGTTGGATGGTACCCACGTCCAGCCCTCTAATTGCCTGGTGAGCCAGCCACTCCTACTTTCTGTTTGAATTGCAGACGCATTTGGGCATTTAAAAAGATATTTATTTGTAGTGTCTCACATATGCAGAAGACATTTCTTTTTTAAATACCTTCATATCAATCAGAACAAAATCAATAACTTTTTCACCTCAGATTAATAGCATTTATCTGTTAGCTTGTCGTTTTGGTAAAGATTTGTGCTCTTTTCAGGTTACCTTTTTAATTAACATTGTTGAGAATAAATTTATTACCCAACTTTGAAAAAATAAGGGCAAACCTTTCAAATAGAGTGTAAAGGTCTTAAGATGCAAAAAAAAAGCTTGCGACCTCAGGTTTATGTCAGTTACTCCGAGGACAGGAAGTAGTTTGACAGTGCTACACTACAATCAAGGAAAGGACCACCAAACTCAGTGACTGCATAATGTCAGTGGCTGTATACAAAATAAACACTGGCCTCCTACAGGGTCATCCACGGGGTGCTAGGCGTGCACACACACACACACACACACACAAACCGGAAAAATACAAATTAAACACATCTAAAAATACCTGAGGCAGACTGATATAAATTAAGAAGACAAATCAGTCTTCTTCATCTTGACCTTGAGGACTTTCATTCGCTCATATTAAGTACCACTAAGTAACTACTAAGAATAATAGTAAAAATGGTGTTAGTTTAGAATCTTCAACCTTAAAAAAAAAAAAAAAAAGATTTGTAAAGTGACATGAAAGATGTAGCAGCGAAAGTGCCAGTGTTAGCTGTAGTGGCAAAACAGTGGTGATAGTGGTAGTATTGGTGGTAATAGAAATATTAGTAATATTAGTAGACTCAAGTGATACTAGTAACCGTATAGTCCCACACCTGGGACTGCAGTCACTGCCCCAGTGCAATGCATCAACAAAGAAATAGGAAGAACATTGACTTAACACAGTGGCTTTACATTTTGACTGGAAAATCTATTACATACTGTATGTTCGTATGTATAGTTACGAGATAAGGCGCAGTACCTGGAGTCGCTCCCCCAGTGCATTGCATAGATTTTGGCCAGGTGTCCCCTGAGAGTGCGCCGCGTCCTCATCTGTATCCGGCCAACTGAGTCCAGGCCAGCTGTGATCTGCCAAAACAAAGGAAGAGCATTCAACTCTAAACTACAGCGTTTACGTAAAGGAATGCTCTGTTACTACTGTTACCATTTTTATTTTTTACCTGTGATAGAGTGGAATCACTGCAAGCTTTTCTAGCATCCTAAAAAACATAAAATATTACCGTGAAAAGTCCCTCAGTCGTCCAGGTAGAATCCATGATAACAGGAGAAGTTCAATTTGTCAACTGGACCAAGTTTGTTTGGTTGAAAACGTTTCGCCGCTCATCCGAGAGGCTTCGTCAGCTCATGAGCAGCTCAGCATGAGCATGAGCTGACGAAGCCTCTCGGATGAGCGGCGAAACGTTTTCAACCAAACAAACTTGGTCCAGTTGACAAATTGAACTTCTCCTGTTATCATAAAATATTACCATTATATTTTTACATATGACTTGATGACCACTTTTGGACATTTTATATGAAATGAGTAAACACAAACTAAAAGAGGCTCACTCTGATTTGATTGCGTAGCTGTTCAGCTTCCTGTCGCAACTGCTCCAGTTCACTCATTGTCACTGCGGGGTGTTCAGGCCACTCTAGTCCAAATACTGACTGGGACGGGAAATCACTCGCCCCCCCCTACACCTGCAACAAAAACCAGAACAATGCAAGTCAATAGTAGAAAGAGACACATGTCAAATAATTATATATGGCAAAAGGATGGGACACTTATTTCACAAACACTGGCATCCTGTCTGGGACCAAAGCGTGTGGGGAGGGGCAGGGTGGGGATGGGCGGAGGCCTGGTGGGTGGTCTGAGTCTTCAAACAACCCCAGTCTAGTTCAAAAGGCCATCTGAGCCAGACCCTGACCTTTCCAGGCTCAATCTGCCTTTGTGTTGTGGCACTGCGCTACTCGCTTTGCTCAGCCATAGATCTTCAAATGTACAGTATGAGATTCATGAGGCAGTCCACATGTATATATGCCTTCATGTGCATAGGGGCCTTCAGTGTGGGTCAATGGGCAGAAACTCACCATAGGTCATTTTTGGGTTGTTCAGCCATTGTACAGTACTCGTCCTCCTTTTATAATTCAGAGACTTTTGCACAAATTTTTAGATACAAAAACATTAAAATCATTTCACAGTTGTGTAACTATGATTCTTATTTATGCTTAGCAGAAAGAGGTCTTGGAAAGCAACAAGAAAGAGAGACAAAAAGCATGTCTGGCTCTCAGCGACGTCACTGCCTCCTCCAACTGACGCCAGAGGGGCTTTGAACGTCAGTCCACCACTGATGATGTGTGTGCATTATGATAACCTTACATCTATTACACCGTACACCTCTGAAATATTGTGTACCAAAGAAAAGAGCTGAACCTGTGCTGACATCCCACTTGCATCTATTGCAGATCTACATTCAACACACATGACAGAACTGACTTTTTATTTTGCAATGCAATTCATTATTACTGAATTGTGTTTCTGAGTGACAGTATACTGCTGACATCAACTGGGAATGACAAAGCGTGCTTTGCTTTTTGCAATACTTTGACATTTAAAAATGAACACTGACTACATGAAGAATCATATACATTCACTCGTGTAATGAAACAGGAAACATTATTTTGCTTGTATAGTGACCTGCATTTTTCATTTGACAAGAAGCATCACTATAGCATTCTGACCCCTCAGAGGTGATCAACAATAACAATCAAAACACATCCAGGTAGAACTCTTGCACAGTGACATGCTTTTTCTGTCATGGTCAGAATCACTGTTTGACTCTGTGGCACCTCAGCTGCTGTTAAACTAACTAACTGCAACTCAGCCCTAAAACCTCTTCAGCTTCATACTGCAGACAGCAGTCAATAGTAGTTTAGAAGTAGTATTTAGTATTTGTAACCCGTGACGGGTTACATGCAAATTTGAATTCTTCAAAAATGACCAATAATTGAAAAGACTGAGGTGTCAAACCACTGGTGGAGGGAGAGACATTGTATAGTCTGTAAGTCAACTAAGCTAATTAACACTGAGCTTGTCATAAAAACTTGCATTCGGAATTAATTAGTAGACTGGCCACATTTTTATCCTGCTATTAATGTCATTAATGAGCAGCAGGCAAACTGTGCAATAGGAGTCAGAAGCAGCAAATATGCAGCCTGCCACAGGATGGGCTGCAGACCTCACCATTACAAACACTTGACAGAACGAGTCTTGATTTGACTGAAATTTGATTAATTGAACAGCCCCAGTACACAGCACCCAGCTAAGCAGCTACACAGCAGAAGAAAATAACAGTGAGGGGATGCAATGAACTAAATAATTTTTCACACAACAAAGTTAGCACAATTTTAATAGTAACCTTGTCTATGTTAAGTTACCACAGAGCTTCATAGGCAAGTTGTTGTACCATGTGTGAACCTGTTGAAGCCTGACCTGTTAACTATTGCAAATATCTGCAGAATGGAGGAAATGACAGGTACTTTCCAGTAAGGTAAAGCAATTTCATAAACCCTTATAGGCTATTAACGATAATCCAATGAACTCTAAATAAACAAAATAAAAAGAAATGGGATTCAAGTGGTGGATTAGACAAAAGCAGCCAGATGCCGACTTATTGTATACAAAATAAAGTGCCTTTATCCACTATTCAAATAGCAGGCCCTTATTGCATGCTGTCATTAGGAGTTGATAAATTGATATAAGGTTAGTTTGTAGGCAAAACCCGCATTGGAAAAATACGTCCAAAACCCTCCTAACATAAGTACATATATTAGCATCGTGTGATAATTAAGTACATTGACACACATAGTTACAACACAACAACTTTTCTCGTTTGCACTCATATGTATAACAGCACGTAAAGTAAAAAAAAACAAAAAAAACAAAACAAGGCGAGTCATTTGTGAATATTAAATCCCCAAGGAACACGCAGTGCAGAGAGTCGTGCAAACAAAACCCAAAACTCCAAATGTGAAATGAGGAGATGTGATTGTGTCTTAGACGAATGAGTTTCCTGCGTGTCGCTTGACAGTCCGAAAGGCCGCGTTTTGATAACAGTCTATTTCTCCAGCTGGGCTAACATGACAAAACACAACTGGGGTAATTGTTGTAATGCCAAAGTATTACAATCCAACGTGGCGTTACAGAAATACGTGTTACACTGCATATACTATTTTAGAACTCAATATTAGACCGTACAAACGCAACAGGAAACAGCAAAATGACACCAATATCAAGATATCTGCGCGTCTTACCTGAATAAGGCTTTCGACTCTGTCCGCGCCTCCAATCCGTGCCACACTGCTCCGTTTTCACACGACAACCATGGCCCTAACTGTGAAGAAAACCGTAAATAAAATACAGTTAATCCGAGGGGAACTATGGCAGTTTTAATGATCCTGAACGCGACTAGCCCGGTTGGATTTCACTATTTTTTTTTCCTCCAAGCAGCTAATCACCACACCCATGAAAGTGGGAACATGGCAACAGCCTCCACTGAGGGGTGCGTGCGGCTCAGTGCGCGACTATTCTTCAGGTTTTAACCATCCATTTCACACACTTTCAAGTAAGAAAACTATCTATAACTATTTATTTGGTTGTGCCTTCACGTCTTTGGGATGTAATATCTAATCTGTCCATTTTAAAATAGTTTTGATTTGGTTAAGTAACCCAGCGCGCAGAATGGTATTGACTGTCAGCCCCCTCAACAAAAAGGAACCGAATAGGACACAGGAAGCCCATAGTATTGCTAGTGATTCCTTATTACAAAAACACAAATATATATTTCTTACATTTTATGTGTTGTAAATATCTGTAAAGCAGTGGCAAACAGAAAATCATAAGAAATCACAAAATGCACAGGGCTGGTCAATCATTTTAATTTGTAGTATACCACTGTTTGGAATTACAAATAGAACTCTTACAAAATAGAAACGTACAATTTAGGTAAATGTTATGCATAGCCAGTGTGAAATCACAATACATCAAAATTAAGTAATTAAAGACAACTTTAAAATGTGCAACATTAATTTTAAATGGCCACAAAACCTGCCATAGCAGAGAGGACAGCTGTGCAGAGACTCACTCCTCAGTGGGCCTGCAGTGGGCCCATTGAAAGGGATCTCTCCCCATTAGGACAGGATGAATTTTTAATGTGGCCAATGAAAGGGAACAGTGGGATAGACTTTTCCATATCGCTGCACGAGCCACAATCAATGGTGGCAAGATGAAAGTTACCCGGGCCTGGTTTCCTTTCGGAGAGGCATGGGGTCAGATTAAGTCTAATTGAATTCACACCCTAAGGTGTGTCATAGGCCTACCCATTTTAGGGAACAAGCTGCATATATATGATTCAAGTTTTATTTTATGTAAGAAAATAAAAACTATGTCCAGCTGTCTTACTCCATAATAAATCTTGAATTCATTAGACTTCAGAGTCAGAGTGGCCAAAAGCACAATCTCGGCCAATCAGGTCCCTCAGCTCATTGCCTGGCAACCAAAAGGAGAGGGAGGGAGCAAATTGTCACTGTAAAAATAGCCCATCAATAGCCTGATGGCTGAAAAAACCAAAGGAACACATGTTTGTGACTATAAATAGCTCCTTGGAGCCTGGAAACGTATCATGTACAGTGTTGCCAAATAGAGGAAATATTTGCATGAATGTAAAACAGGTGGTAACGTGTGTTACAACATTAACTGTTAGTACTGTAACAGCAATTTTGTTCAATATTTTCTGTCACATTTTATTGGTAAACTTTATTATTTATTTTTTTTGCTTCTTTCAGTTATTGGTATATGTCTTGAGAAATGATTTTTTATTTTTTATTTAATCGATTAACTTCAGTAAACTTCATTAAAACATTGCTGATACTGTATGTCCATGTTTGAATAGTCTTATTCATAGTTCTTATAGCACGTGTCTAAACTAAAGTACTGTAAAGCTAATAACAGTCGGTGATATCAAGACGGATGAATGTAACTTTGAGTCCTTTTAATTTACACATTTCTCTGCTCAGTCCCATCTTGTGTGCAGATGCACAGACACATCCTGATAGCCTGCATGTGATACTCTGACTGTATCAAAGACAATTAAAGTTGTAGAACAGTACAACCTTAAAAGGCTTTATCAGGGCCGTCTTATCCACCAGACATCTCCCGGGGAGGCTGGCCGTTGCCTGGGCAACCCTCACAAATGGCAATTGACGTCAAGAAGGTAGGAGAAATACCAGGGAGAGCCAGAGCTGCAGTGCATAATGGATTATTGAGAGAAGGCCCTTTTGGAGAGTGCAGAGGGAGGCTCATCTCTACTATCAGTCTTGTCAAATTTTTCTTATGCCATGAGTGTAGATGCAGTCTGATTTAAACTGCCAAGTGGGCATGAAGAACTCAAACAAAAAACTCAACATTTTTATAAGCAGGGAACAGGGCAGATCAACTGGCCAAATGGGGATATATACAGTATTTTGAATAGACAAACATTAGCCACTTACTCTAATCGGATTTTCTACACATGCATTTCTACATGGATTTTACCTTCTTTGTGTCTGACTTGCTGTTATAAATACACATTCACGATGAGTAGTAAAATATTGAGAGAGTAAAACTGTACTGGACAAGGGTCATGTTACACATAACAAGCCCTTTATACTTTAAATTGCTTAATAAACCTTATTTTATTGCATGACTTATGTACAGATTTCCCGTGACCATGATCAACAGTGTAATCAAGGTATATTCTTTTAAACATTGGGTTAAAAGTAAAAGAAATTCCAAATGAGTGGGGGAAAAAACTCTGTTCATATTAGGAACTGATGCATGTTAAAATAAAGTGAAGAATCCTGTTGATTTAATTTATGCCCTAATAGTGACCATCCTTTCCCCGGGCAGGGGCCTAATCTCTGTGCTATTGTTGGATCAAGGACTCTCAGGGTGGCATTTCTATGAAGAGCTCTCCTTGTTTCTGTGATAATGCTTTTCATGTAGTGTTGAGAGTCACACTATCAACTACAGAGCCACAGTCTAAGTCAAGTTTTGTGACGACAGCTGTATAGTATCCAAACTAGCTGTAAAATAACATTCTTTTATTATTATGTTATTATGTTATGTTATTATTGTGTTATTTTTTACTAACATTAATTCAATTAATTAGTAATCACCAAGAATGTGTTCAATAACTTTGCTGTTGTGAAGAAACTCAATGACAAGAGTCGTAAGTAGTAGTTTTATACATCAGATGTATTACAACTACCTTATGCATAAATGGCCATGTTGTAACTAGGGGAAAAGATGTAGCTTTTTATTAGGCTCTTATTATAGAATTGATCATTCTAACACTGACTGCCCCTCCTATTCCATTTTCAAGCTTTTTATTTCACTTTACATCACTACACAAGGCACAGACACACACAAAATAACAAAACATTAACAAGGCTAATAAAGTACCTGATTCCAGTACTGATGATTGGCAGAGGAAGTAAAATTTCCCTGGTTATGTCCTGAATGGCATGAATTATGGGTGGTGTAGTAGCCTGTGGTATTGGCTCTCTGCTTGAGTGGAGATGCTGTTGGGAGGAGGATCCCTAAAAAGAGAGACAGAGCTGGAGTATGAGCAGCAGAAAGGGAGGGTGAGCTTATCACAGGCAGCATTTCTGTTAAAGGGATAGTGTGTATATAGCCACTATTTTACAGACCTGTCAACCACCACATATGAACATGACTATTTTTAATGGTATTGTGCTTGGATTTAGTGCTTGAAGAAAATGCTGGCCATGTGCGTGTAACCATGAAATATTTTTATTGAACAAATTTCACAGCTGAAGCAACATTACAGTCTGAATTGTTCAATACATTCAGTACATAACTACTGAAAATATTGTTTACAAAAATAAAGTTATTTATTTACTAGATATTGCTTTGAAAGACAAAAACACTTTGACCTTTTAGAAAATGTTAAACCGTAATTTTAAATTCAGCATCACAAACCGTCAATTCCCAAAAGGAGATGTAGTGAAGCACCCCAGAGAAATAATGCGATTGATCGTATATTAAATGTACTTTTTCCCCCCACTATGTTTAAAAACTTGCCACAATCTGGTTTACCTTCTTTTCGAAGCGCTTAATTTGGAGGTAACCAAAACCAGAAGTGCCCTTTTTGTTTTCACTTGACTCTTAATAATAATAATAATAATAATAATAATAATAATAATAATAATAATAATAATGGTATACATTTCTACCAGATAGTAAATATTTTTAAACACTGTGGCTGCAGGTGTTAAACATTTGATTGATGTCGTTTACACTGTTTACTCAAACTTGATTCCTTGGGCCAGAGGAAGATCCTTGCTGTAGTTAATTGTGCATGTTGAACGCCTCATGTACTGCTTCCAAGAGTCACTGCCTGACTCTCTTCCTCCCCCTGTGTGTTTCTCCCCACCGAAGGCTCCTCCAATCTCTGCTCCACTGGTAGGAATGTTGACATTCACAATGCCACAGTCAGAGCCTTTGGGCCCCAGCCAGCGGAAAACGCGACCCATATCTTTGGTGAAGATGCTGCTGGAAAGACCTTGTTTGACCTCATTGTTCCAGGCAAAAGCCTCCTCTTCAGTGTTAAACTTCAGAACATAGAGGATGGGAACAAAGGTTTCTGTATGGACAATAGGAGCGTCGTGAGCCAGCCCTGTTATGATAGTAGGCTCAACGTAGTTACCAGGACGGTCCATCACTTTTCCTCCACAAACCACAGTGCCTCCTTGCTGCTTGGCCTGCTCAATAGCTGCCAGATACTGGTCTACAGCTTGTTTGGTATGCAGAGGCCCATAGAGAGTGCTAGGGTCCCAGGGATCTCCGATGCGGACTTGTTTGTAGGCTTTGACAACTCTTTCCACCACAGTGTCATGGAGACTTTCATGCAGCATTAACCTTCTGGTTGTGGTGCAGCGCTGGCCCGCTGTTCCTACAGAGGCGAACACAGCAGAGGGGACCACAAGATTCAGATCTGCATCTTCAAACACAATTATGGCATTGTTCCCACCCAGCTCCAGAAGTTTGCGGCCGAATCGCTCCTGCACCATCATGGCCACAAGTTTGCCCACATGAGTGCTGCCTGTGAAGGACAGCAGATCCACACGCTCATCCTTGGCCATAGCTGTGCCAATATCAGCACCTCCACAGGTCATGGAGCAGATGGCACCTGGAAGATTGTTTTTCTCCAAAACTTCAGCAACAATCTTGGTAACTGCAACACTTGTGAGGGGTGTGGTGGGGGCTCCTTTCCAAAGGCAGACATTGCCACAAGTCAGCGCAATGGCATTATTCCATCCATAGACAGCAACAGGAAAGTTGAAGGCAGTGATGATGCCTACAAGACCTACTGGGTTCCACTGTTCAATTAAGGCATGCCCTGGTCTTTCTGAAGGCAGAATGGGGCCACCAATCATTCTAGACAGACCTACTGCATAATCACAGACATCTACATATTCTTGAACCTCACCCACACCTTCAACATAGATCTTGCCCATTTCTAGTGATACAAGACTGCCAAGAACATTAATCTTTTTTCTTAAAGCATCACCAATCTGCCTTACAATTTCCCCTCTTTTTGGTGCTGGAATATCTGCCCAGATCTTCCAAGCCTCTCTGGTCTTCTGAACGGTTTCTTCATACTCTGCCATTGTAGCCTGGGTGACTCTTGCAATTGGTTCATTGTTGGCAGGACAATATGATGTTATGACTTCCCCACTGCCACCCCAGCTTCCATTGTACACTCCGGGGTTGTCCTCTGATAGGCCTAGCTCCTTCAGCCAGGAATATTTCTTGTCATTTATCAGGAGACCTGACATAGCTGCTGACTGCTTGTAGTGGACAGATGCAAAATTGTTTCTGAGAAGAAGCCTGCTGTGACGGGCAATGGTCAGTGTGAGGCAGCGCTGCATGGGTGCTGGGGACAAACACAGGTAGATTAATTTCACACAAAGGATATTACACAATGGAAAATGAATAACCCTCTTCTGCAGTGAATGCATCCAACAGAATTGAGCTTCAAGGCAATTCAGAAACTTGCTTAACGTTGTCTCTACTTTGCGCCTGCGCAATCCATGCCAAAAAGCACGAGGCTGCATAGCTGGTCCTACTGGAAGGTCTGCATTAAACATGTATCAGTCGTTGTAATAATGAAAAGAACTATTTGTGCGTTTAACTCTAACTCTATTTGAACGAATGTACAGTCTGTTTATTTTCCAACACCCTCTTGAAATGCAAACACGCAGGCATTACAACACTAGATCGATGGCTGTGACTTGCCTTAAGTCTATTTTTCAAGGTCCTTCAGTTTAAACGTGTGTAATTTAGTTGTGCTGACGTTCACAGCCTATTATGCAATATGCATCGTCGCAAAACCATCTCCAGTCAATATTGACAGAGTTGATAAAACAAAATTAAACGCCAAACCTCACTTACATTGATACGAAGTCCACAGGCCACGTCCACTTGGATCAAAGGAAAAGGAGTCACGTGTAAAGCGGAAGTGTGGCTGTGCTGCTGCTCTCTGATTGGACACGTCTCCAGACGCACGGTGGCGCCTGCTCTGTCCAAATATCCATGCTAACAAGAGCCTTTGTTGTGATTTGCCCGTGACTCTTATTTTGTTTCTTCAACTCATTTAATAAGATACTGTCCTCATAAAACAGGACGATGAGTGGTGGCGTATACGGTGGCGGTAAGTAAAATGTGTTAAATTCATCCGGTAACTCCCCACGTTGTTTCTTTAGCATTAGCGGGCTAACACGGCGCAGTTAGCTGCAATCGTCAATAGAGATATTCTAAATGCATATTATTGCTGTGTGTTTAACTGTGCTGCGATCACCGACCAGGCTCTTATTCTTAATTCTTTTCAGAAAATGTCCATGTAGTATGACAAACTTTCTTCAGATATCCATCGTATTCACTTGTTCACAATAACACGAGAATGAATGAATGGAGGCTGTTTCACGCACCGCTATTGTTGTGCCTTGAAGAATTTGTATTTTGGGAATAATTGATTTGGGGATGAATTCAAACTATACTGTAATTTATAAAATAAAATAAAAATGCAAAAAGTAAAGCAGATATTTGATACTATTTATTTAAATTGCTGCTTTTATCACCCTCCTGAACTAACTGTTTACACGTCTGAATTTATTGCCAAGCTATTATCAGAGTTATTGTTTTTATTTTTTTATTTTGGATGTCGATATAAAGATAATTACATGACCACAGCTGTCTTATTTCTATAGATGAAGTTGGAGCTTTGGTGTTTGACATTGGTTCATATTCTGTCCGAGCTGGCTATGCAGGAGAAGACTGTCCCAAGGTAAAGTACTTTCTCAAGTGACCTTTTAATTGGTTGCCAGAAAAGAAGAGCAATATCACTACACTGTTGCTAAATTAAGTTGCATAGGTAGTTTTGTTTTGATTTGATTATTGATTTATTTTTATGACATGACATAGGCGGATTTCCCCACTGTGATTGGGGTGACGCTGGACAGGGAAGATGGCAGCACACCGATGGAGACTGATGGTGACAAGGGGAAGCAGAGTGGCACCACTTACTACATTGACACAAACCAATTGCGGGTACCCAGAGAGAATATGGAGGTCATGTCGCCGTTAAAGAATGGAATGAGTATGTATTTCACTTTAAATTAACCAACCAGAAAATGTGTAAAATAAAAGATGAAAGTTAATCTTGATGATTTTAAAGCTGAGTGTGTGGCTTATGCATTCATAACACTCTGAAGTAGCTGACCTATTTAATAAGTCTCCTCAGGACTGGTCTGGTTGAGGCTCTAGGAACGCTATTTTGAGAAAAGTATTACACCATCTCTAATTGAAGTGGAGTAACACAATTGGAACACAGAGATCCTAAGAGGCCAGACCTGGAACAGAAGTGCCCCTTTCAAATTATTATTTTAAAATAGCTTATTATTGCTCTATTTTCTGACCTGACTCTGATAAAATCTGCTCATTATTTATGCATGTCAAAGGCAGACCTAGATACCCTGAACAAATCATATTTCATTCATAAATTATTTAAATAAAAACAAATAAAACTACAAACCTTTCAGTAGTAATGTAACAATTACTAGCATACTGTATTAGTTTACTGTCAAAACTAGGGCTAGGCTAAAATTATAATTTCCTCATATTAAACAATCAAGTAAGTCTGAACTGAGCTCCATACTGACAGGATTTATGCGTATCATGATTAGAAATCACTGACTGACAGATCAAGCTGGAAAAAAAAAAAACACTTTTTATCCATCTCAGAACAACCATGAATGAATGAGTGAGAAACATTGAAGTCACTGTAAGACGATCATTTTTTAAATCATTATTTTGCCTCTTTTGTATCCAGTTGAAGATTGGGACAGCTTTCAGGCCATCCTGGATCATACTTATAAAATGCACTTCAAGTCTGAACCAAGCATGCACCCAGTGCTCATGTCAGAGGCATCAGTGAGTAATGTGTTCAGTGTTTAATAGGAACTGTTGCAGCTTTAACATTTTATGAATAATGTAATTTTGATTGCACTTTTTTCCGTAGTGGAACACACGAGCCAAGAGAGAAAAACTAACAGAGCTGATGTTTGAGCATTATAACATTCCTGCCTTCTTCCTCTGCAAATCTGCGGTTTTGTCTGCGTATCCTTTATGAAAAACATTGATTAAATTATTGATTATTTTGGCCTACACTTTCATCATTTTATCGTTTTCTGGATAATCTTTCCTATATTCAACAAAATAGCTTTGCAAATGGTCGCTCAACAGGCTTGGTTTTAGACAGTGGAGCCACACACACCACAGCAATCCCAGTACATGATGGCTATGTATTACAACAAGGTAAATGCATTAACAGCAATCAAGAAAGCTTGGATATACAATTTAAATATCTGTTAAAACAATTTGCCTTCTCTTACAGGAATTGTAAAATCACCCCTTGCTGGAGATTTTATGAGTATGCAGTGTCGAGAACTATTTCAGGAATTAAATGTTGAAATAATTCCTCCTTACATGATTTCATCAAAGGTGTGACTTGATTCATCTCCTATGTTCTGCTTTTCAGTGTTATAATATTTATACAATGTGTAACCCTTTGCTTTTTCATTGATCATAGGAACCTGTTCGGGAAGGTTCCCCAGCCAATTGGAAGAAGAAGGAGAAGCTACCCCAAGTCAGTCGTTCATGGCACAACTACATGTGCAATGTAAGTAGAAACCTTTCATTAGATTTTCCACTTGTATTAGGAAAAACAATCTGTAGTAGTGTTGTTGTATACATTACAATTGAAATGAATAATTATTCCTCTCTATTATGTACAGTGCGTCATCCAAGACTTCCAGGCTTCTGTACTGCAAGTTTCAGATTCCCCATATGATGAGCAGTAAGCAAATTATTCAAGTTTCAAAAATGGATATAGGGGGGAAAAAATCACAAAACAGGACAAGATTTGACCCATCCTGAATCGTTTTAGAATGGTCTTACTCTATGTCAGAACTAGTATAAAACCACAAGTAATAAAAAAGAAACTTCCAGTATTTAGTGTTGAAAATGACACTTGGTTGTAAAATGTGTCATTGTGGTATAGGTATCAAGTCTTAACTTTTTTATAGCATTCAGACGAAACTATACAGTATGATTTTATATGATGAGAAGATGTATAAGCATAAGTACAGTTGATCAGTGAATTGCTAATTACCCAAATAATCATTATCTCATACACAGACTCCAAAACATGCCCTGTGTTGTGAAAAGAGGTTTTATAACTCAGAACGGGAATTTCATCTAAAAGACACAGGAAACATGTTTGAAACGATGTTGTCCTAAAGCGGCATCACTTCAACTATAATTGGGTCAAAATCTTTCATGGGCCTTTTACAACTCAACAGCTAATCAGCTGAAAAAATAATCTAGTATTGGCAAACATAATGCTTAATGTCTAATTCCCCATCTTTTCTGTTAGGGTTGCTGCCCAGATGCCAACTGTGCACTATGAGCTCCCAAATGGCTATAACTGTGACTTTGGAGCAGAAAGGCTAAAGATCCCTGAAGGGCTTTTTGACCCATCAAATGCAAAGGTGTGTGCCAAGATTCTCATAGTTCCCTAGCTTTATTATTATTATTATATTATATATTTTTTTTACTCAAATCTTAAAATCTTTAATATTTCAGGGATTGTCTGGAAATACAATGTTAGGTGTTGGTCATGTTGTAACAACCAGTGTAGGAATGTGTGATATCGACATTCGGCCGGTAAGGTTAAATACAACATTTATCTTTCTTCCACTATATTGGTTTTTGATACAAGCTTTACATGCTGAATGCTGTGTTTTAGGGTTTGTATGGCAGTGTGGTTGTGACAGGAGGTAACACACTAATCCAAGGCTTCACAGACAGACTAAATAGAGAACTGTCCCAGAAAACTCCCCCTGTAAGTATTCTGTAATCAGTCTCATTCATCAATTACCTGTATTTGACTGAGATTAATGTTGTCTTTTGCTGTGCTTTGCAGAGCATGAGACTGAAACTGATAGCTAATAACACTACAGTTGAACGTCGTTTCAGTGCCTGGATTGGAGGCTCAATTTTGGCATCACTTGTAAGATATAGAGACATCATTGCTATTATATAAACTCACTGTTATAGAAACTAACTTTTATCATGGATATCTGTTTTTACCTGTGTTAGGGGACCTTCCAGCAGATGTGGATATCCAAGCAAGAGTACGAGGAGGGAGGAAAGCAGTGTGTGGACAGAAAATGTCCTTGATTTTTAAAAAAAATGTTCCCCCAGCTGGACCACACCACATAGTCATCTTGTCACCATGGTATATTTTTTTTTCTGATCCAGGACACCGGGTAGATGCATTTTTGTATGTTAATGTGATTGCATCAGACTAAAACTCTGGTAGTCTGGCAATTTTAAGATTGTAGCCTGGTGGACTTTTTCCCGAATACACAAAGGTTCTCTCATTTGAACAAAACTGTACAACCAAATGTATTCAGTTCACGTTTTATGAAACTGCACAGTAGTTTCCCAATGGTTGTGGAAGTTCACAGCCAAAGTATGCTTCCCCAGTGTTTGCTCATATACATGTATTTAATTTACTTGTTGCCATCCACATTGCATATTTTAATAAACATATTTAGTAAAGGCTACACTTCTTTATTGTGATGCCATCTGAAACCTAGCAATATTAAATAGCCTGATCATATTTATAATGCAGGTGAGAGTAGGTAAAAATGGTTTTGCAAAACTACAACAATGGGGAAAACTTACCACAATGTTACGTTAATTGTAATTAACTTTATTATTATTTAGCATAGTTTATAAACAGCAACAACAGTTTCTAAGGTTTTGTTGTAGAGATGTATTTCTTGAAAGGTTACACATTTCAGGATGCAGACACCTTCATTTGGGGAAACTTCTCTTGGAGTTTTTCATAAGTTTCTTTCTGTAATGTTTTCTTCCTAGCTTGCGCTCGCATGTGCTTCTCTATACGTAACCTGCAAGAATAGTACTTTTAGGAGTAGTATTTGAATCAACTGTTAACAAACACTAAAATATTCTTTCTTGCCTTATGATAAAAGAAGAAATTCAATTTGTCAACTGGACAAAGTTTGTTTGGTCGAAAACTTACCTTATATGGGGCTCAACAAAATCTGGAGTGTAGAACTGCTTTCTCTTATAACGTGTATTCATGTACCATGGGATAGCATATTCCTTGAAACGGTACCTGAAAAATAGAGCATAGACATTCACTATTCTAGAAGTGTGAGTAATGTATTGCTTTAGGCTACAAGCATAACATATTTCTACCAGTAGACGTATCCAAATTTGTTCTTCCTCCAGTCTCCTGGTCTACCCTTCTCTTGTCCCGTTTGTAGCAGCCGCAATGCAGTCTCTCGTTCATTTACTATGGTCTCCAGTCTTATCATGGATCGTTCAACCTGCCACAAAAAAAAAGTTTTGATTTGTCAAAAAACCTTTCAAATTCTACATCAAATACAAACCTTTCGTATTCGCTCTGGACTTGGCATTTGAAGCCGCTGTCTTTTAGCTTCCTGCTCAAGCGTCAGCAGCATGTTCTTTTCTTTAAGGAGCACATACCTGAGACAAAATGTACATCATATGCCAATTGCAAAGTTAAATGTATCTTCAGTGAGGCTTACCAGAGTTTGTGTAAATCTTCATTGCTCTTTGTCCTCAGTTGTTTAGCTGTCCATGGAGCACCTGTAGAAATCAACAACACAGTAAACATAAATGCTTTCTGAAAGACCCCTGCTGAGTACTTTCCAAAGGTGTACGGAACCTGACTTGACAGTAGTTTCACCCCGATTCTCAGGAAAGTCAAAGAATTCATCCAGTCCTCTCCTGCTGATGGATGTGTGCAGGGCCCGACAGTGCTGAACAGAGCTGGCAGAAAAGGAAGAAGAAGAAGCCAGGGGAGGTATCCCTCTAATAAGAGAGTAACACAATACAGTATAAAACAAAGCTTAACTGCAGAATATTGTGGTAAACAATTAGCTTCATGACATGTGCAACTTCCAAACACATTGAATAGATGTTTAAAAAAAAAAAAAAAGCATACCCGTGAAGACCAACGTTGCATTTGTAAATTGTTGAATGCTGTGGCTTAGTGGCTGAAGTTACCTTCAAGACATTTTGAAAATTTCTACATAAACTGAAAATTCGTCCCACAGACGAGGACGTCGCCATTTTTACTGCGAGTCCTTCCCACATTACCCAGCATGCATCACACACAATATTTATTAAAATATTAAAAATGTGATGTCTTTTGAAAAGCTGATACACTTTGACTGAAAATTAAACAATCCACAGAAGTAATATAATATTTTTTCTTCTTTTCACACTTTGTTCCGCCTCGGTCCCAGTCAATGATAATAGCCAATCACAGGTCTTGTTGTTGGACCGTGCTCCTCAGAGATGGTGGGCATGAGTGTTCTCCGGTCTGCTGCTGCGTTTGCAGCCAGACTGAGCCCTCTAAAATCTGGAAATAATGCCGCTAATTTGCTTACCCGAACAGTCGCAAGAACAGATAAAGGTGGGGGACATTTTGATTGTTGGTTTTGCATTACGTATCATTACAAACTAGGCTGTCCCTTTATGACCTTGTAGCATTCTGTTAGCGCGCTAACAACAGTGGTATCTTGCTATTGTCAACAATACTGCTCAAGTTGAATCAAGTGCATCTTTATTTATGTTGATCCAGCCCAGTATCTACCTCCTTTTAAAATGTTCACAACAAAGATAAATTGATACGTGTGCATAGTATTATATCAATGTTAAAATCTCTTCACAGTGGCGGTGCGTTGGGGTCATGGAAAAAAAATGTTTGTAGTCAAGCCATCCGACTTTTATGACCGGAGATTTCTGCGCCTTTTGGTGAGAACCAAACATTTAGTTTGAATAATAACATTTAGTGTGAATAATGACATTTAGGTGTGAACAATGACATTTAGGTGTGAACAATGACATTTAGGTGTGAACAATGACATTTAGTTTGAATATTAAGATTTAGTGTGAATAATAACATTTAGTGTGAATAATAACATTTAGGTGTTGATAATGGCATTTACTTTGAATAATAACATAGTTTGAATAATAACATTTGGTGTAAATAATAACATTCAGTGTGAATAATGACATTTAGGTGTGAATAATAACATTTAGTTTGAATAATGACATTTAGGTGTGAATAATGACATTTTGTTTGAATAATAACGTTTGGTGTAAATAATAACATTTAGTGTGAATAATAAGATTTAGGTGTGAATAATGAAGTTTAATTTGAATAATAACCATTTTATACTTTTTTTTTTCTCTCAGCAATATTATGTCCTGTTGACTGGCATCCCTGTGGCTGTGTTTGTCACATGTGTGAATGTTTTTGTTGGTAAGTTTTATTAAGTTTTATTTGATTTTCCCTGGATGCCACCATTTGTTATTTATGTCTTGTTTGTCTGTTTTCTCTGTGTAGGTGAAGCAGAACTGGCTGAGATTCCTGAGGGTTATGAACCTGAACACTGGGAGTACTACAAGGTGAGGCTACATTACCATTATCCAGTCTGTGAACAATGATACTCTGTGATTGTCAGTCTAAAATTGTTACTTAAAAATACCAATACTCTAACTTCACTGACTGCATCCCTAGGATTATAATCTGACCCCCTCTGTGTGTGTAATATTCAGTGAGGTGTCAGAATGACATGGAGATGATGTAGAGGTTGCTTGAGCTGTTGTTATTGTTGTTTTGTTACATTGGTTCTAAATATCAATCTTAAATTCAGACTGCTGATGATGCCACTACATATGTGTTTCGATGTTTCCGGATAGTACCCTGATCTAAAGTTATTTTCTCTCTCCACAGCATCCCATCACCAGGTGGATTGCACGGACAGTGTATGACTCTCCTGTAAAAGACTATGAGAAGATGATGGCTGCAATTCAGATGGAGAAAGAGAAGGCTGATATCAGGTGAAAACTGTCCTTGAATTGGATAGTGTTTACCTCCAGAAAGTGCTTTATTTGTTCAATCATTTTACTTGTGTGTTGTTGTTTTTTTCCATCTAGATTAATGGAGTTAGAAGTTCGACGACAGATGAGGCAAAAGGGGGATGGCCCGTGGTTCCATTTGCCGACTCCAAATAAAGAGCTTATTGACAACAGCCATAAAGCCAGTCCTGACAGTTAATTACATGATGCTGGTGTGTGACCACAACATGTTCACTGTTGTACAGTTTTTCTTCTCTTGCATAAATAAAGTATCTATGTGTTTAATTTATTATGTGTATCCTTCTTGAATCAGAAACACAGATTGGTAAAGAGCAATACCTCATGCTGGAGATCTTTCCTACTGTGACACATATGACATAACTCATTTTATATTTAGTTTGAAAGCACCTGGGGGACACAAACTGCCCCTTCATAGTCAAAGTCAGCTTTATTATCAAAAAACATGTACAGGTTCCACACAGGATTTGAAGTTGCAGCTCTCCCTAGGCCCACAGTGAACATAAAACATCTGATAAACAAGACAAACACCTTGACTAAAACGTCACATGTTAAGAAGTCACAGCGATCAAAATGGTTTGCATTCTGGCCTAATATAATAATAATGCTGGAAGTGGCTGTATGCACAATGTGGTAATAGTTAAAAGTATTACAATGAGTCATTATAATGAATATTTTTACTTGCGTAACAATCCTTGCTCATATCATATGGCAGTGTTTATAATATTTTTGTTTTATAATTACTATAAAAATGCTATACACACGTGTGAAATTATTATTATTTATTTCATATAAAATTTGGTAACGCAAATCACAAGCTTGAGAGCGCTAGTCACCAAAACATAAGTGGGCGTGTCCCGTGTGATAAAATATTCCAGAGTGCGTCATTACGGTGAGGCGAGCAATGCGCAGGTCAAATGATTTTACAGGAAAAAAAAAAAAACAAAAGATCAAAATTAGCTTAGCATTACAGCTAGTGGCACTGCTTTCTCCGCCCCATCGTCATTTATTTTTATGTTTTTAGCGTCACATCCCCCTGGCTGAAGGAATGTAGAGAGACTGACTGCTTTAAAAATAGCATCCTCTCCTCTGTCAGCGCTGCTCCGGTGGCTGGCTGCACTGTGGTGGGAGAAGCAGGAATGCGAAGATGGCTACAGATCTAGGAGAGCTTCTTGTCCCGTATATGCCCACTATCAGGGTCCCCAAAACTGGAGACAGGGTTTTCAAGAGCGAGTGTGCCTTTTCCTTCGACTCTCCCGTAAGTGGCGTGTGTTTGACTGTGGTGGCGGAGCGAGAGCGTGTTGTTTACGAGTTGTAGGGTGCGCGCGTCAGGGGTCCGCCTGCCTGACCGTCTCATCTGGTCAGGTTCAACTAAACACGTGAATACGGCTGTAGTTTCTGTCACAAAAGAGATAGTTAGACACGGCCAGTAGCCAATACATATGATCTTGTAGGCAAAATAATGTAATAAATATAATTTCCAATACATCACTTAAAAAAAAAAAATATTGGCAGGCTATGATGTGGGAGAGCCATATACTTTTTTGACTGTGCATTGCGGTGGTTCTGTCATGTTGTCTATGTACTTATTATTATTATTATTATTATTATTATTATTTTATTATTATTATTATTTTATTATTATTATTTTTTAATACTGATGATGAGAAAAAATCCACTTGCTTAGACTGATTTAATTTGTCTCTGCATCCTAATTGACCACTATCCAACATTGTCATGGCGACAAATTAGCTAGGCTATTAATTAAAAGATTTCCCCCAAGATGTTTTCTTTGGTGGGAAAAGTCCTTAATCCTTAATTTGTTCATAAATGTGTTTGATTTTGTTTATCCAGGCTGCAGGGGCTGTTGGCTAACTGGTTCATACACACCTGCTCCAAGTCTTTATCACCTCTGTCATTATTGACAGCTGTTGTTTGTGACTTTAGTGTAAGCTTCTGTTTTTCTAATGTTTGTATGGGACTTAACCCTTAACTCGATCGATTCAGACTTATCCTAGTCCAGAGATGCTGCTATAATGTAGGTTTAAAGTGATCTTACAGATTTGTTTCTTTTTCATTATTATGTCCAGGCAGGATAAGAGGATTTTTTTAAAATCTGGCTTGCTTCTTAAAATGTTTCCCAAACCACCTGAAATTTAAAGCAAATTTCTTCACAAAACTGTTTTAAAGGTGACTCAGCTGTCTGGAGTTCATCATGCTGGCCTGAGCACTGGCTTATTTTTATCTTTGCACTGTTGAAGCTCATATGTCACTTTGGGCCACTTAAAAGTTATCACGTGGTTTCATGGAGTTTATATGGCCTATATACTACATGGGCATTTAGTTTAATTTTTAAAAGCATTGTTGGTGTATATTGAAAGGGAAACAATGATTTTGCAATTTCCACAAGGGGCATTACCCCTTCCTTTTGTTCTTACATTTTGATTGGTGCAACACTTAAATTAGGGCCCTACTTTTTTGTTTTTGTTGATGTTTTTGTATTGCCTGTCAGATTATACACAAACTTTACATCTTGAATTTTGAACTACTCGACAAGTAGACCTACTTTCACAGCAACTTTGCCCATTTCTGCCAATTATTTAAAAATAATGAGCAAACCATTTGGATTTAACACTTAATTGATATTGTCTGCTTAGTTCACTACCTTCAGTCTGATCTTGATCTGCATTTTGTTTCTACTGCTACTGTTACTTAAACTATTAAGTAGCTTGGTATGGGAAATTATTTCTTAATAATATAAAAAGGCCATGCAAGCATTGAATGATCTAAGATGTTTTCCATGTTTTGAATTTGACACAAACAAAATAAATCTGTTTAAAAAAGCAGTATAACAATTAAGACCAAAAATATCAAGCCTAAATAAAATCTAAACTGGATGGTCAATATCATGAACTATCTGTTTACTTAAAATATTGTCATTCCTGTCTTGTCTCACTCTCGTGGACCCCACTTTGTGAAGAGTTCTACGGGTGCTGATGGTACTTTGTGTTGATTGTTTTTGTTTTGAGGACAGGAGTCTGAGGGCGGTCTCTATGTGTGCATGAACACATTCCTGGGCTTTGGACGAGAACATGTGGAGAGACATTATCGCAAAACAGGACAGAGTGTGTACATGCACCTCAAGAGACACGTCAAAGAAGTGAGTGTGTTTTTACTTCCTTGTACTCCTACTTCCTTCACCCCCTTTATGGCAGCATGCAATTAATAAGGAGTTAATATACACCTCACTAGACCTGGGAGATTTGTGATAAAAATCAAATCATCAACTGTGATGATCTGCAATTAAAAATATTTATTCAGCCATGTATGTTAAACACTTGTTTTTCGTTATCATGGAACTGCAGGGATTGACCATATTAATCATGTCTGCATTCAGTATATGAATAGACCTACTGACTGTATGCACTTTGTTTCCTCCATAAGTGAAAGTTCTGAAAGGCCTCTTCAGATGCAGCCTCTCATTTTGGGGAATTTTTTTTCTAATTGTTTTGTTTTGTTTTGTTTTTTTAAGTAAATAATATTTGGTGTCTGGGAGAGATAAATAGGACTTGTGTTTAAAAAATTCAATTCATATTAATTCAGAGAAAGTAGAAGCAGTATGTGACCTAACAGTCCTATAGCACTGCTGCTATTTCCATGACTTGATCTGCTCAGAAACAGCTGCTGACTTCTGCAGTCTCCTGTGTCCACCACCGTTTACCCAGAGGTCCCCTCAGTCCCCTATGTGTCAGCATTCTCTTTATTTCTCTCAGTGTCAACTTCAAGTCACTTTAAGATTGAAAACCAAAACCTTCTCATAATTAATTGGTACAAGGAAAAATGTGATATATGTTATCAAGTGTGTTTAAATTATCACTGACAAGTTATGTGTGATATAAATAAATTTACACTGACATGACTGTAAACAGTCCGCCAAAGCAAGCAGCATTTCATGACCGCCGTATTATGGCAGGGATTTCCCCACCGTCTTGTAATCTGACCTTCAACCTGACAAATGATGGCATCAATTCTGAAATATATTTTAACCTGTTTGATTTATCCTCTTTAAATTAAAATTAAGTAATTAAGTGTGTGATATTAAACTATTCCCACTCTTTTCCTTTTTTATCCTTAGAAAGCCACAGGAGCTGCTGGAGGTGCCATTCCTAGAAGAAGAAATGGAAAAGTCTTTCTAGGTAGGTTAAGTGTGGTTAAGATACAGTTGGATGTTGTTTGGCTACTGTTAATGTTTACTAAACAGTAGTTACCCACCAGTTGTTCCAGTCTTTACCCAAAGTGCCAGATATTTCCCATGATGAGACCTCTTCACCTTTTGTGCTCTAAATTTAGCCCATTTATTTGTATGTGTGGTTGGTAACTGTTCTAAATCAAACTATGCTCTGGTGTTTGGGCCAGAGGGGGGTGCCTTCTGTCAGTGGTCTGGGTCTCACAGCTGCCGCCTCCTGTCAGGGGCCTCCATGATGGGCTGACACACTTCCACCGAGCTGTGACACTGTGGGCACGCCAGGTGTCCATCTCTGAAGGCCACATTTCATATGTTAATATCTTGATTAATTTATGTGAGAGTTGTTAAGTTTATTACAAAATACAAACAGTCAACACAGTTAAAGGAAAAGTAACGTTATTTTACAATATGCGTGAAAAGTCCCTCAGTCGTCCAGGTAGAATCCATGATAACAGGAGAAGTTCAATTTGTCAACTGGACAAAGTTTGTTTGGTTGAAAACGTTTCGCCGCTCATCCGAGAGGCTTCGTCAGCTCTGTTATTTTACAATCTGAGCCTTCTTTCGGTAATAAAACAAGTCGTTTGACTCACCCATAGCACGTTGGTGTCATTTGGAGCTGTTTGGTGAAAGTTATGTTGTAGCGTATCCGTTAACATGAGTACTCGGGGCATTACTTTGCGGTCTCCAAATAACACAAACTTTAGCACTTTTCAAATCATAGAAGCCCGATGTCTTAATCTACGATTTTGATTGAAGCAAAAGTGGCCTGTAATCCGAGATTTAGCCATAGTTTCGAGTAGATGAGGACGCCAGTGCGCATGCGCGGACTGTGCTCTCAGCTCCCGGGACCCAAACATGAAACGCAAAGCTGAAAACTATGGATAAATCTCGGATTACAGGCCACTTTTGCTTCAAACGAAGTCGTAGATTAAGACATCGGGCTTCTATGATTTGAAAAGTGCTAAAGTTTGTGTTATTTGGAGACCGCAAAGTAATGCCCCGAGTACTCATGTTAACGGATACGCTACAACATAACTTTCACCAAACAGCTCCAAATGACACCAACGTGATATGGGTGAGTCAAACGACTTGTTTTATTACCGAAAGAAGGCTCAGATTGTAAAATAACGTTACTTTTCCTTTAAGAAAGTATATCTTGTAAGCGGGTCACCCCTTAAGCAGTCCTTAGTTTGTAAATTGGGTCTATAGCTTTTGTTGATGCAGATAATATATTTTACTGTAACCTACCTATCCATTCCCTTTCATAATATACACATCAACATTAGAACTTTATAAATGGGGCGTATCAAGCATAACTGAAGAGTTTATAAATTAGAAGCCATCAGCTTTGCAAGATTTTGGTTCATTGTATTTTCAAAAGATCCAATTTCAGTTTTCCTTGATGAGAAATTCTTGTGCCAATCTGTGGGCCACTGTACAGTATGCCACTCTAAAACTAGAACAATTCAATTTCCTATTTTCCTATTATGCTTATTTAGTTGAGTTGTATTCCCTAATAACTAAAACAAGTCATAGTTTAAACCTGGTATAGTTGCTTCTTATATGATCTATGATGTGATGTCATGTTTGTTTCATATATGCAGATCTCCATAAAAGCCCTCTGATCTCCAGTGCTTACATTATGTGTCACTACAAAACAAAGGGACATAAGAACACTGTGTCAAAGATAGTCCATGATGATCTGCATTTCATGAGTCATTACACAACTTTAGGCTTGGGTGAGCAGTAGCAGTTGCTGTGTGCCCAAGTTCATTTGGAAAACATATGGGATTTTTAAAACTTGTGTATTTGGGCTGTTGACTAACATTGCTAAACTTTATTGGGATTGTAAAGTTTTACATGGGCCACTGCAGAAAGGACATGGCTTGTGTGATCATATGGCCTTTTTTGTGTACTTTGGGTCAAATACAGTAGCTGGTCAGATCATAGACACTTTATACTTTTGAGGTCTTTTGCAAGCACAATGCATTCTGAGACCCTTTTAGCTGACTAAAATTTCTAAATTTAGTAGTTTTAGTAAATGTCATGGGGGGTGCTCATTTTTATTACTCAGATAATTCACACTCTTAAATACAGAAATGTACAGAGATTAAAAAATAAAGGTTGGACAACTATAATGTGCTGTTGCAATCGGTGTAAAATGTATTTCTATTTCTGTCGCTAGCAGTCATGTGGTCAACATCAACACATAATGAATATATAACTAACAAATAAGGAAAGGTAATCCTCGATGACAGGTTACCGGTAACATCAGCTAGGTTTTTCCATCTGACTATGTGTGTTTCCTCTCCCAGATTTAGAACTAAACCGTGATTTTAACGGGGAAGACTATGAATATGAAGATGAGGCCAAACTTGTCATTTTCCCAGACCACTTCGAAATCCCTTTACCAAATATTGAGGAGTTGCCCGCTCTGGTCAGTGAGTTGGTGACGTGCAATTTGTGTGTTTATTTGCATGACAATAATACAACCACTTTCTATTTTAGTGAAGAAAAAGTTTAGTCACCACTGTTTTATATTTAGCTTCCTGCATGTTTTTGGCATGCCCTGTGTGAAATCATCTATGAAATGCTACACACATGATGTTTCATTTTTTATTATGCATTTTTTGTCAGCAATTAACAATGTTTTGCATTTATGGTGCATTCTGTAACGTTTCTGGAGAAAGCCCCCCCTCCCTCTCTGTGGAGCTGTTATAACTTTGCCTGGAATTTTCCTCATTATGGATTAAATGGATCCATAGGTCAGGTCTGTGGAGAGGTGACCCTGGAGATAGTTAAAGGAATAGTAACATTTTTACAATCTGAACCTTATTTCGGTAATAAAACGTCATTTACTCACCCATTGTACTTTGGTGTCATTTGGAGCATTTCCTGGAGATTTTGTAGTTTAGTAGAGTTGTTGGGCATATGGTTGCGGTCACCAAATAACACAAACTTTAGCACTTTTCAAACGACAAATGTTCAATGTGTGTCTACACTTTCGTTTGAGTCAAAAGTGGCCTCTAATCTGATATCCAGCCATGGTTCCGATTGGATGACGAGGACAGCGCGCATTCACAGCTGATTTGCAGAGAGGACGACGCTCTCAGCTCTCGGTTAGAGTCATAAAGAAGCAAAGGAATAAGAAGAAGAAAACATCTTCCGAAATGGTGCGAACATGGATTTATCCTGGTTGTGAAAACAAAATTACAGCTTGGACAAAGTTGAGTTTTCACAGGCTTCCTTGTCACAATCCGGAGTTATTGAAGCTGTTGCCTTGAAAATAGACCCAAACATGAAAGGCAAAGCTGTAAGACATTTGGACCATCGTGTTTGCGGTACCCACTTCAGTCCAGACGATTTTTTACCAGCAAAGGAAAAGAAAGAAGGCCAGCGGATTCAGTGCACGGTTCTGAGAAGTAATCCGATACCGATGGGTGTTCTCTGGTGCGCTGCTCCTCAAACTGTCTCCGCTTCCTTCTTTCTAATATCTCTTCATCCGTATACTCAGGCTCAAAATGATAGGGACGGCCATTATACTCAAATAAGTCCTTTTCAGTCTCGAAGTCCGAATCTTCAGCCATGTCTCGCTCGCAACAGAAAAGTTCTGAGCGTCTTCTAAGCAAAGTAGCGGAATGAATGCGCGCATGCGCTGTCCTCGATGACGTCATCCAATCGGAACCATGGCTGGATATCGGATTACAGGCCATTTTTGACTCAAACGAAAGTGTAGACTAACACTGAGCTTTTGTCATTTGAAAAGTGCTAAAGTTTGTGTTATTTGGTGACCGCAATGGTATGCCCCGAGCACTCACGTTAAACGGATATCGCTAAATTACAAAATCTCCGGAAATGCTCCAAATGACACCAAAGTACAATGGGTGAGTAAATTACGTTGTTTTATTACCGAAATAAGGTTCAGATTGTAAAAATGTTACTATTCCTTTAAAGCGCATGTTTTCAAGGTGTTTATGAGCAATACATGAAGGACATGTGAGACCATTTTAATGCAAATAGTGACCACCTCACTAGAAAAGTGATATAGTGCATTTGTAATGACCATTTCAGGATTTCTGTATTTGTCAACTTAAAATCCACCATGAGCTAAAATCCAACGTGTGTTTTGTGTGTGTATAGGTAACAATTGCATGTGATGCAGTGCTCAATGCACCATCACCTTACAAGAAACAGGAGCCTGAGTCCTGGGAGGAGGATATCCAAGTGTCTAGACATGCCAGAAGTCTCAGACAGCTGGACAATGGGGTCAAAATCCCACCAAGGTACGTTTAATTATACTGTACAATTGCAACATTTGTATTTCAAAAATGGCTCAGCTTATGTTTTTACTTGTAGTGGATGGAAATGTCAGAGGTGTGAGATGAGAGAAAACCTGTGGCTGAACCTCACAGATGGAGCCATTTTCTGTGGAAAGTGGTTCTTTGACGGCAGTGGGGGGAACGGACATGCTCTGGACCACTACAAACAGACCAATTATCCACTAGCGGTCAAACTCGACACTATTACCCCCGATGGAGCAGGTATGATCACTGTGTACTTTTTAACTTTGAATAATCTGTATATCTAGGCCTATCACAAAAAATGTTGACGTGTGACATATTGCGATAGAAAGTATTGGGATAAAGGAAAGTAAGACAATTTTAGACAGATAGGAAAATCCTTTGAACCATATTGTAAAGAAATATATTATCTATAATAATAAAATGGCCAAATGAAACACACTAGTAGATATTTAGTATAAATTCTACTCTCGGCAACTCAGATTTAAAGAAAATGTAATACATTTAATAAATATTTAGTCCAAAATAATTTGTATTTTTGTTTTAATTGAATGTCAGTGCAGTAATTATTGTGACAAGCCTAAGTATATCATGTATTATTAATTATATCAAATAATTGTTGTTTTCCCTTGGTTACCTGTGGTTAGATGTCTATTCATTTGAAGAGGAAGAAGCTGTGCTGGATCCACACATATCAGAACATTTATCACATTTTGGGATAGACATGCTTCAAATGCAGCAAAGGGTATGTTCAGTTGTTTTATAATGTAGCTCAAACCATAATTTACTTAGGACCCTTTTTTATTCGTATTTGCTCTTGCAGACAGAAAATGGGCACCACACAGACAACAATGCAAGACCGCGGGTGAGTGAATGGGAGGTGATCCAGGAGTCGGGCATGAAGTTAAAGGCGGTCTATGGTCCAGGCTACACAGGCATCAAAAACCTAGGCAACAGCTGCTATATGGGGACAGTGCTACAGGTCCTCTTCAGCATCCCAGACTTCCAGAGAATGTAAGTGTTGTTTTCAACAATATACAATAGTTTGTGTTGGGAAGTAACTGAACACATGTACTGAAAATATATATTCAGAAGACTCATTTTGAGTAGCTGTATTCCAGTACAGTTACGTTTTAGTATTCAGAACACAGTTAATTTTATAAAATCAAAGTAATTGCGGCACAGTGGCTGAGTGGCTAGCACTCACACCTCACAGCATGAAGGTTCCAGGTTCAATCCCTGGGTTGCCTGGGCATTTCTGTGTAGAGTTTGCATGTTCTTCCTGTGTGGGTTTCCCCCATCAACACAAAAACATGCTCCATACGTGAAATCCTCCAGCTGAAGTCCTGACCAAAGCCTAGCAATAAGATCATGGAGATGGGTCCCCGGGCGCCTGAAAGATGAGCTGCCCACTGGTCCTGAAGGATGGATCAAATGCAGAAAAATAATTTCCCTACAGGGATAAATAAAGGATAATTTAACAAAAAGTAATACACGCTGGTACTTAATCACACAAGTTAGGCTTCAAACTAGTGAGAAAAATATGCAACTCTGCTCTTGTGGTGAGTGCATGTGTGATCTCTCCTTTTCCAGTCAGTGAGAGGAACTGCAGAACAAACTGCAAAACAAATATAAAGCTTTTTTTATACTTTACACTATAATTTAAAGGGATATGCCACCCCCAGGTCAAATTTGGGCATCTCCCCACAGTCCAGAGACTAAAATAAGTGGTGGAAAGCGTTTTCCTGCTCACCCAGCCATTGTCTGAGTCTGTCGCCACTGACCGCCGCGGTATCTGCAGCTCCTCCGCGTTAGACTGGAGTCTAACTTCGCCAGAGAAAGATTTCGGCCAAAAGGAATTAATTTGCTCGATGCGTTTCCCAATTACTTTCTGTGTAGTGCGCATTCATATCGAGTGCAAATAAATGTGCAAATCAACACGGAGAGCTTGCCATGGTCATTTTGGGTGGGAACTATTTTCCAGTGCGGAAGAATAAAGCCGAATCACGCAGCACGCTGCCAGGGGAATCCCTGTTACGCACCAGGAAGGGAGTTCCCCTGTTGCACAGCGTGGTGCGTGATTCGGCTTTATTCTTCCGCACTGGAAAATAGTTCCCACCCAAAATGACCAAGGCAAGCTCTCCGTGTTGATTTGCACATTTATTTGCACTCGATATGAATGCGCACTACACAGAAAGTAATTGGGAAACGCATCGATCAAATTAATTCCTTTTGGCCGAAATCTTTCTCTGGCGACGTTAGACTCCAGTCTAACGCGGAGGAGCAGCAGATACCGCGGCGGTCAGTGGCGACAGACTCGGACAATGGCTGGGTGAGCAGGAAAACGCTTTCCACCACTTATTTTAGTCTCTGGACTGTGGGGAGATGCCCAAATTTGACCTGGGGGTGGCATATCCCTTTAAATGTAACTTTGCATGAGAGTATTCATAATACAGTACTCTGATTTGCCCATGTATCAGAATATATTACAAAATACATTTTAATGCAGGTATTCAGTATTTTGTAACTAAATACATTCTCAAATAGTCGTTCCATCACTGACAGTAGTTAATAACACTACTGACAAAAGGTTTAAGATGACTTGTTTATGTTAATCTAACCTTGTGTGGCAGCTTTAGTGCGGTTCCTGTTTGACCATGGCTTGTATTTTGACATTTAGGTATGTGGGAAATCTTCAGAGGATATTTGACTATTCACCTCTTGACCCCACACAGGACTTTGCCACACAAATGTAAGTGATTCCAGTGTTACATAAGGCTGTGTTGTAATCCACTTTTAGTTTTAAAACATGTTTATGTATTATTATTTTATGGCTGGCAATAGAAAATTACAGGTTAAAAAGAATAATAATACAAACACTTTTTGTCACTTCTTTGTACAAAGGCCACTGTCCAATCACACTTTCTTTACATTGCTTCAAAAGGCTGTCAGTAATGTCAGTAATGTACACAGAGAGGGGCATCTTTTATTAAAGGCCCATATTGTGCTATTTTCTGATCTATGTTATTATGTTGTTTCCCCATCAAAACATACTTGGAATTGTGTTTTGTTTCTTTTCATTCACACATGTTTAACACACAAGCCCTGCTTTTGAGCCTTGGAGATGTAGACAGACTAATAATAAAGGGTTACTCGAACATGTGTGAATGAAACAAAACAAAAGTCTGGGTATGTTTTTGATGAGGTAACAATATTCTAACATGACTAAAAGTAATGTAAGATAAGAACGACAACAACTCATTTTACATTTGAACATTTCTGCTTGGCAGGGCTAAGTTGGGACATGGGCTTCTCTCAGGCCAGTACTCCAAACCACCAGTGAAATCTGAGCTCATTGAACAGGTGATGAAAGAAGAATACAAGGTATTAAACTGGGTATGTCCTGCTTCTGAATGCGGTCATAACCAAACAAAAATATGTTTGGTTGGAGTTTTGCATAGAGCTTGAGCTTTAATAACTTTTATAACTGCTTTTTAAATTTCTCAGCTTCAGAGGAGGATGCATTGGTTTGCATTTTGTCTTCTAATGAAAATTAACTAATATCTTTGCACTCATAAGGGTAATTAATAGAGTAGAGCCGTGAGTCTGCTCTTCCCTGTTGTCTGATAATAAGACACATTTTGACAGCTTCTGTTGAGTGGATTGGCATGCAATGTTCTGGGGAATCACTGTATCCCAATTACAAATCCTAATTTAAACAGGACATCCTCCTCTTATGTTATTTGTATGAAGTTTGGGAATGACTTGTAGTTTATTCACATGAGCGTATACATAGTCATCTATTCACTTGTGCATGGAGTTTGTGTAAATTGTGTGTTTTATTGTGTGCTTGTTTTACTCAAATCTTCAGGTAAAGACAGCACTTTTGATCATTATTATTTTATTAACAGTTGCAACAGAAAGGTGTCTCCCCTCGGATGCTCAAATCCTTGGTCAGCAGAGGCCATCCAGAGTTCTTGTCCAACAGACAACAAGATGCACATGAGTTCTTTTTGCACCTCGTCAATTTTGTGGAGGTCAGTGAAGCTGTTTATAGTTATGGCTGGAACAACTATTAATACAATGTAATCTCTTATTTAAAATAATTGCCCACTGCTACAGTTAATCATTATCTGTACATTCAAACACTCACACAAACTCAGACAGAGCCCAATAAAGATACAGTCCCCTCCAAAAGTGGGACAGCAAGGCAAATTCTCTTATTTTTGTTGTTCACTCCAATGTGCACTGGGGCAGTTCGCAGCCGAGTGTGAAGCGGCTGGGATGAGGATCAGCTCCTCCAAATCCGAGGTCATGGTTCTCGACCGGAAAAAGGTGGCTTGCCCTCTCCGGGTGGGTGGGGAGTCCTTGCCTCAGGTGGAGGAGTTCAAGTATCTCAGGGTCTTGTTCACGAGTGAGGGGAGGATGAAGCGTGAGATTGACAGGCGGATCGGTGCAGCGTCGGCAGTGATGCGGTCGCTGTACCAGACCGTTGTGGTGAAGAGGGAGCTGAGCCAAAAGGCGAAGCTCTCAATTTACCGGTCAATCTACGTTCCTACCCTCACCTATGGTCATGGGCTCTGGGTAATGACCGAAAGGACAAGATCGCGGGTACAGGCGACCGAAATGAGTTTCCTCCGCAGAGTTGCTGGGCGCACCCTTAGAGAGAGGGTGAGGAGCTCGGTCACACGGGAGGAGCTTGGAGTAGAGCCGCTGCTTCTCCACGTCGAGAGGAGCCAGCTGAGGTGGCTCGGGCATCTGTTTCGGATGCCTCCTGGACGCCTCCCTTGGGAGGTGTTCCGGGCATGTCCCACCGGGAGGAGGACCCGGGGAAGACCCAGGATGCGCTGGAGGGACTATGTGTCCCGGCTGGCCTGGGAACGCCTTGGGGTCCCACCGGAGGAGCTGGAGCAAGTGTCCGGGGTGAAGAAGGTCTGGGCGTCCCTGCTTAGACTGTTGCCCCCGCGACCCGGCCCCGGATAAGCGGAAGAAAATGGATGGATGGATGGATGGATTGTTGTTCACTGAAGACATTTGGGTGCAAGATGAAAAATGAGTATGAGACAAGAGGTCATAATATCAGCTTTTATTCCCTGGTATTTACATCTAGATGTGATAAATAACTCACCAACCTTTGTTTAAACCCACCCATTTTTCAAGTGAGCAAACCTATTGGAACATGTGACTGACAGGTGTTTCTCCTTGACCAGGTGTTGCCTTTAAGGTTGATTAAATAGCTCTGCATGACTAGTTTACTTCTTGGCTGCATTTATTGTTAAAGAGCGTAAACCAAAATGAAGACCAGTGAGCTGTCTATGGGAGAAAAGCAAGCCATTTTGAAACTAAGAAAAGATCAATCAGAGCCACTGGACAAACATTGAACATAGTAATCACAACCATTTGGAATGTCCTGCAAAAGAAAGAAACTACTGGTGTTCTGAGTAATAGATGTTGAACAGGTCGGACAAGGAAAACAGCAGTTTGATGACAGAAATGTTGTTCGAGCTGTGAAGAAAAACCCCAAAACAATAGTAAGTCAAATCATCAACGACCTCCACAGTGCAGGGGTGGAGCTATCACAATCCACTGTTCGAAGAGTCCGAGAGCAGAATAGAGCCATACCACAAGATGCAAACCACTCATCACCAGTAAGAATCGGAAGGCCAGTTTAGAATTTGCAAAGAAGTACAGAGATGAGCCGCACAAGTTCTGTAACACAATCCTATGGACTGATGAGACCAAGATTCATCTCAACCACAGTGATGGAAATGCCAAAGTGTGGAGGAAGAAAGGAACTGCTCATGATCCGAAGCGTACAAGCTCATCTGTGAAGCATGGTGGAGGTAATGTCATGACTTGGGCGTGCATGGCTGCTTCTGGAACAGGCTCATTATTTTTTATTGATGATGTAACTGATGGTGGCAGCAGCAGCAGCAGCAGAATGAATTCAGATGTATACAGAAATATTTTGTCTGCCAATGTAACTAATTGGGAGGAATTTTATCAATCAGCAGAATAATGACCCTAAGTGCACTGCCAACAAAACAAAGGACTACATCGGGGGAAAAAGTGGAAGGTTTTAGACTGGCCAAGTCAGTCACCTGATCTGAACCCGATAGAACATGCATTTCATCTCCTGAAGACAAGACTGAAGGGAGAAACTCCCCGAAACAAACAAGAACTGAAGGAAGCTGCGGTAAAAGCCTGGAATAGCATCACAAATGAAGAGCGCAACAGGTGATGTTGATGGGTCACAGGCTTGAGGCAGTTATTGCAAGCAATGGTTTTGCCACCAAATATGAAATTTTATTTACTTTAAGATTTTTTGTTTCTTTACTTTTGCTCACCTAAAAATGCTGTGGTGTAACACAAACGGTGATATATCCTAAGTTGTTTAACACATCTAAATGTAAATACCAGGAAATTAAAGTTGACATTCTGACCTCTTGTCTCATACTCTTCTTTTGATCTTCAGCCCAAATGTCTTCAGTGAACAGCAAAAATAAGGCAATTTGCCTTCCTGTTCGAGTACTTTTGGAGGGGACTGTAATTATACATTATGAAATATGTGCATTATGTGTTTTTAGCATATCTTGAGCTTTTTTCAGTCCAAATAGTTGTAATAAATTAACATGAGCATGTGTTGTCTTTGGTTTTACTATTTTATTTATCTTTTAATTATCTTTCAATGAACAGCAAATTGATAACCAGAATTATTGTTGCTGCCCTATAAATATCTTGTATATCATGTGAATGTTTTCCTTATTGTGCTTAATATTTTATCTAGAAATGTAATTGCGTTTTTCGTAGTCTAATGTAACCTTAAAACATTTTTCCAGGCACATTCAGTCTGTATTGATGCTTGGTCTGGTACATGGGTGCAAGAAGTTCTGCCTGCACTGTCCAGTCTATACTATCTTTTTAGGTATTTTTAGCTCAGTGCTATCTGTTACACTGGAAGGCCAGATAATGCTTCCTATTCTGCTGCAGCCACAGCAGACATGTCCTGACCCCAACTACCACTGGAAATTGTGATCAAATCTTTACATTTTCCCTGGACTCACTCACACATCCTTATTCACTGTGGTAAAACTACATCTTTAATGGTGCCTCCTTTCTTCAGGTTACCCACCCCTCTCTGCAGCTGTCCTAAACATATTTAGTAAGGCGGTCAAAGAGTGAACATATCCCAGACGCATCAGGAACGTTTTCCTCTCTCTGTGTCAGCGTGGATACTTTTATCACTTGTATATTTGTGTCACTGCTTAGAATAGAAAGTCGGGTAGCTGAAGGTTGAGGGCGTAAACATATATATTGTAATATAATTACTTCTTTGATAGAAACAGGACATTATTTGGTTATTTAATCTTTATTTTGTATAAAGTCTGAAAGTCTGAATCCTTCTTATCTATCATTTTGCAGAGAAATAGTGGTGGATCAGAGAATTCCAGTGACGTGTTTCGGTTCTTGGTGGAGGACCGTGTTCAGTGTTGCCAAACGCGGCGCGTGCGTTACACTCAGAGGGTTGATTACTGCATCCAGCTGCCCGCCCCGATTGAAGCTGCCTCAAACCGAGGTAAGTGCACCCACATGAGGCTGAGAGCCACAGCTGCCCCAGGCCAGGACTACCCTGCTGACAGGAACAGGGCAGGGCTCAGGTGGCTGCATCAGGGAGTACCAGTAGGGTCCCTAAATCCTCAGGTACCAGACTGAGAACTATAAAGAACAGACTCACACTGTTCTAGGATTTGTTGTCAGTGTTTGACATTTATTTATTTACTATTTATTTGATTGGGACAGAGCATGTTAATGGTCAAACGTGACACAACATGAATGTAAACACACTGGACTGTAGCCTATGGCTTATTTCCATACATTGTCACAAAGGGTTGGAGTCACAGGGGGCCAAACAATAAAATATTGCACACTCCATTCATTGCGCAGTTCCAGTTATTGCACACTCCATTCACACTCTATTTTCAACATACTGAGGTCTGAAGCTGCAGCATTCATACAATGTGCCATAATGTAATTAAGTAATAAAGTTGTTAAAAGCTATGGTTTTACTCCCATAAAAAAAATATATAATTTAATATAATTAATATGTTTACATTTTCAGAGGAACTACTAGCATATGAAGCCAAGCGAAAAGAGGCAGAGGAAAATATGCGCCCTCCTCCTGAACCAGTGCGAGCATGCATCCCCTTCACAGCCTGTCTGCAGGCCTTCACAGAACCAGAGAATGTCCCAGACTTCTGGAGCTCAGCACTACAGGCCAAATCAGCTGGTGTCAAGTAGGACAAGTTTACATTTATTCATTCATTTTGTTAATGCTAACAATTTTGTTTTTGTTAGCTAGAAATTACTCAGTTAATGCTATATATTTGTTTCTTTCTGATTTTCTTGCAGGACCTCTCGGTTTGCTTCTTTTCCAGAATATTTGGTTTTACAAATTAAGAAATTCACATTTGGTGTTGACTGGGTACCAAAGAAACTAGGTACAGTAACATTGTAACCTAAATGCACTATAGAGAACCACATGAAATACAGTAACAAGCATGTTTTCCTGTAGTATCAGAAATGTCCATATGAGGGCAACATTCTTCCACAGCTTACATGCATGCTGACAGCCATTACTGTAAGGTGCATTTTGTTATGAGTGAGTTATGAGTTTCTTGCAAGATCCTTTTAAAATTAAATTGAATGTAACTAATGCAAAAGTATCTGAATTTGCATGAAGTATAGTTAATCACTGTGTTGGTATTGCACACAGATTTGGCCATAGATGTTCCTGATTTCCTGGACTTGAGTCGATTGCGGGCCACTGGACTCCAGGCCGGAGAGGAGGAGCTTCCTGACCTCATGCCTCCTATTGTTCTACCTGAAGATACTAGAGGTACATTTGATTTCTGGTGTTTATTAAATCAAACAACATCATTAATCATAGGCTAATTTGTTTGTCCAACTAAAAGTAAATTGGGCTGTATTCCCTAGTCTCATGCATGACTCACCTACAGTAGCCCACAGGGATGTTTGCATTCATGCACGAAAAAAAAAAAAGAATTTGTCACCACTGGAGGGATTTTTGTAACTTCATATTTAGGAGCACACAGCTGTAATTAGATTTAAAGGTCAATGGTTTCCTCAAGCACCAGACATGGTTATAGCTCTTGCATTTCAATTGACAATTTGAAAAAGTGTGTCACAGTTTAAGCAAAGGGATAATACATTTTGAATTGCATTGTCTGAAGCTAGTTTTTGGCGATAGAGTTATGTGTTTCTAAAGCAGTTTTCATTTGCAGGTGTAGCGTTTTGTGAGAGTTAAATGGTCCGTGAAATTGTCTCTAATATGATATTGGGCTCAAATCTGCTTCACTTCCTTCTAGAGGCCACATTGAGAAGGCTCTCAGGGAAAAGACTGGCCTAAACAATTATTGGCTATATGTTGTTCACAGTGGGGTTGAGCTTAGTACAGTATACATTATAGTGCTTGATTAGTTTATGGCTGTAAACATGATGTTACTTCACTTAAACCCTATGGGAAAAGTTGTACTGCAGATTCAGTTCATTGTTGTTATTCAATATACACTCAAACAGTCAAAAGTTTTTTATTACTTTCTACATTTTAAATACATACAGAAGACATCAAATATATAGCAAGATATATGGCATAATATTTATTTAAGATTCTATTTAAATCTGATTTGTACATATATATTTAATTATAATTATTTTATGTATACAATTTTTTTCTCATCTGACACAGGTCTATTGCTCTTTGGTTGCTATTCCCTCTATTTTTTTTTTCTTTTACCCTATGTTATATATTATATATTATATTTGATGAGTGAGCTACCGTACCCAAAACAATTTCCCTTGTGGATCATTATATATATATATATATATATATATATATATATATATATATATATATATATATATATATATATATATATATATATATATATATATATATATATATATATATATATATATATAATATATTTATTTATTTTTTTACTTTGCTATAATTCCATACATCTTGTTTCATATATTTGATGTCCCCTGCATGTATATAAAATGTATAAAATAGTAAAAATAAAGAAAAAAATGTGTTCCCAAACTTTTGACTGGTAGTATACATGCAAAGTTAATCAGGCCTGACTTTGTAATTGAAACTGTTCATCAGTTATTTATCCACAGCAATGATATTACAATCACAAGAGCACAAGAGCATATTTTATTCACATAGGTCCTTGCCGGTGATTACAAATGGAGCTGACAATCAGAAAAAACTCTATACAATTTAGTGAATTATCTTGATTTAAAAGTATTGTTCATTTTCAGCTCTGGATGGTTATAAGAAGATACTTAAATACTAGAGGCATGATAAATAAATGATAAATCCACTTTATTTCTATAGCACAAACAAAGTATAAGTTTCCAAAGTATATAAACATAACATTAAAAACAACAAATGGTATAAACAGTGGGTGTACATGCTCAATTTATCCGTGCCAGTCCTAAAAGAATAAAACCAATAAAGTCAAATAAAAGCAAACCCATAAAATAGCCATAAATAAATCAAATCAATAAAATAATATTTAAAAAAAATTGTGTATGTTACAACTCATGCCTTGCTCAATTGACAAAGCATCCAAAAACAGTTAAAAACTTTCAAACCATGATGAGTTGTTCAGTTGTCAGGGTTAAAGTTTCTGGGTGACAAGTTTCCAAAATCAGGCTTGTCACAGTGTAAACAGAAATGCAGTTGTGATTGCTGATGTGTGAAACAGCGAGGGCCACTTGTCTCGCCGCGGGGTGGTGACGAGGCACAAGCAATTTGTTTTCCTCAGCACTCACCTGTAAAAGAAAGGCTTTTGAGAGTAATGATCATATTTCTTCTATTTCAGATAACTCCATGAGCTCCGTAGACTGTAAGTACTTTAAAAAAATTATTTAGTACATTTAAATATGTTGTTTTTATGTAAATTACATATTTTTAGCACAGGGGAGAGGTGATTAATGCTACAGACAACTGAACTAGCCCCCTGACTGTGTACACGGTACTTGAGCAGGTGCTGCAGCTGCTCTCCAAATTCTAGATACTTCCAAACAAACTTTACTTTTCCGTGCAGCTTGTTTTAGTTGCACTCATTTTTCTTTATGATAAATCACGCCTTGATAAAATAAGCTCCCCAAGGTTCATGCTTGTGCCAGCCTCTTTGTCTAATGAGGCCCAAGGAAGGAGAGATACAGTAAACCCTAGTAGTTGTTTTAAGTGGAGTTATTGGTATTGCTGAATAGGCTTAATTTCAGTTATTGATGTGGGTTTGTCACATCCCCAGCTCCTGAAATAGATGAAGCCGCAGCAATGCAGCTGGCAGAAATGGGTTTTCCTCTGGAGGCCTGCAGAAAGGCTGTCTACTATACTGGCAACATGGGCCCAGAGATGGCGTTTAACTGGATCATAGCCCACATGGAAGAGCCTGGTAACCAAACACGCCAACACCATAACAAAGTAGACAAGATGCTCAAGATGTTGTTTTTTTGTTTTGTTTTGTTTTCTTCACCTAATTATTTAATTTTTAATGGTGCATTGTGTAACTTTTCTGGTGGAGGGTCCGTCAGATGTTTTTTCTCCATGAAATGTTTCACAGTATGATATTAAACCTGCATGAAGACAAAACCAGACGAAGTTACAGGTCTGATGTGTGGAGAGGCAACCCCACTCACAGTCAGAATGCCTGTTTTTCTAGGTATTTTTAAGCTATACAACCACCATAAAACTATAGTTTAATAATAAATATAAGGTAGAGTGGCTTAATATCATAATGTGGAATATTCCAGGCAGAGCAATGACATGTCCATAGAAACAGACCTCCAAACAAATGTTACATAGTGCACTTTAAATCATGCATTTGCTTTCTTTTGGCATCACCATTTAGACCTGCCATGATCATTTTTCTATAAACTTCAGGCACTAAATGATATCAGGGCTACTATATAATATACTACTATATTTTTAAAATATTTGTATTTCTTATTTATTTATTCATTCATTTATTAATTTAACATTTGAGATGTAGAGGGTCAACTGATAATGATTTAATTTGGGTGATAACTAGTAGCTAAAAACTTTCATTGCTATTTATTTGTTGCAGCTCATGTTTTTAACTTTATTGTACATTTAGAATGGGATTGACTGAGATTATCCTGCATTATGAATGTGGCATAAAGCTGTTTGAACATTATCGTTTATCATAATATTTTCTGTAGAAATATACTGTATCTCACTTCAAAATGTTGTTATCATGACAAGCATATCAGTTTTCAGGACACTACTGTGCAGTAATTTATATTCTAAATGTTACTCCATTATTATCCATGCTTGGGAGTTTCAGGAGGAGTACACTGGTTTGAGACTGTTGTTGATTTAAGACAACATAGATGCATTCCTTGTGCTTTGTAACATATTTTGCAAAGATTTATACATATTTATACATTGGTCAAATCCCTAGACATCATGTACTGTGGAGTTGTACCCCTGAGGCCTTTTTGCATCACTTTTCCTCCTGCCTCGTGGTAAAGTGCCTCTAAACTAAAGGAAAATTAGAACAGCACCCTGCCTGTTTCAAAGTGTGTCTGCAAAATGAGTTGCATTCAGTTTTATGGCACAGAGAATACAATTGTCATTATGTATTCATTTTATTGAGTCAGTGGGAGTCATAAGCCATTGCCCTCTTGGTGCTTGTCCCTAACACATATGAATGATGGACAAATCTGAGTTTATATTTAGAATAACTTTTTAATTACATTTAATATTACATGTATTTTTTATTATTAAATATTCTCTTTTGGGCCCTTTTTTAATCTATGTTATAATCTTATTTCCTCATCAAAAACATACCTGGAGTTGTGTTTTGTTTCATTCACAAGTTAAACACACAAACCCTGCATATTTAGACTGAAAACACTCTAGTCCACCTCGTGTGTCATGTGGTAATACAGGAAGTGCTCCACTGTTTTTTAATCTCCATACACCTTCACTAGGATCATTTGGATGATTTGAGCCCTGTAAATAGACTCATAATAAAGGATTATTCAAACATGCGTGAATGAAAGAAAACACATCGCCGGATATGTTTTTGATGAGGCAACAACAAGAGTCAATTTTCTATAGTAGGAAGTGTTTTCTTCATATTTGTTGTGATCTGAAATATTTTCTACTGCTTTCATTACTGATTTCACATTGTGGGATTCTCTTTAGACTTTGCAGAGCCGCTGACGTTGCCCTCCATGATGGACCCTGGCCCCTCCACCAGTGACAGTCCCATGGGGGCCATGCCGCTGGACAACTCTCCCCCTGAAGAGAGCGTCTCCATCCTCACGTCTATGGGCTTCCCTCGTGCACACAGCATCCGGGCACTCAAAAACACGGTTAGCTTTTATTGATTATACTTTGTACCCTGCATGGGCTTAAACTATGAATATTATGAGTTTGAGGCTGTTTTTTTATTTTATTATACAAACTGTGTAGGGAGTTGAGTTGTCAAAAAACCCAACAACAACAATAACAGATACTAATAGATACAAAAAACGTAGATATTTATTTGAAATAGTGAAATCACATAAATAGGATAAAACTGGACCTTTCCTGAATTGTCTTGATCTAGAATTATCTTGACCTATCAGAACTAGACCACATGATATTATTAGAAAATTTGTTCAAAAATACATTATTCAGGGATGAAAGAGGTCCGTCTTTTAGTGGATCTCCTCTTTTTTTTCAGCCGCGGGGTCTTTTTAAAAAAATATATATATCTGTGCAAATTCGTTGAGAAAGATTTTGGGTGTATATATATATGTATAGTTGTGTTTAGGGTCACCAACCGTCCCTTGAAAAACGGAATCGTCCCGTATTCAGAATAAAAGTACATGTCTCGTATTAAACTTCGTATTAAATTGCGGGCCGCACGAGCCTGTGTCTGGAGCCGCGGACCGAGCGAGCGAGTGCAGCTCTTTCGCAACAGCGTGTACCATTGCGTACCAACGTGTATCACAGAGCAGGTTAAACTTTATAAAACATCCTATACCTCATCCTACCTGCCCGTGCCTCACTTAACGCGTCGCTCCTCACTTTTTCACCTGTCCCTTTTAGCGCGCATAAGCTCCCTCCTCAATGCGGTCTGTTTAGACAAAGTGAAAAGCAAAAACAAATCAAATATATACTACTAGTACCTGTTAATAAAATGGGTTTTTTTGTACTTTTATGTACAGTTTTACTTTATTGCTAACATATAGCATATAGAAATCCAAATTTCAGAAATTTGATGGCCGTGACTTTCCGCTTTTTTCATGATTGGCCACTTTCCTCCCTGATTATTTATTTATTTACACTCAACAAAAATATAAACGCAACACTTTTGTTTTTGCTCCCATTTTTCCTGAGATGGACCCAAAGATCCAAAATTCACTCCAGATACACAACACTACCATTTCTCTCAAACATTGTTCACAAATCTGTCCAAATGTGTGACAGCGAGCACCTCTGCCCCGCCGAGACAATCCACCCCACCTCACAGGTGCGCCACATCAAGATGCCGATCCGACATCATGACCAGTGCACAGGTGCACCCCAGACTGCCCACAATAAAAGGCCACCCCGAAATGTGCATTTTTTTTGCTTTATTGGGGGTCTAGGGACTCAGAACCAGTCAGTATCTGGTGTGACCACCATTTGCCTCATGCAGTGCAACACATCTTCTTCGCATAGAGTTTATCAGATTGTCAATTGTGGCCTGTGGAATGTTGGTCCACTCCTCTTCAAAGGCTGTGATGGACGAAGAACACAGGTGCATTTTATTGATGGCATTTTGAATGCACAGAGATACCGTGATGAGATCCTGAGGCCCATTGTTGTGCCATACATCCATGAACATCACCTCATGTTTCAGCAAGATAATGCACGGCCCCATGTTGCGAGGATCTGTACACAATTCTTGGAAGCTGAAAATGTCCCAGTTCTTGCATGGCCAGCATACTCACCGGACATGTCACCCATTGAGCATGTCTGGGATTTGCTTGACCAGCGTATACGACAGCATGTACCAGCTCCCACTAATATCCAGCAACTTCGCACAGCCATTGAAGAGGAGTGGACCAACATTCCACAGGCCACAATTGACAATCTGATAAACTCTATGCGAAGAAGATGTGTTGCACTGCATGAGGCAAATGGTGGTCACACCAGATACTGACTGGTTCTGAGTCCCCAGACCCCCAATAAAGCAAAAAAAATGCACATTTCGGGTGGCCTGTTATTGTGGGCAGTCTGGGGCACACCTGGTCATGATGTCGGATCGGCATCTTGATGTGGCGCACCTGTGAGGTGGGGTGGATTGTCTCGGCGGGGCAGAGGTGCTCGCTGTCACACATTTGAACAGATTTGTGAACAATGTTTGAGAGAAATGGTAGTGTTGTGTATCTGGAGTGAATTTTGGATCTTTGGGTCCATCTCAGGAAAAATGGGAGCAAAAACAAAAGTGTTGCGTTTATATTTTTGTTGAGTATATAAAAAGAGGGGTTTTAACTATCCTTACTAAAGATATTTAAATCGGTATTGAGTCTTGAACATTTGAAAGTTGATCATGATATTAGTAGGGAGTTTACTGTAAGGTACAATCAAATTAATTAAAGCCATTAACTGGATTATTCATGGAAAGATTTTGACTTAATAGATGGCTAGTGGCCGTTTTCTAGTCACACATAGAGAACCTTGGTGATCATCTGAAACCATATCTGGCTGCCCTACTTGAATGCTTTCTAGATCTGCAAATGTTACAGGTCTCATGTGTCAGAGAGAGTAATGAAAAATGCCCAAGTAGATGCTGTTTACAAATAGTCCCTACAGTGCACAGACACCTTTGCTGATGTGAAGAACTTAATCAAATGGAAAGACAAATAGAGCCATTTTAGCTAGCTCACAGTCCCACAGACGGCTGTAAACATCTTGCTTTATAATCTGTTCGTCTAGCTGTTTTAAAATGGCTTCACTTTCTCACATGTCTTGTTTCATCTTTCCACCTGCCCCTCTGTATAAATAGCAGCTGGACCGTTAGTAAGACTTCAAAATAGACTTCCTTGTTTATCTCCGATCTCCCTGCCAACCGTGATATTGTTAGACTAAAAAAATGAACACACATATTTCTCATGAGGGGGGAGAAGGCGTGAAGCACACAGGGGTCTCGAGGCCAGTTTATTTTTGGACCGAAATTAGCAGGAGGAACTTTTCAACCTCACTGACCTGACATGAAGAGACAGTGACCCATGGATTCATTCAGACCAGTCTCCACAAATCACACCTCTATTTTTGTTACCAAAGGAAAATTCCCCGGGGAAAATACGGCACATTATTTCTAATATGGATCTACTTTGTTTATTTATTTATTTATTTATTTCAGCGAATGAGTGTTTTAATTTAGAGATGTTTCCTTTGGGATGTACTTCATGATCATGCTCATTTATAGAAATGAGCATTGATTATGTTTGAGTTTTCTTGGGGGTTTTCAATGTAGTGTATTAATTACTAGTATTGTTGGTCTGATTACAATGCAAAATCGACTTTTATGGACTCTTTCTTTCATCATTAGTCTAATCAAAGCTTGTATTTCGATTCATGCATGTTTGAGTAATCCTGGCATTTAATTCTTGACTGTGCAGAAAATGTATGTTCTCACCTATCCACTTTCCCAACCCACTTCACTGTACTTACTTGTAAGATTATTCCAAAAAATCTATCTCAATTCAGTAGTTTTAGACAGTCAATGGAGCCATTTCTATTATTAAGCCATTTTACATCTATGTACATACATATATATGTCTCCATTATGTTACGCTGAAATATAATGTACCTGACTCGTTGCATTATGTCTTAATAATATATGAAAACATTTTGATGGTGATTCTTCCTTTAACCACAGTGCTCCTCCACCTCTCAAGCTCATCTGCCTTTATTGTTTCTGAGTGGTGAATTACATTTCATGATTATCTTTCAGAACAATAACCTTGAGCGAGCACTCGACTGGATATTCACCCACCCCGAGGAGGAGGAGAGTGACGCCCTCTCAGACATGGCCGACACAGAGCCCAATGATAACGCCTTCTCCAACGCCAACTCCCACAGCGACTCCACACTGTCCCCAGACAGAGACACATCAGGTCCCCGGGTCAAAGATGGACCAGGACGTGAGTTAAAGATTTTCAGAGAGGAAACTACATTTAAAAGTTTATTTTGAATCCACTGCACGAAATTGCTTATTTATTAATGGGCTACAAACGAGTGAACAGTGTGCAAATACAGATTGTTGTGTCAGGAAAAGCTGTAGAATAAATGTCATTATTAATAGGACTGCCATAATTAATCATCTAATTGTGACTAGTTGACTTTAGAAAATAATTTGATCATTTTAAGCATAATTTGGACTCAGACTTTAAAACACACTTGAAAAGACCTTTTTAAGACAAAATCAGAGGCATTATTAAATAAAAATATCAGGATTTAGAATTATCATCAAAAATATGCTTTTCAGCCTTCAGTCCCCACATTTCAACCTTCAGGTTGAAATTATATTTAAAAAGTCTCAATTTACAAGAAAATCTACAGAAATAAATGTTTGACTAATTGAAAAATGAGTATGAATCAGTGACTAGTCGACTACTAAATAAATTGCAGTTGCAGCCCCAGTTGTTAAAACCTGTTGGGAATTTACATGTATTTTTGGTTATATTTTTAAGGTTATGAGCTCTTTGCCTTCATCAGTCATATGGGAGCATCTACGATGTCAGGGCATTATATTTGTCACATCAAAAAAGAAGGAAGGTGAGTAACATACTAATACTCATATAGATGTACTTGTTTCTTGATAATGTACACTCAGTATGTTTTGTTCTTTTAGGTGGGTTATTTACAATGACCACAAAGTGTGTTTGTCAGAAAGGCCTCCGAAAGACTTGGGTTACATCTACTTTTACCGTCGACTGTCAAGCAGTTAAAGAACCACAGTCTCTGAGACTGGTACACGACTGTAGCAGTGGAAACAATGTACAAAAGAAATTTCAACCAGCTCCTCTTGATGTCATTCAGGAAAACAACAAAACTGATCAGAAAGGGAAAGCTTCTCGTGCATTTGTGTTTGCTTTGTATGTACATTTTTCGTGTATATGTTAAGGTACAGAGGGACTTGTGCAATTAATGCTGCTGAAAAACACAAACCGCATATCAAAACCCATGCCTTGAGCTACTCTGCCCAGATTTTTATTATATTTTTTGTAAATTAAACCTAAAAACACTTACCACCAGCCCTCAAATTTTAAAAAAGAATGCTGCTTGTGGATAGTATTTTAAGTTACATTTTGAAGAATGTCCTGTAACTGGAGAACAAACTGTGTGAAAGTTTTGTCTGAATGAGAGCATCAGGCATCCATGAATAGCTTAAATATACCGCTGTAGAGTATACAGTATTACTGCCTGACGAATGGCTCTGACCTGCCCCACTTTCAGCTAGTTATGACGCAAGCAGGTTAAGATTTATTTAGAGTTTAAGTTATTTTTTAATGCAGACCTTTGTCAGCCACACAAGCTGACAACAGGCAGATCTTTCACATACAAACAAAGCTGGAATAATAACACACTTTGTACCTGACTAGACTGGAAACTGGAGTCACCCGCTGTAAACATATGAATGAATGTGGATCTGAAACCTCACTGCTCTTTAAACTGGACACATGCTACATTTAAAGTGAAAAACATGCTTACCTTGTACAAACCAGCTACAACACTTTAAAGGTGGATAGTGTAACTTTTCTGGTGGAGGGTATGCCACATTTGTTTCTTTATAAAGATGTTATTGCTTTGCTTGGTATGATGCAGTATGGCATGAAGTCTTTTCAGCTTTTGCTTCATTAGAGGTGATTTTATTGTTCAGAAATACCTTAATAACACGCATTCTTGTGTGTGCCTGAACTGATCTGTACCTTTCACTTTAAATCATCTTGTCTCCGTCAAGATGGATACGTTTAATGCCTTGCTGTGAAACATTCCAGGCTGAATAGTTAAGTACATCTACTAGTACATGGAGACTATCATGTGGTGTACCCTGTCCAAGAAAAGTTACGCAGTGCACTTTTAATACAACAATTTGCAGCCGTTCACTGGTTGCCTTCTCTTATGCACCTCAAGTTTTCAAGACAATATTCACATTAGGCAGGTTGACCTAATATAGTGCACTTTTCACGTTTCATTTATATGAAATTGCACAACTATCTTTATGTATACCACATAAATAAAATGATGGTGTGTTGAATGTATTCAGAATAAGGTGCTCCATGCAACTTAAACCTCCCTCTTATCTTCAATACTCAACATTGTAATATTGCAATATAACCTCATCGCTAACTCTGCGTATTATATTTTGCCATGCACTACTCTACATTATCATTATAGTCAAAAAGCATCATAAGGTTTGAATTCTTATATAAAGTCACTGTGGATCATCTCTCATAGTTATTACCAGCTGCAATTCAGAGCCTATGCAGTGCAGTGAGGTGTTAAAATCTATGCAACTTTTGTGTTTCAGCTGTTCTTCCAATTCAGTCATTTTTACTCATTGTAACTGGATATTGGTATAAGCTGTTGTCTTGTTTATCAGTGTATTGTCATGATCGATAACTGTGCAATGGTTCTTGCTTCTTAGCACCTTTATTTCTCTATTCTGAGTTAACGTCTTTCCTGCTTTCCCATCTACACTCACTTTCAGCGGTTAAAATTGTCAGGCCTTTCGCTGTTGGCATGAGCACTAAACCTGCATTTAGACATTTCGATTGTACAATTGTTGTTCTCCTTTTCAATTGACTAAATGTCAAGAAGGTTCTTTATCAGTTTTTACTCTGTTGCCTTTTTGAAAACAAGTTTGTGCCATTTTAGTTTTTAAGACCTACAGTGGAATATTTAAGTTGATTTTTGTAACGTACATGATTATCCAGGTGTGTCAGTGTCTGTGAATAGGGTCATGATGTGTAATCTATGGCACTGTTTACTTACTCTGTTTGGATAAATAAAAACACTTTTGTTGCACAGTTTCATTTAGTTTTTCTCAAACTGTGGGGTACAGGCTGCCTCCAATAACCTGGGCCCGCTGTGGTTTAAAGTTGCACTATGTAACTTTTTGGTTGGGGGTCTGTCACCTGCTTGTTTCTATGTACATGTCATTGCTTTGCCTTGAATGTTCCACAGTATCACATTAAACAGCACTACCTTACATTTATTCAATTACAGGTGGATTTACACCTTAAAAATACATAGAAAACAACATCCTGACCGTGAGTGGGTTTGCTTCTCCACAGATCTGACCTGTAACTTGGGTCTGGTTTGGTCTCCATGGTGATAGAAAGGTTTAATACTATACTGTGAAACATTCCAGACAAAGCAATAATCTCCATGGACAAAAGCATTTGAGGGGTCCTCCACCAGAAAAGTTACACAATGCACCTTTTGTATTTGTCTTAATTGTGTTAATTCATATTTAGAACTACCTTATCCAGGGTTTAGTCTAATTTAAGATCACATTTAGCCCTAATTTAGACCTGATCAAGTGTGGGTTTAGATCTGGTGATACCCAGAAAGCAATATAAAGTGGCACTTGTGTGTAATTTACGCTGAACACCAAAGCAGAGAATAGAAACAAGAATTTATTTGAAAAGAGTACTTTCATTATGTGGATTTAAAGGTGCTAATGCTTCCATTGTGATTACATACAGTATATAATGCAATATAATCTGTTTTTCAATAAATATTTGGTCATATATAAAGGGTATCATTTGCCAAAATATTGTTATACATAAAATTCATTGACAAGCCAGAACAAACTGCCTCTGTGAAAACAAGTTGCACTGACTGATCTAAAAATATGCTTAATAAAAGTATTTTAGTGGTTCAAAGAATAACAAAAGAAAATATCAGACATGCCATGAAAATGCATTTTAGCTTATTTCATTTTTTTAAAACCAAAGTACAGATGGGTTTAGATTTGACTAAAAGTAATGTCAACCAGCTCCGGCGAGAGCCGGAGCTGGTTGCAACGCGCTCCGTTATTTTCCAACTTTTTTTCTGCTCTTACCTGCTTGTTCGTTTGCACACTTTGAAGATTATGTGTATAAGGATAAGTGCTTCAGAAACACGATGTTTCTGCTCCATTTCAACCTCGATTTTCTCTGGATTTTAACTTTTTCACCGTTGCTATGTGCGTTGCTATGTGCGCTGCGCGGCGCAGTTGTGTGCCGGAGGAGCTGCTACGAAGGACGCGCAGAGGCGGACGTTACTTTTTTGTGCTGTGCAACACTGGAATTTCCCCACTGAGGGACTAATAAAGGCATATCTTATCTTATCTTATAGGCAGAATATATATTATTTAACCAATACACTGTGGTTAAAAGTCAACAAGCAAGTTGAGTTCAAATAAAAAAAAAACATTGTGTAATTCAGTTGTTTATATCTCTCAAAAAGCATGTCATTTTTATGTTAGGAGAAAAATAAAGCACTTCCAAGTATTGCGTGCATACAACTCAAAATTGCATTCAAAAATAAATGTATAGATCTATCATGCAGTCCTTCCTTTTGGAGCATGCGTTTCACAAAGTCAGTTAACCTGAGAAGGTAATGCAGTATTTTCAGAAACATCATCCTTACCAACCATGTCTCAGTGAGTTAAAGTTATACACCGTTATTACACAATTTTATAGTTTCTTTTAAAATGTTTTTTCGCTCTAATATTATACTGAAAATAAAAAAAATACCAAATACCCACTGTTGCATAATGAAAAAAAACAAATGATCTGCAAAAATGAAAGGAAAAAAAAAACAATAAATAATAATAAAACAACAATATAATCATCAGCATAATATGGCCATCTTCCCAACTAGATCAGCAAATACAGTTTTGCTGTGGGATGTGCAGTTGTGGCAAACATTTTTTCTGTCTTATATTCAAATGTGTGCTTCATTTCTAAAGTTAATTTTGTAAAGTATCTACAGATTTACAAGTAGGCTATTACATGCCCAGCATTAGTTTTAACTTACCATTGATAATAAAACTAGATCCAATCAAATGAATAACAGTTTTGCCAAATTGCCATCCAGAATTACACAATTAACTGAAACAAAAACGGAAAGTTCCACCTGAGGTGTTTTTCTGGCATTTATTTTATTTGAAAAAGCACACTTGTGTTTGCTCTTGCAGTTTCTGAATGAAACATTTTCATACAGAGCACAGCATCAGCGCTGAGCAGTTAGGAAGATGAATGGCTCTGGAGCCAGCCTCTGGTTTCCCCTGATAGCATTCTTTCACAGCTCTGAAAAAACACTTCCATTTGGGCTGCTGAGGCAGAGAGGCGCACACAGACTATTCAGGGTGGCAAGAAAAAACATGACCTTTGCATAGGTTTGGAGAGAAAGCCTAGTTACAGCGCTCACTCAGAGAGTGCAGCCTGTTCAGAGCTGAGGTGCAGGGCCATACAGAGGAGATGATCCATCATACTCTGTTGCAGAGTGAGGAACTGTCCATTTACATACAACAAGAACTAAAACCTCTGTGTTCCTGCTATGCTGCAGAGTCCAATATATGTAGTTATAGAAAAGTAAATTTCACAATCATAGGTAAGTATTCATGATGTTTGATGACTGAGGCTAGCAGATTTAATTAAGCAAACAAGCTCTTGTTGCCAGTGGCTGTTCTGCAAAGATACAAATTACTACATTATCCTAGATGGCAAGCTGCTTCCTTGGCTTGCAGCTATACATCACCTATCTAATGCTGTCTATTGCAAAACTGCACTACAAGTTACACATCTTTGAATATTAATATAAGTAGGATAGAGGATGTATGCTTCTACTGTTTATGGACTGGTCTAAGGTTAACTGCCAAACCAACTTTATAAAGGGAGAAAAAGAGCCATGAAGGCAAGCTTTAAAAATATACACAAAAAGCTAATTTTACTCTTTAGAAAGTTCATAAAACAGGCAGCAGTTTTGAAGTATCCAAAGCACCACCAATGGCATTTTGTGTTGTCACAAAAGCAATACAACTTAAATTTTTATCAGATGCATTTTGTAAGGCTGAAAACCAGGCTGCTCATTCCATTTGGGAATGACAAATGATCTTTGTGCAAAGTGCAAAAAGAAAGTATCAGGACCATTTTATGGAAATGCAGTGGGTGCAGCAGTTTGTTCAAAAATAAAACTGTTTTAAACAGGATGAGAGCTCCAGATCTAAAGTTATTTTTCACTGTGGTTGATGACTAAAACCAGTGTGCAGACAGCCATGAGTGTTTAAAAATCAAGTCTGTTAAAGGCTTTACTCAGCAATCAAAAACAGTGGGGTTTGTCCATAGAAATTGCCTGTCTGCATCTGTTCCACCGGATGAGTGGGTTTAATTCATGTGTTCTCTAAGGCATTGCTCACACAATCTGTGTCTGTCCTTGTGCTCTTCAGGGGAATTGCAATTTGCAGTGCAATTGATCGTAATCCAGCCACCGAAAAAACTTGGAAGAACCCGTCGTTAACATACAATCCCAACAGTAATAAATACTCAAGTGCAAAAACTCACTGCCAGGAAACTGGTCCACTCTTCTCTGAAGGGTGCATTTTGGACTTTTGGCTATTGGCGTACAGTTAAAATATGTTCACCAGCTTCCTGTCATCTTAAATTTCTAGGTTAAATGCTCGCATGAGGAGGTCCAGGTCCCCGATGTTAGCAGCCTGGAACAGTTCGGGCTGGTCCATCATGGACAGAGCTATCCTCAGAGCAGCCCAGATGTTCCCTGACATCACCTGGTGGGACTGCTGCAGACTCTGACTCTTCCTTTGAAGGCTTAAGGCAGTTAGAAAGTTACTGGCCGCCTCTCTGGGAAAATAAATCAAATAATACACTTTTATTGCAGCCATTTTATAAAAATAACTAATTAACCTAATTAACAAAATTGAATTGTAATCAATTTTTACATCTACTGGGTACTAGTCACAGAGCTCACCTGTGCGCTCCCAGGTTGATGCAGCTGATGCCCAGATTGTATCGGGACCGGATGAAGCCCGGCTGCAGCTCCAGGGCACGGGTGTAGGCCTCCACCGCTTCCTCACTCCGGTCTCCGTTTGCCAATGTAGCCCCAAGGCGGTTCCACAGTAAGTAGTCCTGTCATACAACATTTGGTGTAGGAAAAATACTGATTACATATTACAGCTTCATGCATGCATTTTCTGCTATAGGTTTGTAATGTTCAATCATAATTATATGGTTACCTGTCATATTTAGATTGCACAAGAAGCCTTTATCTTTGGGCCTTAAGAGGAACACATACACAGTGGCTCTTGTCACAGAGACACAGAACACATGAGACTCCAGAGAGGAACCTTCCATCACCTCATAGAAAGGTAAGAGCTAATGATTGGCTTGTGGCTGTACTGATTACTTCAACAAACAGTGCAAACACATTTTAATTCCCTTTGTGCAAAGTGAGGGTTATTTAAGGAGAGATGGATAATATAGGATGTGTCCTTGTCATTATTTCCCACCTGCAGCCAGGGACTCACACAGAGGTCGTGCTCCACTGCAGTATAGAGGCCTTTTATCTTTGACTAAACCGAGCAGTGGGGTACAATTATCCCCTCTTGTGCTCAGAACTATGTTTCAACCAGAGGGACCATATTACCAAGTCAAATGTGAGGGCTGGACACTGGATTTGCATGAAGGGTATAAGTTGTTTTTGTTTTGTGTTGTGTACGTCACACTTTCTTTGCATGTCATTTCCCTTGACATTTCCCGTTCTCTCTCTTTCCCTAGAAAGGCACATTAAAGTTGCATTGGCACGCATCATTTGCAACTGCAAAATCTTGGAAATGTGAAAAAATGTCAGACAATTACTTTTTTCCATAATACCATATGTACGTGTGTACAATAAGTTGCTGAGTTTTCGGTACTGTATAATAATTATGATGATATTATTTACTAGTGTGTTCACTGTGCATTTGTAAAGTTAATCAGCCATAGCTAGCCATAATCAAGTCTCACGCTTTGAGAGTGTGACACACGCATTTCAACGAGTTCACACGCTCACACACCACACATGGTATTTCTCATGCTGAAATTTTGTTAAGCAATTCAATGAAACTCTAGCCACTGGTCACAGCGCTTCTAGGGTTGCCAACCGTCCCTTGAAAAACGGAATCGTCCCGTATTCAGAAACAAAATTACGCGTCCCGTATTGAGCTGAAAACACTTTGTTCCGTATTACCGTGTGAATCAAAAATAGTGTCTAAAACAGGGGTGCCCTATATGTCGATCTACCAGTCGACTGGTGTCGAATACTATGACACTGGTCTTGGTCTCGAGATGAGTGCAATCATATTTAATTACAGCCGCTGCTGTTAGCAACAAACTTTTACCTGTGTGCGGGACCGCGTGGAGCTTCGCATTGCAGCCTGCGCGCACACCACGCGCAGCACGCGCAGCTTGTTCGCTACTCACGTCCTCCTTTTCACACTGTCACTCTTTCCCGCGTATAGCGTACACAGGCTCCTCCTCAATGCCTTTGATTAGAAGACCAAGACGAAATGCAAAGCAAAAACTAATCTAAATTTATGTTACAGTGTCCGCAGAGAGCAGGTCTACAGCACAGAGCAGGTCTACCGTGACATGTGGTTGAATTTTGCCTAATAAAAGTGTACAAATGCATCTGTTTGTCACAGGCATTTGGTAAATGTGCAGAGGTTGGTAAATACCACTGCAAAACCAGTAAGAGAATGTGACTCCAGGTAGGAAGTTGAAAAAACAGGTTAAAAAAAAATAATTAAAAAAAATCAAAGAAGGGGTCCTCAAACTGTGGGTGAGGGTCCAAAAACGGGGCACAGTGTTTAAGTGCAGTACAGTTTGCTTAGCTTATTTTAAGATTAAAATTAACATTTATCAGATAAAATGGAGATATATTTTTAAAAACTTATTTATGTGAATCAGCCTTTTCCCACATGAAGATCATTAAGCCCAAGTACTGTTCCACCATGACCAGTGTTGTGCAGTAACGCGTTACTAATATTTATTTATTTATTTACCTTTATTTATTTATTATTATTTATATTTATTTATTTATTTACCTTATTTAACCAGGAAAAAAGTCCCATTGAGATTCAAAGATCTAATAACGCGTTACTGTAACGCCGTTACTGTTGACAGTAACTAATACTGTAACGCGTTACTTTTAGAATAAAGGAACTCAATTACCGTTACTAAACGGCGCGTTACCGCGTTACTGAACCTGCTCATTTTGACACTGGCATCATGTGCGTGACTCGCATAGGCACAGGGGAATTTTTCTCTCCCTTTGGTAAGGGCGGGATAAGTAATGATGATTGGCTAAAGCAGAATAAGATTTCATGTTGAGCCAACCAGAGACACCCAGTGGGCGGTGGGCGGGTTCTACACACAATCCCAGCGCACACACAATCCACACACCCCGTGTCAGATGGCGAGTCCCGAGTCGAAGACAGAAGTATAGGCAGTATTTTAACCTCGTCGAGGTAAAAGGTAAAAACGTACATGTTACGTGCACATTGTGTCAAAGACCAAAGACTTTGTCCACGTCCAATATAAGCAACTCGAATTTAATGAAGCATCTCTCGACGGCGCACGCTTCTGTTAAACTAGTGGTCACCAGCTTACCTGGCCAGCCAAATGATATCTCTCTGTATTTGCTACAGCGCAATACCGCTGGTACAGCGATGAGTCATGGATTCTTCCAGGCAAGCCATCAGCAGGCCCCCTGATGATAATCGCATGCTAGGTGCCGTTAACAATGGAGGAGAGAGGAGTAGGAGGAGAAGAGGAAGAGGAAAGGAGGAGGAAGAGGAGAGGAAGAGGAGAGGAGGAGAGGAAGGGGCAGAAGAAGCAGGCCCCATGATGATAATCACATGCTAGGTGCCGTTAAGAATAAAGTCCTCGGTGACAGAGCCACGCCAGCCAAGCAGCAAAAGCTGTATAATGCACTGTCAAAAAAAATCCAAATTATCTGACATTTTTTAACAAAAAAAAAGTAACGCATTAGTTACTGTCCTAGGTAACTAGTTATTTTTATAGTGTAGTAACTCAGTTACTAACTCAGTTACTTTTTTGGGTTAGTAACTAGTAACTGTAACTAATTACTTTTTCAATGTAACGTGCCCAACACTGACCATGACTGATGATCATTTAGAAGTGAGCTTGAGTCTGGCTGTCAGCAGCTACTGTCCAGACTATGCATTCCGAGCTGATTCCATCCAGTGCAAGTCAAATTTTGTGAGAAGGTCGTGCAAAGTGGGATCATCAAGAGGGAGAAAGGGAATTTTTTCCCCCAAAATGGGTGGTTGACACCAATGTTCCCCCTAATGTTTTATGTGTCTGAGCAAACACACTAACTCCCTGAGCGCTCCTTGGACTCCTGTGCGCGACATCCGACATGCACCCCCGCTACACGCTGTTGCGAAAGAGCATGCTCGCGGCTTGCGCGTGCTCGTGGCTTACACCGGTAGAAGTTTAATACCAGACACGTACTTTTGTTTCTGAATACTGGACGATTCCCCCGTATTCAGATGACCCCGCGGCTGAAAAAAAAGCGGAACTCTTTCATCCCTGCGCTGCATAGGCTTTCTTGTGCACTGAGAATGTGCGAGCAGTGCGCAATTGCACAGGCGCGCAGCTTAGAGGGAACGTTGGTTGACACCTTAGGTTTTATTGCTAGAATGACCCCAGACTGCATCTCAGAGCATCTAGAGTTCAAAAATTTTCCAGGGGGGCATGCCCCCGGACCCCCCTAGCTTTTCAGTGACTTTCAGTTTTTTTCCATTACTGGTCACTTTCATCCCTGTTTATATTAATTTATACAGTTTTAAGTTAAACAGGACAGATATTTCTTTTATTCTATTAATTTTGTTATTTTGTATTAAAAATAAATTGCTGATAATTATTTATTTTCCCTGTGTTCATATCATTCAAATATGCATCTAATTCAATTCAGGTTTGAGTCAAATAGTTAAAAAACGCTTCACACATACAAAAAATGGTTAAAAAGATTCACTACACCACGAAGGGTGAAGGCAATCGGGCCGGCCGGTCCTGCCGATGAGGTGTCCCTTATTTTTTTTTCAGGGAGTTAGCAACCCCAAGTGCTTCTGTGCCCAGAACATCGGTCTGAGTGGCTCAGAAGAGTTATCCAGGCACCACGCCCTTTTCAGCCAATCAGAAACTAGATTGTTCTGTTGTCGGGCAGACCGTAGAGTCTAGTTTCAGCTAAGCACGCACTGCACTGTCAGTGATAATTGAAGGACGGCAACTGAACACGAGTGAGACGAACAAATGATGACAAAACGGTGAATGATAAAACAAACAAACATCCAACTCAGGACTGAGAACCATCAGGTAATAATTTCATTTATATAACTCTCATTAGTTGCTTTGTAGTTTTGCTCTTTAGACCAACATTTACACCTGTCCATTTCAAAAAAAAAAAATCTCACTCCAACCAAACATCAAAACTTGAGAGCCCTGCATAATTTAAAGTGATACTCCGGGATTTTTGACATAGGGTCCAATTTTCTAGTTAGCCAGCGTGTAGGATATGTGTAGAGAAAGTTATTTTGCGATTTCATGCAGTCTTTGTAAAATCTGAGTTGGCTGTTGCTAAGCTAGCGAAAGTGAACGTCCTGCAGCTAGCCAGCCACTAAAATAGACATACCCAGTACAAAACAAACACCCAAACAAATCAGTTATTATGCCAGGGTATCGATTTAAATATCTGTGTTGATATAATAAGATTTTGAACGAAACGGACCTTGCTTCAAACGACTTAATTGACGCATATTGGGGGACTAGTTTCTAAGCAGCGGCGGAATTTTACTTCTCCCTCGTCAATTCATCAGCAGCAGTTGTCATTATTACAAAGAGTAGAGACTGGAGGCATGCATTACACACGTTGGTGAGTAACAGAAACAGGAGGCCTAACTTAGAAGATGTGAGTATAATCATCTCACTGATTTTGCAACTGGCCAAACGCTCCTACAGTCAACATTTTTTTCTGGCACACCACTTACCGCATTGATAACTGGCCATTAGGTCCAGCAGGTCTAGGTCGTTTCTTCCAATTTATCTTTTCGACGCAGAAGAATGTCTCCAGTACGCCACGATTGAGATGGGGCAAGAAGTCCTGGTGCTCTGTTATGCAGACATCATTGGAAGTGCTATGGCCACCAGACACATCTAGACTTCGAAACGAAGTATCTAGCTCCAGCTCTTGCATTTGTGGGATAACTAAGTCCCACTCCCTGCAGCAAAAACATTCATCCTCGTTCTCCATAACTTCGCAATTTCGGCACTGACACCACCAATCACCGGTTCTTCTGTCCCGGCTTTCTGCTGCAGCTTCGGCGGCGGCTGCATTTGCAGACGCGCTCTCTTGTTCTCTTGCTCTTTGTAAATCCATCTCTTTCAATTCTTCGTCCGTATACTCCGGCTCATACAAGTATGGTTCACTGGAAAAATGCAACTGCTCTTCCTCCTCATCAAAATAATCGGGCTCGCCAAACATTGCCATACTTTGAACAGGCTCCGTGTGCTCACTTTTACAGTTGCGAGGTTGCTAGTAAACAAACTATTAGAGCCGGTCGGATTGGGACATGCGGGTGATATCAATCCGCGGCTGTCAAGCTTTCAATGAGGAAGTACGAATTGCTGATGATGATCAAAGGAATACATGCTTGGTTTACTTCCTTAATCATTCTATCAACACAGATATGTACATCGATACCCTGGCATAATAACTGATTTGTTTGGGTGTTTGTTTTGTACTGGGTATGTCTATTTTAGTGGCTGGCTAGCTGCAGGACGTTCACTTTCGCTAGCTTAGCAACAGCCAACTCAGATTTTACAAAGACTGCATGAAATCGCAAAATAACTTTCTCTACACATATCCTACACGCTGGCTAACTAGAAAATTGGACCCTATGTCAAAAATCCCGGAGTATCACTTTAAATTAATATCACAATATTTATAGATAAATCTAATAGTCAGATCATATTTTTGCATTTAGTTGAGGTTCATAGCACACAGGTTTCAGTCCTTCTGTTATTTTTGAATCTGATAATTGAGCAACATTTTGTTTTCTTATAATAGACAGAATATTCTGTATTCTATTTACTCGGTCTGTGTGTCTTTGAAAAAAAAACATTTCAGTATTATCTTGTAAACAATGTATTGCCCACCTCTACTTTAAATCACAACAAAATAAAATCTATCAAATGTTGTTCTAAGACAGATTCAAGAGTCAAAACTCTCTCAAAAGTGCTGTCTGTCTATACCCTTTATCTCTTTGTCCATTGTGTATAACGTTACCTCTGGCCGCACTGACAGCGCTATGTTGAAGGCGTCCACTGCTTTGTTGAACTCTCCGCTGAGGTTATACAGCACCCCGAGGCCAGTCTGCAGGTCTGGGTCAACACCGTTAGACGTGTGTTGAGCTGCCTCCAGAAACAGCTCCTTCACATCTGGTAACAAGGCACTGCACACACACACACACACGCACACACACACACACACACACACACACACACACACACACGCACACACACACACACACACACACACACACAAGTTGGGTTTTCATGCTCCTTGGGGGACATTGCATGGAGACTTTCATTTCCTAGAGATCGATCCTAACCATAGACTAGCCTAACCTAAACCTAACCTTAACTATTTTAACCCACAGCTAAATCAGGTATTAATCTAATAATAAAGAAGTCACATCATGGGAACCTGATTTTGTCCCCTGAAGGGAGGCAGTTCCCCATGATGCGGGTGTAGATACAGTGTAGTCTCCAAAACAGAGAGTTAGGGTTAGTGCACTGATTAACTTCCACAATTTACACTAATCATCAAATCTATGGGGACATTCATTTGGGTTTAGAGGCCTACATTTATGGTTCTTTACTTAAAAGTAATATAACTTTTCTAGTGGAGGGTTAGCTCCCTGATTGTCTCCATAGAGATGCTGTAGCTTTGTCTGGAATATGCCACAGTGGCATTAAAGGGATATGCCACCCCCAGGTCAAATTTGGGCATCTCCCCACAGTCCAGAGACTAGAATAAGTGGTGGAAAGCGTTTTTCTGGTCACCCAGCCATTGTGCGAGTCTGTCAGCACTGACCGCCACGGTATCTGCAGCTACTCCGCCTTAGACTGGAGTCTAACGTCGCCAGAGAAAGATTTCAGCCAAAAGGAATTAATTTGCTCGATGCGTTTCCCAATTACTTTCTGTGTAGTACGCATTCATATCGAGTGCAAATAAATGTGCAAATCAACACGGAGAGCTTGCCTTGGTCATTTTGGGTGGGAACTATTTTCCAGTGCGGAAGAATACAGCCGAATCACGCAGCACGCTGCCAGGGGAATCCCAGTTACGCACCGGGAAGGGAGTTCCCCTGTTGCACAACATGGTGCGTGATTCGGCTGTATTCTTACGCACTGGAAAATAGTTCCCACCCAAAATGACCAAGGCAAGCTCTCCGTGTTGATTTGCACATTTATTTGCACTCGATATGAATGCGCACTACACACAAAGTAATTGGGAAACGCATTGAGCAAATTAATTCCTTTTGGCCGAAATCTTTCTCTGGCGACGTTAGACTCCAGTCTAAGGCGGAGGAGCAGCAGATACCGCGGCGGTCAGTGGCGACAGACTCGGACAATGGCTGGGTGAGCAGGAAAACGCTTTCCACCCCTTATTTTAGTCTCTGGACTGTGGGGAGATGCCCAAATTTGACCTGGGGGTGGCATATCCCTTTAAAGCTTACCTCCATGGAGACAAGTAGGTGACACAAACTGGCCAAAATTGTCTACACATAATATATAGGTGTAGAAAATCTGTGGAGTGGTGACCCGAAGTAAGAATGTATGTTTTTCAATGTATTTTAAACAATAAAAACACACTGAATTTATTTTGTTTGTTTTATGTTATACTGTGGAACATTCCATCTCCTTTGCATTCCTGTACCAGAAAAGTTACATAGTGCACTTAGAAAGGGTTATATTTTAGATCTATTTGTATTCAACCCCACATACACTGTAGTTATGAATGTAAATGACCCACTGTCTTCCTCACCTTTCATGTCGGCCCATGTTGGGAACATGAGACAGCCTTCGATGGGAGTTGGGGGAGCCCAGGTGACTTTTGCCCTTAAGCAGTTGTTTGTATTTGGGGTTGTGCCGTAGCCAGCGGAGCAGGGTCTCACAAGCATCATGGCGCATCCCAGTGTTAGTGAGGCTGACGGCCAAGGCCATGAGTGCTGTAAGGTTGTTAGGGTGGAGCTCCAAACACCTTGATGGAAAAAGTATCAGGAGACATTACATAAGGTTTGCACTTCAAAGTCAATGTGGCTTTGGTTATTAATTTAGACCAAAGCAAAAGAACATTAGGGAGAGGATAATGACTAGAGGCTCAGGGTGGATGAGAGCTCACTCGGCTGCAGCCAAGTTTTAGACTGTATTTGCACTAGTTAAACGTGTTAGTGGTAGGACCAAACAGAATATATATTTTTTTCAAGTCTGCAATAGTCTCAATGTATAGCTTGAATAATTGACAGATGATCAGTGGTGGAAGGTAATGAAGTACTGTACTTAAGTAGAATTTTTAGGTAACTGCACTTAAGCACATTTTGCATTTGATACTTTTTACTTTTACTTCACTACATTTGCAGATAAACTGGTTTCTACTCCACTACATACAGTGCTGTGAAAAAGTATTTGCCCCCTTCCTGATTTCTTACTTTTTTGCATGTGTTTCCCACTTAACTGTTTCAGATCATTAAGCAAATGTAACTATTAAACAACAAGCAAAAACCAAGTAAACATAAAATGCTGTTTTTCTGTGATGATTTTATTTGTTAAGAGAAAAATACTATTCAAATCTACATGTGTGGAAAAAGTAATTATAACTGATTAATCATATTATTGTAGAAAGTTGAGTTCAATTTCATAGCCACATCCAGGCCTGATTGCTGCCAGACCTTTCAAATCAAGAGATCACTTAAATAGAACCTGTCTGACAAGGTGAAGTATGCCATATTGAGCCCAAGACATCATGCCGCGATCCAAAGAAATTCAGGAGCAGATAAGATGAAAAGTAATTGACAAGTCTCAGTCTGGAAAAGGTCATTTCTAAATCTTTGGGACTCCAGTGAACCACGGTGAGAGCAGTATCCAATATTCATAAATGGAGAAAGCACGGTACAGTGGTGAACCTTTCCAGGAGTGGCCAGCCTCCAAAAATTACCCCAAGAGCACAGCAACGACTGATCCAAGAGGTTACAAAGGAACCCAGAACAACATCTAAACAACAGACCTTACTTGCCTCAGTAAAGGTCAGTGTTCATGGGTCAACCATAAGACTAGGAAAAAATGGCATGTATAGTTCCAGGTTGAAAACCACTGTTGACAAAAAGAACACAAAGGCTTGCCTCATTTTTGCCAAAACATCTTGATGATCCCCAAAGCTTTTGGAAAAATATTCTGTGGACTTATGAAACAAAAGTTGAACTTTTTGGAAGGAGTGCGTAAACGCTTGACTCCAGTTGTTGCTGCTAAGGGTGGTTCAACCAGTTATTAGGTTTAGGGGGCAATTATTTTTTCACATGGGCCATGTAAGTTCAGATGGCTTTTTCTCCATTAGTAAGTAAAATCTGCACTTAAAACTGCATTTTGTGTTTACTTGTGAGTTATGTTTCTCTAATATTTAACTTTGCTTGATCTGAAATGGCTAAAGGTCGCCACACACTACAGGAGAATTAGCTCGATTTTGGCTGCAAGTTTCTCTGAGTCACACAGTTTCAGGGAGGCGTGACCCGACTTTGTCTTTGTGTGCGATTTTGAAGCCTCTGAGCTCCTCGTGTGTGGCTTCAGTGTGACTCTGAGCTGCTTTATCAGATCATAATCACCAAACATCAGCAATGCTACGGCAACAGCAAATAAAACAGAGCATCAGGGGCAGACGGAGTGATACAAGATACAAACTCAGGAAATAGTGAAAATAATTATCCATCACCCACATTATCCATAGAATTTGTCCTCCGTAAATAATGACACCCAGTCCACAAAACATGGCCGTGGATCCAGTTTGAAGCTTTCTTTAGAAGTAAAAAGGGGAGAGTAGTTCCTCACGTGTGTCTGTTTACATTCACGAAGCACACGGATCGCGGTGAAGCTGCAGATTAGTGATAGTGGCTCTACTTCCTGTGTACATTATCTCCAGCATTCTGTGCTTTAAAAATCATGTATCTGAAGTACAGTACTGCACCCCATTTCATAATAACACAGTTTTGATTTGTAGCTAAACTCGAAGTGCAGTGCTCTGATCTTTTGAACACTTAAGAGTCTCAGAGGGAGTGGTTTTACTGTAGACAGAAAACTGCTGACGCGAGCTGCGCTCTTAACTTTGTAGCCTGTGGTCTGAAGCCATATCCCGCTGCAGCCTTTGCGATTCGAGATTTAAAATCTCATAAGATTCTCCTTGTGTCTGTGGTGTGCGCTTTTCAGTGTTGTATAGTAATGAAGTAATAATACTTCACTACTGTACTTAAGTACATTTTGGGAGACTTTGTACTTTACTTGAGTTATTTAAAAAATGATTACTTTTACTTTTACTTCACTACATTTCCGAATTTAATTGCATACTTTTACTCCCATACATTTTCAATGTGCCATTTAGTTACTCGTTACAAAAAAAACCCTCTACTGACTGAAGGAAGTCAGGACGTGCCTGAGCTTGTTCGCTACTTGCGCATGACTATCAGCCTACACCTGTTGGTTTCATGCAGCTAATTTCATCAGTCAACATCCCTGATGGAAGAGGAGACAGCATCCACGTCAGCTACAAATGAAGGGGGACCTGACGATGAGCATCCCTGGCCGTACTTAAACACAATGTTCTCTTACGCTGATATGAAGGATTCGTCCTATCGAATGAAGTGCCTCTTGTGCCTTCCAAGAAACGTGGAAATCCTATCTTACAGAAACTCCCCGTCCAACCTCAAGAAACACATCGAGGTAAGTTCTAGATTAATGAAATTGTTAGCGTCTATATTCCAATTTCAGTAACCATAGCATGGACATTCTAGACACTGTTGTGAAACCTTGAGAATAACATGTAGAAATTAACTTTGTGTGACATTGTTTCAGTTACATAAAGCGTATTTGACGATGTTGGAGCTAACAGGTTACCTAGCTTTTTTGGCTCAAGGGAAGGCATAGCTGTAGGCTAAGTGTAACGAATGAGAAAGGCGTTTCATGGATATCACCAAACCCAATATCTTCGACAGTGCTCCATATGACACAAAACTACCATGGGTGAGCCGAACATGGTGTTTTACAGTAGAATTAAGGGCCCAATGGCAAAAAACCCTCTTCCTCCAAAAACACTCCTTCAATGGTGTTATGTATGCCTTATTTTCAGCACTGTTATTTAAAAAAAAACAAAGGTTAAAAAATATAAAATTTTTGCTTGATACTTTTACTTGTACTTTTAATTACATTACTTGAGTACATTTATTTTTACATTACTTGTCATACTTAAGTACAAGAAGTTCCAGATACTTTAAGACTTTTACTCAAGTATCATTTCAGTCAGTGACTTCGACTTTTACCAAAGTCATTTTTGGGAGGGGTACCTATACTTTTACTTGAGTTTGATTTTCCAGTACTTTATACAACACTGGTGCTTTTGTTGCACGCTTAAAAATTGTTTAAGACTGAATAATCTTGCAGTGTGTAGTGGCCTTAACAAGCCATGAAACACCCTCCCAAAGCTTTACTCCACCCCTAAGCAAAATCTGAAAAATCCTTCAGGCTGGCTGGGGGCAGCGGGTGTGAGGCGGGCTCTGGAGCAATCATTAAACGACAGCCACAACAATCCAACATGGCCAGTGCCCTCCAAACTTTGAAACACAGCGGACATTTGTGCTTGAATCATGCCGTTTCCCTTTTCTCCAGACACGGCGGGACATTGCAGTGCCCAGCGGTGCCAGGTGGCTGCAGGGATGAGAGAGGCTCCTCACGTACCGCCCGTAGACTTCCAATGGCTGTGCTTGTCATGCAATAAGAACAGCATCTGACTCACTGGCAGCCATTAGTTCAACCCAGAAAGTAAAATATAGTCGCCGGAGTAGATCCGAAAGAGGCCGGTACAGACAGGGCTTTTAATTGCTGGTACAGACTAATATTTGAGCTACATAACTGACTTGAATCATGTGACTGAATTGTTGCTTTTTTGAATGCTTTTGAATTTAGATACATGTATCTTGTTTTTAAGTTACTAAATAGACTTTTTCAAGACATTTTTTTGAAAGGTGAATAGAATGAATTTTTAACTTTTCAGACGCAAATGTTTCGTCAAGTCTCACACCCGATGATAGGTGTAATTTGTGCCTTCATGTCTTGCCATGTCTGTCTTGAAAATGGGCCACCCCTGACTGTGCACCACTCATAACCTGTCTGAGACTGGATATTGGTCTGTCAGATAAAGTAAAAAATAATAATGATAATGCTAATAATTTTACATGTATCCATCTGATCACTGCTGGAGTTCAATCTTTCCACAAAGACTTACAAGCTGTAGATGGACATATTATGCATACATTCACATACATTTTACATTACTTAGACCGTTTTGAAACAGTCCACTGTTTACCCACCTTTGGAGGGAGACAATTGCTGCCTGTTCATTCTCATTCTCAGCCTGGGTGGTGCCCAACACTTGCCAAGCCTACAGACGAATAGAGGAAAATGTTGGTAAAGGATTGGTTAAACTCAATGTAACTCGCATAAAAATGCAGTATTCTGTTTATTATATGGACCATATCTACTGTAAAATCACAATGTTCTGTGTAAAATGCTGTGTTTGAAATAAGGGACAGTATTATTTATAAACTATTCAGGGGTCTTTGCAGTCGGGCAATAAGCCACTAAGCACCAAGAACGAATTTGTGAATCATATTAGTTCCATACACCGCGGGATAATCCTCTCCTTGGAATAACTGGCACATTTCTGTATATTCCAGGGGATTCAAAGTATGAAGGCTTTGCTCTTTCAGTCTGCAAAGAGGTCAGTCCTTTTGAGAAGACACATACACACACACAGTAACCTGCCAAATGCCTTATTATTCAGCTCACTGGCTGAATGGAAGCACGCTGAACAAGTTTGTGGTTTCCAAAAGCAAGCATTTCTCTTGGTGTGCAAACTGTGTGGCTGCTGAGGACTGCTTATGGGTGCAGACCTCTGAGTTTGATCATTATCACTCTTAACAGGAAGGTGAAGAAGTGAAGCTGTATTTGACCTATCATTTTACTCAGAAAACCAGCTTGTTTTAGTCTGACCTTTTTTTTACTTGAACTAACAAACTTAAGTAAGGGAAATGACTTCCATAATATATAAATGGAGACATAGAGTTAAATGAATGCATTCACCTCTGAGTCATGAGGGTCTTGCAGCACCGCTGCCTCCAGCAGGAGCACTGCATTTTGTAAGTCTCCTTCTCGAGACTTCTTCTGGCCCTCCTCAAAGGCGTTGGGCATGTCCTTATAAGGATTATCGGTGTGGAAGTAGTAACCCTGTCAGCAGAAACAGAACAATGTCAGTATGTCTCCTCCACATACCAACAAGGCGTCCTGAGCTGCAGGGACTCATTCTTTCTGATGAACTTCAAACCAAGTACCCTGTGAAGAGATATATAAGATAAGATAAGATAAGATAAGACTTTACTGATCTCACGCAGGAGAAATTTACTTGTCACAGTAGCTCCAGGTAGGGACAGTTTGAACAAGAAAGAAAAGTGCATGCAGGCAAGAATGGCATAAACATAAGTAATAATAATTATAAAATAAGTAATAATCGAATAAGTAATAATATAAAACAGTGACAAGGAGTATTGAAAAAACGATATTGCACGTTGGAAAAACGATCTTGCACACAGGAAAATACAGTGGAGTTATACAAGTAATAATAATAAGAAACAGTAACTAGGAGAGTATTGAAAAACAATATTGCATGTTTGGACTATACAGTGGAGTTATACAGTCTGATGGCGGTGATGGACATGAATTTGGCCAGTACCCTCATCTCAGCCACCTCCTCTACAGAGTCCAGAGGACAGCCCAGGACAGAGCTGGCCCTCTTGACCAGCTTGTTGAGTCTTTTTCTGTCCCGTTCTGTCCTGCTCGGGGCCCAGCAGACGACAGCGTAGAGGAGAGCAGAGGCCACCACAGAGTCATAAAAAGTCTTGAGCAGAGGCCTGCACACTCCAAAGGACCTCAGTCTCCTCAGGAGGTGGAGGTGACTTTGGCCCTTCTTGTACAGGGCATCGGTGTTGTGGGACCAGTCCAGTTTATTGTTGAGGTGAACACCCAGGTACTTGAAACTGTCCACAGTCTTTATGTCCTGCCCCTGGATGTTCACCGGTGAGTGAGGTAGTGGTCTCCTCACACACCACACCAGTCCACAAAGTCTCTGATGACCGAGTGGTACTCCAGCTCGTTCCCCTCAGACACACAGCCCACAATGGCCGAGTTGTCGGAGAACTTCTGGAGATGGCAGTTGTCTGTGTTATATGTAAAGTCCGTGGTGTAGAGGAAGGGTGAGAGGACAGTTCCCTGGGGGGTCCCAGTCCTGCAGACTACCACCTCTGACTCACAGCGCAGCCGCACGTACTGTGGACGGTCAGTGAGGTAGTCGATGGTCCAGGCAGCGAGATGTCCATCAACTCCCGCGTCCTCCAGCTTCTCCCGCAGCAGTGTCGGCCTGATGGTGTTGAAGGTGCTGGAGAAGTCAAAGAACATGACTCTCACAGCACTCCCGGCGGTCTCTAGGTGGGTGGTCCAGGGTGGGGCTCACCACAGAGCGGAGGTGACTGAGGATCACCCTCTCCATGACCTTCATGAGGTGGGAGGTCAAGGCGACTGATCTGTAGTCGGCCGGTTCCCTGGCGTTGTTGTTTTGGGAACTGGGACCACACAGGAGGTCTTCCACAGGACGGGTACCTTCTCCAGGCTGAGGCTCAGGTTGAATATGTAGCAGAAAACCTCACAGAGCTGGTCTGCACAGGTTCTCAGCAGCCTGGGGCAGATACCATCGGGTCCTGCAGATTTCCTCTGCTTGAGTCACCTAAGCTCCCTCCTCACCTCGTCCGGTGTGATGGAGAGGGGGGAGTGAGGGGGGGACTGTCCACAGGGTGGACTGCAGAGGGTGGTGGTGGGGGGGTGGTGCTGGGTTGGGTCCATGTGAAGGGGGAGGGGGATGTGGCTACTGGCCCGGGGAGGTGTGAAGAAGAGGAGGGGGGAGTCGGAATAAGGGCAGAGGGGGTGGGGCGAGTCAAACCTGTTGAAGTAACAGTTGAATTTGTCCGCCCAGCGCTGATCACCGTCAGCTGTCCCTCTGCCACTCTGTCCAAAACCAGACATGTTTCTCAGTCCTCTCCACACGCCCCGTGCGTTGTTCTGGGCCAGCTGCTCCTCCATCTTCCTCCCATAGTCCTTTTTGGCCCGTCGGATCCTCCACTGGAGCTCCCGCTGCACACTTTTCTGCTCCTCTCTGTCCCCTGAGTTGAAAGCCCTTTTCTTCTGGTTCAGGAGGGCTTTAAGCTCAGGGGTGACCCAGGGGTGGTTGTTGGAGAAACACCATACTCTCCTGGTTCGTACAGTGTTCTCCACGCAGAAGTTGATGTAGTCCGTGATGCAATGGGTCAGGCCGTTGATGTCGTCTCCAAAAGAACCGGTGAACATGTCCCAATCAGTGTTTTGGAAACAGTCCCTCAGACTCTCACAGGCCTCCTGAGTCCAAAGCTTCACAAACCGCTTCTGCACAGGTCCTTTTCGCACCCTGTGTGTATTCCGGGAGCAGGTAGACCAGACAGTGGTCTGAGTGTCCGAGCGGGGGGAGAGGGGCGGAGGTGTAAGCATCTTTGACATTTGCGTAAAAAAGTCCAGAGTCTTATTGTCTCTCGTGGGGCACGTGACGTATTATGTGAATATGGGAAGAGTAGTGGATAGGGAAGTGTGATTAAAGTCCCCCGTGCTGAGAACTAGAGGACGCGAATGCTCCATCTGCATTCTCGTCACTACACTATGGAGCTGCTCGCATGCTGCCACTCCATCCGCCGATGGAGGGATATAAACACAAAGTACAAAAACATGTGAAAATTCCCGTGGCAAATAGAAAGGCCGCATACCCACAGCAAGAAGTTCGATGTCCCGGGAGCACAGCTGATGTTTCACATGTACGTTCCCGGGATGACACCAGCGTTCATTAATAAAAACAAGCAATCCACCTCCTTTTGTTTTTCCGCTTCCCAACACCGTCTGGTCTGCGCGCTTTACAATAAATCCATTCAGGGAAATGATATTGTCCGTATATTCCCATTCAACCACGTCTCTGTGAAACACATAATGCTGCAGTTCCGATATTCCCTCTGCTGCCGAGTTAGTGCAGTTCCTCCATCTTGTTGCAGATGGACCTCACATTCCCCGTGATTACCTCAGGTAGATTCAGTAAACCCGGTCTCCGTTTCTTTCGTCCACCCCTGCATCCTCTCTTCCTTCTCTGTATCTCCGCTGGTACTTCAGGTTTCCCGGCGTAGAGTAGAGAAGGCCCCCATAGACTGAGCAGCTGATCGCGCGAATATGTGATACGCTCTGTGGTTGAGTGCGACAGTCCCTTGCACATTTCCTTGTTTGGATTTACAAAGTGCAAAAAAGCACTACAGCTGACGATAAAGCTGCAGTAAGAGTAGGCTTCCCAGGTGCACAACTACACCGGGTTTCACCTACACTAAAGAAAAAACGAGGAAAACGTCTATATACAGGTAAAAAGAGGAAAAAAAGGTAAGGTAGGGTCGGAGCTCTGGAACAGGCAGCTGGCCTCTCCAGTGCCATCTTGATTATCGCCATATAGCGCCATATATCCAATCCAATCCAACTTTATTTCTATAGCACATTTTATAAACAGAGACAGTTTCCAAAGTGCTGCACATAAAATCAATAGAACTGAATTAAAAAAATTACTAACTGTATGATTATCCTTGCGTGGTATTGAAACATCAGAGCACCCAGATGAAAAAAACGCTCCTTTAAGAGAGCTTTTTCTCATAGTGGGGATCAGAAAATGTTTTTGAAATATAGTCTAGGAAAGACTGGGCATACAGAACAAAAACATATATCATGTGATGGACTACACTAAAGCTAACTCTCTAACACTCTAAAGCTTTAAAATTAAATAGAAAGATTTGACTGGACCTGGATTGGCCCTGTTTTGCCATAGTGCAGCTCTAGTGCCCAGAGCTAAACTGAGCAGTTTTCTTTTGGGATAGATATCCAATCAATAGAACATCTTGCTAGAGAAATTGTGAGGGCCCTCACCACTTGCATCATCAGTGGTAGAATACTCCCTACAACAGAAGCATAGCCAGACTGGACTGGACTAGATTGGAATAGACAACAGTATCACAGTGTCATGAGGGTTCACGTCGTCTCTGGGTGTGCCATACTGCGTCACGCCTCTTCTCTTCAGCTCTCGGGCTACTACAATTTATTCTACAACACCCCTATATCAATTTAAGAAACTTTACAGAGATGGAAAAAATAAGGACAATCACTATTCACTTGATGATAATGATGATGATGATGATGGTGAAGGCTGCATTTTGAATTCATTTTCCTGCTGAGTGCATAATTGACAGGTACTGCGCACTGACCTTCTCATGTGGAGACACAGAGGAGGGGATCTGCGTCTGCTCATTCTCTGTTAGCCAGTTCCGCCGTGCTAGCTCCTCCCACTCAGCCTGCATCTTATCCCAAAACTCTGTGTCCGACTGCACCACATACAAACACAGAGAAACAACTGTTAAAATGCATATGCGAGGTTATGCATTTTAATTTGGCTTAAATGTAGTTAACGTAATGATATTTACAAGTTTTTAATTTCATTCCTGTTGTTGGGCCAAACCTTGCCTAATGTATACAGTAGTAATCATTAGAAAATATATAATACATGACCACACAGTAATTAAAAAAAAGTGTAAACTCAATTCCTTGCATGTGACAATTTTGTATTTAATCAACTTTTCTTCACAAACTGCCCCCTTTACTGGTGTGACAAACAAATGAATATATATAACACAAGTATAAACAAAGTCCTACTTAGAAACCATGTGACTAATAGCAGTCAAGTGTACCGTTTCTGCTCCTGAACATATTTCCCAATAAACCTCTGCTGGTGTTAATTACTGTAATCCTGGTATCTCTGTAAAGCGGATATCACATGTGGCAGTGTGAAATCTAAGATAAGACCTTCACCTTTTCATGAGCATGACATTTCAGAGGCTATTTGCTGGCATTTCAATTAACTAACAGATTCTTTGAAGGTTATCATAGATGAATAAACCAAATATGCCTCTCTATCTTCTGCAATGTGTAGAATCCCTCACTCATCCAGGTAGAATCCATGGCAAAGGAGAAATTCAATTTGTCAACTGGACAAAAATGTATTTGGTCAAATACATTTCACAGCTCATCCAAGCTGCTTCTTCAGTTCTGGTCAGACGCTGGTGGACACTGCTTATGTCTGCCTGAAGGGAGGAGCTAACTACAGTGAAATTACTCTGAGACTACCACACCTATTTGATTACAGTTTCTTTTATTTAGGTAGGCCTATTAAATATAAGAACCCACACTCCACTCCCACTGCACATTTAATAGGCCTCCCTAACTAACAGAAACTGTAAACAAATAGGTGTGGTAGTTTCAGATGTAATTTCATTGTAGTTAGCTCAGCTTCAGGCAGATATAAGCAGTGTCCACCAGCGTCTGACCAGAACTGAAGAAGCAGCTTGGATGAGCTGCGAAACGTATTCAACCAAACAAACCTTTGTCCAGTTGTTAACAAATTTAACTCTTTCCTTTGCCATATCTTCTGCAATAACTTTTTCATCTTATGTATGTTAGTATCCTAAACATTTCAAATTTGTTTTTTCTGCCACCTGCTTGTCTCCATAGATAAATTATTGCTTTGCTTGCAGTAGTCCACAGTATTGGATTAACCTAGTGTATCTATTTTTCATGTAGGCCCGATCTGTGGAAAGGCAACCCCCCCTCACATCCCAGGCAATGCATCATTAACATTTTTATAATTAAAATTAAATTCCACCGGCATGCCCTGTCCATGTGACTTACCATCTGTTGAGAGAGTGTAAAGTGCTTGGTGGAGGGGAAAGGGGTCAGAAATAAAAAGACAACATTTCCTTGGCTTAGACTTTGAGATAATATTGATAATAGTGACATGAGGCTTATTATCTTGCAAAATAAAAATGTGTAACGTTACTCAACCTGCAACTATATCTTACATTTTGTCCCAAGATAGGTTTAACATTGTTTAACATTGCACACTTAATTGTTTGAACAACAGCCATCACTGAAATGGAGCAATTCCATTTCGAAATGACAAAATATGTAGACAGATACAGTATATTCCCTTGTATCACTTCAAAGGGTGTTGTTTGGTTTACACAGAGTGGCACTTTAATTATGTGGGATAAGGCAAAGAAGCGCAGCTCATTTGAATCCAGTGTAAGATTAGTGAGGAGCCAGAGCTGTGAGTGTGAGCCTAATTTCTACACCTCTGACGAAGTGTTACGTGGAGTGAAAAGGACCAGAGAGTCTCAGCTGGCAAACAGTGAAAAGGGGGCACGAGGAGCAAATTTTAGAGAGAATATATACAACATGGCTTATCAAAACAACACCTACTCCTCTAAACTGTCATGTTCTGCTGCACCAATGCTCCACTTTTACACAACATACGGTAATCACAATTTGCCTCACATTATTGGTTTCTCTGGATTGTACCGGACTGAAATGAATGATTGATATGATTAATTTGTCTTTACATAATTTGGTATTACTGGATGTGCAACAATATTGGAATACCTTTATTTGAAAACTGAAGAAAAAAAATAGAGGTGCTGTGTTTAAGATTAGTTTGGCAGCATATCCTTCCGTTGGGCTCTTTCAGTACTTAACTGATTACTCAACTAATTACTAATCTTGGAATTGGCAGCTTGGGCTCCAAACATATGCAAAGCCTAATGCTAAATAAAGCAATATACTGAATTTTGTGAATATATTGATTAGAGTGTGTAGAATCCCTCAGTTGTCCAGGTAGAATCCATGGCAAAAGGAGAAATTCAATTTGTCAACTGGACAAAAGTTTATTTGGTCAAATATGTTTCGCAGCTCATCCAACTTGCTTCTTCAGTTCTGAACTGAAGAATGAGAACTATAACCTTAAAGATGTAATGTGTTACAATAGATTTTTGATGACGAGTCTGCCGCCCAATCCGGATAGGACTTTGCATTGCTTATAATATTCTGCAGGTGACACCATAGAGCCAAGTATTCATTTTTTTAAATGTTGTTTTAGACGTATACTTAAGACAAACTTTATTGATCCACAAGGGAAATTAATTGGGTACAGTAGCTCACTCATCATAATATAATATATAACAGAGGGTAACAAAAAATAGATGGAATAGCAAAAAAGATTAAGGTATTAAGGCCATATTGTAAACCACCTTGTGCAACACCATAGCATCTCCATGGAGACAAGCCTTTTACAAGAAACATTATGTAGTGCACCTTTAAAGGGATATGCCACCCCCAGGTCAAATTTGGGCATCTCCCCACAGTCCAGAGACTAAAATAAGTGGTGGAAAGCGTTTTCCTGCTCACCCAGCCATTGTCCGAGTCTGTCGCCACTGACCACCGCGGTATCTGGTGCTCCTCCGCCTTAGACTGGAGTCTAACGTCGCCAGAGAAAGATTTCGGCCAAAAGGAATTAATTTGCTCGATGCGTTTCCCAATTACTTTGTGTGTAGTGCACATTCATATCGAGTGCAAATAAATGTGCAAATCAACACGGAGAGCTTGCCTTGGTCATTTTGGGTGGGAACTATTTTCCAGTGCGTAAGAATACAGCCGTATCACGCAGCACGCTACCAGGGGAATCCCAGTTACGCACCGGGAAGGGAGTTCCCCTGTTGCACAACGTGGTGCGTGATACGGCTGTATTCTTACGCACTGGAAAATAGTTCCCACCCAAAATGACCAAGGCAAGCTCTCCGTGTTGATTTGCACTGTGGGGAGATGCCCAAATTTGACCTGGGGGTGGCATATCCCTTTAAAGGTCCTATATTATACAAAAGTGACTCTTGTGAGAATCAAGGCCTGTTATAATGTTGTTTGCTAATCAAAACAAACATTATAGTGCCAAAAGTATTCACTCACCCATCCAAATAATCAAAACCAGGTGGAACCAGGTTCCAATCACTTCCATGGCCACAGATGTATAAAACCAAGCACCTAGGCATACAGACTGTTTCTACAAACATTTTGTGAAAGAATGGGTCACTCTTAGGAGCTCAGCGAATTCCAGCATGGTACTGTGATAGAATGCCACCTGTGCAACACGTCCAGTCATGAAATTTCCTCACTCCTAAATATTCCACAGTCAACTGTCAGTGATATTAGAACAAAGTGGAAGCGATTAAGAATGACAGCAACTCAGCCACAAAGTGGTAGGCCACGTAAACTGATGGGGTGGAGTCAGCGGATGCTGAGGCGCATAGGCATACTGTGCAGAGGTCACCAACTTTCTGCAGAGTCAATCGCTATGGACCTTCAAACTTCATGTGGCCTTCAGATTAGTTCAAGAACAGTGTGTAGAGAGAGAGCTTCATGGAATGGGTTTCCATGGTCAAGCAGCTGCATCCAAGCCATACATCACCAAGCGCAATGCAAAGCGTTGGATGCAGTGGTGTAAAGCATGTTGCCACTGAACTTTAGGGCAGTGGTCTCGCATTCTCTGGAGTGACAAATCACGCTTGCCCATCTGGCAATCTGATGAGTCTGGGTTTGGAGGTTGCCAGGAGGATGGTACTTGTCTGACTGGATTATGCCAAGTTTGGTGAAGGAAGGATTATTGTGTGGGGTTGTTTTTCAGGAGCTGGGCTTGGCCCCTTAGTTCCAGTGAAAGGAACATTGAATGCTTCAGCAAGAGATTTTGGACAATTACATGCTCCCAACTTTGTGGGAACAGTTTGGAGATGGTCCCTTCCTCTTCAACATGACTGTGCACCAGTGCACAAAGCAAGGTCCATAAAGACATGGATGAGAGAGTTTAGTGTGGATGAACTTGACTGGCCTGCAAAGATATTAAACCCTAAGGATTAAAAATGGGATGACACTTAAGATCATATGCGACTCAAGGCAAGTGAGCAAATACTTTTGGCAATATAGTGTACCTGGAGTTGTGTTTTGTTTCATTTACATGTTTGAGCAACCCCTTTTTAATAGTCTGTCTATAGCTCCAAAGCTCAAAATGCTCTGTTCAGTAGAGATTGGCAAGTCCAGGGCTGAAATCATCCAAATGATTCTAGTGAAGGTGTATAGAGTTTAAAAACACAGTTGAGCACTTCCTATATTACCACATGACATCACAAGGTGGAACAGAGTATTTTCTTTTTGACAGAAGAACTCTAAATATGCTGGGTTTGTGTGTTAAACATGTGTGAATGAAACAAAAGTCCAAATATGTTTTTGATGAGGAAACACTATAACATAGATCAGAAAAGGATGATATGGTCCCTTTAAACATGATCTTCTATAACAAATACAATAGAAATAGAAAGTCCAATTACATTTTTTAACCTCCCTAAATGTTTGATTATGATGTGACTGTAAGCACATGTACAGGAGCTAACTTATCCACTTAGCCTGGAAGTCTTAAATTACCAGTCTCCTTATTTACCAGTGACACAGATCGAGCTCATGACAAACTCTTGACTCATGTGGAGAGCAGGGCTATCCTGGGCTTTAATGTTAATGAGCCTCCCACTGTTGTGCTGCGTAGGCCACTTCCGCGGTCACTCAGAGTAAAATAGGCCAGAGTCAAGCTGAAACTGATAAAATGCAAAACAGATGCCCACTGCAATAAATTACCCTTTATGATGCTGTCAAGAATGCACCCAGCTATAGTAATGCTCGTATTCATGTGTGATAACAAGAACAAGCAAACACTGGTTAATTTATGACAATGACTTTATGTTCTTAATTAATTTAGACTCAAGTGGGCCCTATAATAAAGTTTTATTTAGAGATACTCTTCATATATCTAAAGAATGAAGCCATTATTTTCATTTTGTACTTTTGGTGCTGATAACAAACTGTAATTCAGTGTGTATTTTGCAGAGATGGGCAGTGACTCATGACACGAATTCACGGTTCAACGGTTCAAACAAGCGAACTTGGACTACAACTCGGACTTGAGAACCAAGGACTCGGACCTGACTAGTTTCAACTCTCAAGTCCTTGACACTGCTGATATGATAAATAAAACACATTTTTAAATTTGAGTTTTAAAATTAAATATGACAGGTTCATTTGGTGGGATAGTACCTATAAATATTTATGGTTTGTGGCTGTTTGTAAAGAACTATTGAATCAAAACATACAAAAATACAGGAAGCAGCATTTTTCTGTGTAGTTTAACTTGGCATATGTACTTAAAGGTCAAAGTTAGTTTAAAGTTATGATAATTTACAGTAGTGAACATAGCTATAAAAATATTCAATGTACAGGACTTTGACTAAATATATATCACAATAATAATATAATGTGACTACACTACAACACTGGTATTCTGGAGTATTATCCTCTTAAATGTAGGCTAATATCACAAGTTTATTTGCAAGTTCATTTTATATTTTGACACTGCTGCTAAATGACACTGACACTGCTGCTTAAATGACACCTTTTGAGCTTTATTACGCTACACATTGTGTGTTTTACCTATTTGTATTATATACATGTTACTGTACTTTGGCTACGAGTATATGTGACGTTTTTAGTCATTGTGTTTATTGTCTTGTTCATCAGATGTTTTATGTGCACTGTGGGCCTAGGGAGCACTGCAATTTCAAATCCTCTGAGTACAACCTGTACATATGGTTTTTGACAATAAAGCTGACTTTGAACTTTGATATGCTAAAAACCTAAATTTAAACCCATACAATAGAAGGACGTTTTATTACCTTGATATTATTGTAACCTTTGGCCAACAAAATGGTGCTCCAACATCCAACGAATCCTCAGACCAATATTCTTTACTGCCACTGAGGGACTGATTTTGTGCAACTGGCTGTAAAAACACTGCTCCTCCAATCCACATTATTACCCCCTAACTGTCCCGGTGGTCCTTTGCTTAATAACATTTTGACTGTCACTGGCCTAGAGTAATTGATGTTCTGCTCATTTGTTGTAGGCACTATACACAGAATATACCCACAAAACCAGCAGACTATCCAGCTTGTATTCTTTGGAGACATTACAGTGTCTGAGCTTTATGAGGACTTAAAGAGGACTTTATGAAAACAGTTACATTTAATGGGCCCATATTACACTATTTTCTGACGTATGTTATAATGTTGTTTTCTCATCACAAACATACCTGAAACCCTACATATTTAGGCTGAGTTCTTCTCTCAAACAGAAAAGACTCCACCTTGTGATGGGATGTGGTAATACCAGAATACCACTGTGTTTTTAAAATCCATATACCTTCACTAGAATAATTTGAATAATTTCAGACCAGGAATTGCCTATCTTTACTGAACTAAAGGTAGCTTTAGCTTCATGACATCACAGTGTGGAATAGAACATTTTGAGGTATGGGGATACAGACATTTTAATAATTAAAGGATTACTTAGAATTTGTGAATGAAACAAAGCACAACTCCAGCTATGTTTTACAGGAGGTAACAACATCGTAACATGGCTCAAAGCTCACAAGAGTCCATTTTCTGTAATATGGGACCTTTAAACTCTTTTCCTGACATCTCTGTGTCACATTTCTCTAGATTTGCCTGATTATGAGAAAGGCTAGGTACTAATTATATTATTTATACTATTTCTGCCACCATTTTGCTCCTTAAGTATGGAGCCGTATGCATAAGCACAGCTCCTATAATGGATCTGATCTTGTTGTGAGATGTGACATTAGAGATAATTCAGCCGACCCGTGCATTAGGACTATGGTTTATTCTAAAAATGTATTCACCAATCATGATCATGTAACACTATGTAACATCTGTATAACTCAAAGGCCCATACTTCTGTCTAGTCTGCTCCAATTCTTCACTTGCTCCTTTTAATTATTTATGGACTATTACAATACTCAATAGTTTAGGGCTAAAAAAAAAGAGCTGAGAAAATGGTATTTCAGTAAAGCGAAGTCTGGAGCAGAACAGAAGCTTCAATTGCAATATGTTTTCTATTGTTTAGTCAGTGTAATTAACTTTTCACACTGTGTTCATTTTGGGTTTTTGTAATCAAATGCTAATTTGTTCCACAACAATGGCCTTTCCTCTGTTGGTGTAGAGATCCTTACAACAGTTTAGTGCTTAGCTAACACATGACTATTAGAAATATTTCACAATTCAACACATGTTGATAAAGAAAGCCATATCGAGTTACAGTGGGTGCCTTCTCCTCTGATATTTGATATGTCTGCCAGTGGTGGCCTACTATCCCTTTGTAATCTGGTGGAAAGTCTTAAGCACTATTTTTCTAGGTCAACCTCACTGTGAACTTCAGTGTGTTTGTAGGACATATTTATAGAGTCAGGTAGCACAAAAGAATGAGCACTGCAAAAAGTCATTAACATTTAAAAGTAAAACAAGAGACACCAGTGCCGAAACCACTGCTTAAAGATTGTGCCTATGTCAGACAATCATTCAAATTGTGGTCTAATAGCCCAGTATTTTGAATCGTCCTCATTCATACTCTTACTTGGTTTCAGGTAACACCTGGACACAGTGCACATGCACAGACGATGGATGTGAGGAGCACTAAGCAGCACTTTGCTTACCTCAACCGCAGCCTTGGCTCTCTCAAACTCCTCCTCCAGAGACTGGTGTCTGGACAGGAGGGCACTGCCCCAGCGCTGCTCCTTAGTGAGGCGAGCCTGTCAAACATGCACAGTTCATATATACACAAACATGAGTAGAAACAGATAACAAACATAATGTTCTGAGGACGCATAAGTGCCACATGACATCAGCCACATACAGCCCGCAGAGGGAGGGAGGGGCAGGCAGGAGAGCTGCAGGGTCAGCTGTCTCTGCTTTCTCAGGAAATATCCTCCATTCTCAAAGCCCTGACATGCTTTGGAAGCTCAACAGATTCACCACTATCAGCAGCTAGCTCCCCTTTAGCCTAGCCCTCATCCAGACACCATGCTGCACAATCTCCACTCATCCCGTGCACCTGCACATGCAAAGTCAGGCTCCTACATAATAGACTAACACACCTTCCCTGTGTATGTGTCTATAATGGTGAGTCAGAGCAAATGTGTGCTGATATTTGGTGATTGTGAATCGCACCTGCATAGTAACTGTAAGCGGTAAATGGCTCAAATAACCCCTACTCGGATGTGATTGGACATAGGACTTATTATAGTAATGGCTGTATCCTAGGGCAAGCAAAGCCATTATAGAGAATGAGCAATCCACTGCTTCTGTGTTGAGTCAGTGACTTCCTCCTGTGAGTGTTGCTCGGCATATGAACACTAGCTATTACTGTATTTCCATCTTCACAGCGTGCCATTATGAAGGATTAATATAGGTTACCTAATCTCGTTATTAATGGGCCCAAGAAATATATTGCACTTTTTAAAGTAATTTTAGAAAACCATACTGTCAGGTTATTTCGAGATCAATTGTGTTTATGACAAGTTATTTCAAGGACATTATGCTGGTATTGCCTTTACTTTTTACTATATCTATGAACTTCCTCCTTTATATGCAGGGACTCTTGCTGTCACTCAGGAAACCAAATCCACTCTTTTCAGTGTCTGTGTCTGTGAACCATGTAGTAAATCTTTAGTGAAACAAAATGCCTGTTTGTTTGCCAATAACTTGCTTTCATCCTGGACAGCCATGTTTAATTCTGAATCTATTATTTATATGAGGGCTGAAAAGGTGATGCATGCTTAGCTGGCCTGGTGGGATCAACACTAATGGGCTCAGAGTAAAGCTGCTGAATAATTCAAGGCCTATTAATCTAATAATGGCATCAGGAAACAAGACCCCTAATGTAGATCTACACAGAGGCATCAACTGGAGAGGAAAGCGCTTGACATTTGGACCTCGGAGCACCACAAAGAAGCAGTCAACAGGTGCAAACATAGGTTCTCATATTATCTGTTTTGGTTTTCAGTAATTTGAATATGAATAAATAAATAAGACTGAGATGTGATGCTGCTTTTCCGGTGCAAATGTAGAAGTCTTTCAATATAAAACTGTATGGAAGGATGCATATTGAGAAGCTTACATGTCGTCCACTAATATACTGTCTGTTGAGCTGAAATGGAAGAATTAAACTTGTTAGAACAAAATGATGGCTCAGTGGCACTTAACGTATATACACACTATATATATTTGTTTTTTTAAAGGGTTGCATCAGAGTCCATGAAATTAAAATTGTAATTTCAATGTTTTAAAATAATAAACAATGCAGTTATCTTATGTAGGTGTGCGTGAAGGTGATTCTTCTTGTTTAGCAAAATATTTCAATTATCTCTCATATCTCCCAAATATTAAGGCTCCTTGAGGTAAAACGCAAAAAGCAAATTTATTAAACAAACAAACAAACAGAATCTTAATTTTAAAGATCCTATATTACAGAGAATTGACTCTTGTTAGCTTTAAGACATGTTACCTCCTCAAAAACACACATAAAGTTGTGTTTTGTTTCATTCATGCATGTTTGAGTAATGTCTACGTGCTCTGTTCCACCTTGTGATATCAAGAAGCTGTCATTTTCAAGTTAACAGCTACCTTTTACCTTTAGTTCAGTAGAGATTGGCAATTCCAGGGCTGAAATTATCTATATGATTATAGTGAAGGTGTATGGAGTTTAAAAACACAGTGGAGCACTTTCTGTATTACCAAATTACATCACAATGTGAACCAGAATATTTTCTGTTTGCATGAAGAGCTCAGCTTAAATATGCAGAATTTGTGTATAAAAAATGAATGAAACAAAACACAACTCCAGGTATATTTTTGATAAGGAAACAACATTATAACAGAGATTAGAAAATAGTGTAATATGGGCCCTATATATTGCTAATCTAATCACAATTGGAATAAACCACAAATGCAATACTTGTTACAAACTTGCTGAATACTTACTTGACTTGCAAGGGCAGAATCCGCATCTGCTTTGGTATTTAACTCCAGTGCATTTTTATTCAGTGGTTCGATCTGATTTTTACACTCTATGGACCTATATAAGAAATCATAGTTTGCAGTGTTAAAATTACAGTTCTTTTTAACCTTGTGTAGCTTGAGGAACGAACTTACCACAGAAACTCATTGGATGCATTTTTTGAAGAACGCCGTCTTTCCAGCTTCCATTTCTTGTTGCCATTTCTTTCCACATTTGAGTTAAGCTCCTCCCACTTGTCGAGCTGTGACCCAATAGTAACTAATAAAAAAAATAAAAAGAAGTTTTTAGTATGACCTTACTTGTGGTGTTGTAATTTTATTTTATTATTACACTCAACAAAAATATAAACGTAACACTTTTGTTTTTGCTCCCATTTTTCATGAGATAGACTTAAAGATCTCAAATTAATTCCAGATACACAATATTACCATTTCTCTCAAACATTGTTCACAAATCTGTCTAAATGTGTGATAGTGAGCACTTCTGCTTTGCTGAGATAATCCATCCCACCTCACAGGTGCGCCACATCAAGATGCTGATCTGACATCATGATTAGTGCACAGGTGTGCCTTAGACTGCCCACAATAAAAGGCCACCCTGAAATGTGCATTTTTTTTGCTTTATTGGGGGTCTGGGGACTCAGAACCAGTCAGTATCTGGTGTGACCACCATTTGCCTCATGCAGTGCAACACATCTTCTTCGCATAGAGTTTATCAGATTGTCAATTGTGGCCTGTGGAATGTTGGTCCACTCCTCTTCAATGGCTGTGCGAAGTTGCTGGATAGTAGTGGGAGCTGGTACACGCTGTCGTATACGCGGGTCAAGCACATCCCAAACATGCTCAATGGGTGACATGTCCGGTGAGTATGCTAGCCATGCAAGAACTGGGACATTTTCAGCTTCCAAGAATTGTGTACAGATCCTTGCAACATGGGGCCGTGCATTATCTTGCTGAAACATGAGGTGATGTTCATGGATGTATGGCACAACAATGGGCCTCAGGATCTCATCACGGTATCTCTGTGCATTCAAAATGCCATCAATAAAATGCACCTGTGTTCTTCGTCCATAACAGATGCCTGCCCATACCATAACCCCACCACCACCATGGGCCACTCGATCCACAACATTGACATCAGCAAAACGCTCACCCACACGACGCCACACACGCTGTCTGCCATCTGCCCTGAACAATGTAAACCGAGATTCATCTGTGAAGAGAACACCTCTCCAACATGCCAGACGCCATCGAATGTGAGCATTTGCCCACTCAAGTCTGTTACGGCGACGATCTGGAGTCAGGTTAAGACCCCGATGAGGACGACGAGCATGCAGTTGAGCTTCCCTGAGACGTTTTCTGACAGTTTGTGCAGAAATTGTTTGGTTATGCAAACCAATTGTTTCAGCAGCTGTCCGAGTGGCTGGTCTCAGACGATCTTGGAGGTGAACCTGCTGGATGTGGAGGTCCTGGGCTGGTGTGGTTACACGTGGTCTGCGGTTGTGAGGCCGGTTGGATGTACTGCCATATTCTCTGAAACGCCTTTGGAGACGGCTTATGGTGGAGAAATGAACATTCAATGCACGAGCAACAGATCTGGTTGACATTCCTGCTGTCAGCATGCCAATTGCACGCTCCCTCAATGCTTGTGACATTTGTGGCATTTTGCTGTGAGACAAAACTGCACATTTCAGAGTGGCCTTTTATTGTGGGCAGTCTAAGGCACACCTGTGCACTAATCATGATGTCAGATCAGCATCTTGATGTGGCGCACCTGTGAGGTGGGATGGATTGTCTCAGCAAAGCAGAAGTGCTCACTATCACACATTTAGACAGATTTGTGAACAATGTTTGAGAGAAATGGTAATATTGTGTATCTGGAATGAATTTTAGATCTTTAAGTCCATCTCATGAAAAATGGGAGCAAAAACAAAAGTGTTATATTTTTGTTGAGTGTATTTTATTTATCATTCGTTTGTGTTTGAATTGCATTATACTAATATGCAGAACTCATTTCAATGTACAATTCCAATCAGTGCTAACGTAATCATTTTGTACATTGCTTTTTAAAGTCTATTTTTAATCTCTTTGTACAAAACAGTAAGAAAAGCTAGTGGGTACTAAATGATCTGGCCCCCTTTTTGCAACTCATTCATCACAGTATTATGAATTATTCATGTTATCTTTGGTCTGACTGTGCATACTTCATTATCACTGAAGACTTTAACCTTTTCAACTTGCTAATACAATCATAATTCATTGAAATCATCTTCATATTGTTTTTGTATTAGCTCAGACAATCATAGACCTGTTTGTACATGTACCAGGTCATTCCTGCAGGGGATGATGGGAATCGTAGTTGGGCCTCAGGGAGCACATGCAGGGAGATTAATGGTGATGAGCTTTAAGGCCCTGTACATGATTTTTTTCCCCACCTTTTTTTTTACATTCAACATATTTTGTAATATTTTGCAAGCAGCTCTTCGGGTTAAAATAGATCTGACGCTAGCTGTCTGATTCTAACTAGAAAGCATTTTATTGTCAGGAAGTGTGTGTCAGCATGCTGGTTGTTGTTAGGTTTACTGTCAGAGCACAGCACTGCTCTACTCTGATTTGTTGTGAAATAACTTCTGGACCATTTCTGTTCTTCACGTTTTAAAAGTGCAAAAGTCTACAGCTCAAGTGTGAATGATAAGAACATTGTGTGTTTGAACCTGAGTCTAGCGACGCCCTCTCCGGAGTCCTCGCGTCGACCGCCGTCTGCTCCACCTCCACCTGGATGAGCTCGGTCTCGTCGGTTATCTTTCTATGTGAGTTTTTTTTGTGACTGTTGCTACGGGAGACCAGTGGAATCTTCTTGTCTTTGCTCTGCCTTCGCTCTACAGGTTCACTGAGATCCAAGAGGTCCAGACTAGAAGACAAAACTGTAAGAGAGAGGCAAGTCTTTAAGTCTTTCAGAGAAAAAACACAGCTCTGGAAAAAAATATGAGACCACTGCATTTTTTTCTGAATTCAGCATCTCTACATCTATTACAGCCATTCCATTCCAGCGTCTGTTGAATTCCAACACAAACACAAAGCTAAGCTACTTCAGTTCTTGCACCAGGAGTGGAATAAAGTCACCCAAGAACAATGTGAAAGACTTGTGGAGAGCATGGCCAAGACACATGAAAGCTGTGATTAAAAATAAGAGTTACTGCACCAAATATTGATTTCTGAACTCTTCTTAAAGGGACAGTGTGTAAGAGTTTAACCCGTTAATTACCGAAATTGAAGATACCCATTCAAAAATACATTGTTTTCCAAGCCTTTTCACTTCCATCATGAAATCAAAGTATTCTTTTGGACTTAGATATAGTCACATAAAAGGGGGATCTTCCCCATACAGAGGCAGCCATTTTGATTACGAGAGCCGCAGAAGGACATTTGGGCTCCGCCTTCGCCTTCGGCAAGGCTCGTGGTTTTGGGTCAACAACGACAAGCATGTCCCGGATCACACGTTGTAATGGATCTAACACGTGTTTTGGACTAAATTGTTTTACTGGATTTTATTCGCTGGATCCTTACGGACAGACTGAGACCAAGCTTATGGTGAAATACAGAGTTTGACCTGTGCAGAGCCTTCAAAGGTAAGCCAAGTAACAAACCTCGTTTTGTGCTTTTCCGTATAAAAGCCCCATGTGCTCGGGGACTGATTGTTGTGCCGGGAGAGATTGTGTAGATTGTCATGGTATACGATCGGGAATGTGTGTTTTCATGCGAAAAGAAAAAAAAACAGTGAACGGGACCGCGTTTTATTTATACCGTAGTTGTCAGCAAGAGCTCACACAGCGCCGGGTGCGCGCTGGTACGCGAGCTGTCCGCGTTACGGCGCGCCCGGGTGACCCTCGAGGTCTGCCGTAGCCAAAAGAGGAAGTGCATGGTACCTACACCACCTATGCGCCTCGAATCCTACACACTGTACCTTTAAGTGTAAACATAAGTATTATGTTTTTTAAAAATGAATTTAATCTTGTTTCTTTGCATTGTTTGAGGTCTGAAAACATGTATCTTTTTTGTTATTTTGACCATTTGTCATTTTCTGCAAATAAATACTCTAAATGATAATATTTTTATTTGGAATTTGAGGGAAATGTTGTCAGTAGTTTACAGACTCAAACAAAAATGTTCCTTTTGCCCAAACACATACCTATAAGTAGTAAAATCAGAAAAACTGATAATTTCGCAGTGGTCTCTTATATGTTGTTCCTTTGGCTATGATCGTACAGAGTATGGCAAAAATGTATCTATATCCATGGAGAATGTTCCATGTGTTGGTAAGTATGATTTAAACTTTCTATTTCCTTGGAATCATGCAGGTGCCGTGTCACCTCAGAAAGTTACTGTGCCTTTAAAGTAGCACTGCGTAACAATTTTTGTGGAGGGTCTGCCACCTGCTTGTCTCCATGGAAAAGTCTAGAATGTTCCACAATATATATTAAACTGATTGTTTACAAGGGAGACATGCAGGTTACAGCACTATGCTACAATACATTTCAGATCTGTAGCGAGGCATCCTATTCACAGAAGGAATTAATGTATTTTTGAGCAATAGAAACACATAATGAATAAATGCTAGATGAATATGTTTAATGTACAATGGAACATTCCAGGCAACGCAATAACATCTCCACGGAGACAAGGAAGTGGCAGACCCTCCACCAGAAAAGTTGCGCGGTGCACCTTTAAAGCTAATTTGACATTTACTGCCAGATGAAAACACTGTAGTCTACTTTTGTATACTACTCCTACTTTTGTTGTATAGACTGAACTGAAATCCTTAATTTTGCATCTAAAATTAGCACAATGATTTTTTTTCTCTTTGTGGTTTTAATTGAGTCAGCAATTTGTGTTACTGCCAGCTGTGAGGTGCCATTGTTTCCTATCACTCTATGATGCACTTTCTCATTTTGCTGCAATATTATAGGTAACTCTAATTAGCATATGCAAACTGAGACTAAACCCCGCTAAGGAAGAATTCATTATAAGTTGGAATTGGGCTCAGTCACAAATGAATAAAAACACACTTAAAGCTGCTTTTTCTAATCCAGATTTTTTTCTTGGTCCCTCACTGTGTTTTTGTGAGCTTCAACCTAGTGAATGACTGCATAATTGGCATGCCGCTGTTTCATGACAACCAACCGGGAGCATTTGTTGACTCAAATCTCAGAGTAATTAGAGGGTGCGCTTGCTTTCCCTGCCTGGTGCTCTTTAGATGACAGGCACAATTACAAATCAAGGATGCAAAATCTTGGGGAGGTGCCTGAAGAGTTTTAGCATAGAAAAGTATTGAAGCAGGTTGAACATAAAGGGCAAATAATGTTGAGCTGTTCAGTGCCCTTGACTCTTGTGATGGAGATAATAACTTGTGTTTCAGAGCAGAACCTACTATTATTATTATTATTTTTCTCCTAAAAGTCCTCCCTGACACTGAATAGAGAAACAGTGGTTAGCTGAATTTAAGACCATAACAAGAGAGCACTGAACAGTGTCAACATTACTCTATAACTTTGACGGAAAATTAACTCCGAATTGGTCCTACATATTGCCTAAAAATATTGGCAGAGCTTATTGGCATTATCTGGCAAGCCTCCCAAAATTGGAAGCTATATATACTTGCGTTTACAATTTCTTTTCAGATATTTTAAAAGAGCTGCAAAAAACAGTTGTGTAATTTGATGGTGATTCAAAAAGATTGTCTTAAAATGTCAAGTCTAAAACTAATCGACTCTTTACTTATATCCTAGCAATTCATGAATAAGAAAATAAATAAAATTGTACCGTAATGTTATTAAAACTAGCTTAAAACAAGTTTAATGAGAAGGCAATCCTCAAGACAACTTATCATAATAATGTAAACTTTTATGGATTCTGAATGGGCTGCTTGAGAGAAAACTGCCCCAACATCCCAAGTGCACTGAGAAACGCTGACAATGAAAAACAAAGACTTTGAAGCCAATTGGATGCAGTTGCAGAGAAGAAAGGCCCGATAATGAGGCTGAATCTATATCACTATGTTGCATGGGGAAGCATGGTTGCTATGTTTATGTAATGGGTTTTTTGAAGTCCTTTTCCCAGCCCCCCAAAAGCGTGACACTTAAAAGGACTAGATCAGCCAGAGGAGTAATTAACGCATGTGTAAGAGAGTATGCTAGGGCCCGTAATATGTTTTATGCCTTATGTGAGCTGGTGTTTCATTTCATACCATTGATTTTCTTGTTAATTCCATCTCAGTGCAAATCTTTCAATCACATCTCATCCCCATGTGATAATACGGGCAGAAGCACTGTGCACTATGTAACTTAGACGTATCTATCTCCATGGAAACAAACAGGTGCCATCCCAGGTGCCATGTTATAGTTCAGCTCTGCAGAGAGGCGACTCCATTCATGCATGTCTCGTCATGTTCCGTTTGCTCCCCTTTTATTTTGATAATTGTTTTATTTTTAAATCATACTAATTTTAAATCAGACTGTGATTTTGTACCTTTGCCTTGGCTTTACTAAATCTGCTTTAAACTTTTTCTTGAATCTGTTCTGGAGCCATTCATTGTACAAACCTGACAAGAATGCATTTTTCAAGATATTTTTCAGCAATAAAACAATAAAACTTGTATCATAATTGGATATATGTAAGATCAGTAAGCCCAATGCTTTACTGTGCAATATTCCAGTCAAAGCAATAACATTGGAGACAAGCAATCAATGCAAACCCTCACCAGAAAAGCATCATAATGCACCTTTAAAAGCATCACATTCTATACTTTTGTTATTGTAAAGTATAATGCATGTACAAGAGAATTTTTCCATATCATCTCCATGAAGACAAGCAATCAATGCAAACCCTCACCAGAAAAGCACCATAATGCACCTTTAAAGCTTCAAATTCCATATGTTTTGTTATAGTGAAATATAGTGTATGTACAAGAGTATTTTTCCATTGTGAGGATCCATGAACTTTGTGGAGACAGAAGGTTTCACATCATTGGTCGACATTTTGCCGCCTGAATCAGCACAGTTAGTGTCCAGTTCTGAAGTGATGCATGCCCTCGGTCACAATCTGTTTCAACAAATCACCCGAGAAAAGATCATCAACAGCTCATGTGGAAGAGTCAAGATGGAAATGTGTCAGTAGAAATCTTATTTAAGTTCATATAACTGGTTTTAATGGTTTTCTAATTAGTTTGTTTGGTGGGATAGCACCTGTGGTGTATACATATGTATCACATTAGACGAGGGTCGGTTCATTGTACAGCGTGGTTGCTATAGGTGTTCAATAAGGAAGTAAAAGGATAAACTTCATTAAGTAATAAGCGGTTCTTTTAACCCAACTTCGCTCACATCAGATTAATATGTGAATCACTCTGAACTGAGTTCTACACATTTATCGATCTGGAGCAGCTCTTGCTGACAGTGATTGAGAGAATGTGGAATGTCAAGATGGATTCTTGTGAGTTTGTGAACACAGAAATATTGCAAGATGTTGCTGTGAAAATAGCAGAGTAAAAATAGCAGGCCAATCTAGCACACCCTTTAAGTACCTAAAGATGAGAATGGTGGAAAAAAACAAGAAACAAATGGATCTTTACCAGCAGTGTTGGAAGTGACGGGGCGGGAGACTCCATCGCACTTGGTCTCACAGAGGAAGTCATCGATAGAGGGGCTGAGGAGGGGACGGCTCTCTTGTTGCTCACTCACCAGCTGTAAGAAGACAAGACATCTGATATGTCTCTGTGTTAAGGTCATATTAGAGTCTATTTCAGGTTCAAATTTCTTACCACACTGTATGGAACAAGATGCGTAATAAGTTATAACATGTAATTGAAAAATGGTCCTCAGTCTTATAAGCATCAGTCAAACATCATATAGCGTGTTATAGGTTCTTAGGCTGAGACTCTCAATCTCACTCACTTGTCAAAGGCATGCATGTGAGGTGAACTGGTGACTCTTCATTGCTCCTTGTAAATAAATGCAAGACTGAACCATCAGTCTTTTGTATGTTTATCTGGTCTTCTGGTTTCCTGGGTATTGAATGTACCATGAACGTACCTCACCTAAAAATCATGTGTCTCGGAACAGTGCTCTTCAACAACAGCAACATAAATCTCAAACAAACTAAAATCTCAATTAGAATGGTTGGAATTAGGAAATCAGAAAGGACAGCAATTATCTCAGCAATATAATTTCCTCTGCAAACAAGAGAATATAATGCCTATGATTAGACTTAGACTTAGACAAACTTTATTGATCCACAAGGGAAATTGTTTTGGTTACAGTAGCTCACCTATCAAATATAATATCAGAGGGTAACAAAAAATAGATGGAATAGCAAAAAAAGAGCAAGTGACTGGTGTCAAATGAGACATAATTATAAAAATTAAAAAATGATAATAAATGTATATGTACAAATCTGAATAAAATAGAAAAGTAAGTCATACAATATAAAATACAATATCAAATAAGATGTCCAATCCCAGCTATATACAGATGTAGGGAGTATTATTTAGTATTATATAATATTAAAACCCCTAATCTGATGTCAGCTTCAGTGCTTGTCAGGAAAATCAGTTTGATTTTTATAAACTTGATGGTGCACTGTGCAACTTGTCTGGTGGAGGGGTCCATCACCAGCTTCTGTCCATGTTGCCTAGAATGTTCCACAGTGTGGCATTACACTTAATTATCTATACAGAGATAGTAGGACCAAGTCAGATGTTGGATCTGTGGAGATGCAAGCCCACTCACAGTTTTTTAAGTCAATGAAAACCCATGTTACTGAAGAAAATGCAAGATTAACACGTTTAATGCCATCCGAGACATTCCAGACAAAGCAACATCATCTCCATGGAGACAAGCAGATGGCCCACCCTCCACCAGAAAAGTTACACAGTGCACTTTTAAACCTTCACTAGTCTCCCATTCACCTTTAAAACATGAAGAGGATACTGAATGAGCACCTTTTGCACACTAATTCTCCATCAGTATGTTTTTTTTAATGTTACTTCCCAATTTGTGTTTATGCTAATCAATTTCCCTCTGATCCATTCATTTGAGCTTATGCCTGTGCAGTTACAGAATAAGTTATGTCCAATTAATTACCCATGGCCCGAAGCTTTGACAGTGCAGGTGCAGCTGGTGCTCTCTATGCTTCATCATTGGAAAGTGCTAATGCTGTGGATTAGCCCTGCCGCGAACAGGCTATCTGGCAAAAATAAGCCTGACATTTGCTATTGCCAGTTTACAAACAGAAGCTAACGGTTCCATAGCAGCTGGCGATCTCAAAAGTATTTACTTAAAGGTCCTATGGCATGAAATTTTCACTTTCTGTTTAGGGCCCCCCCCATGGCTAAAAGTTGCGACTGAGCATTTGCGATCCTTTTCTGCATTTGAAAAAAACACAGCTCAAACGGGCGATTCTGAACAAGGAAACTTTCTGACGTCACACGGAAAATGCAGTTCCACCCACCGTCTCTGTAAATCACGCCCAGAGAGTTTGGACCGCGAAATGCGTTTTTTTATTTGCCTGGAGACACGTCAGAATGTTTCCAGGCTCGGAAGTCCTTTATCTGACCCTCTGGACCTCTGAAACAGCAGTGGTTTAATTTTTTTTCCTGTGATAATGTGTTTTTTTCATTAAAACGGCTCTCCTTTCTTCCTTCGCGCTTATACACACAGAAGTGGAGCCAGCCACAGCGCACCGCTAAAACAAGGAACCAGCGGCGCATTTGGCCCCCCCACCCGCAGGTCTGACCTATCTCTGTCCTTCTCATTTGCATTCAAGCAACAACGCCCAGAATGAGTTGTTCAGAGAGATATTTTTTGACCATGTCTGTGTAAATGGGTCTTTCTCATGCACTGAGTCTTGATTTTGAAGAAGGATTCATTTACAGTATTAGGGAACCATTAAGGCACCATATAAAAGAAGTACATCAAGAAGTACCATGTCATGGGATCTTTAAGTGTTTTAAAGGTACACTATGTAACCTTTCTGGTGGAGAATACTTCTAGCCCTGTCATGATAATTACTAAATCGACTTATCGTTATATATAAGATGGAAAAATATGTTCTGGGGTCAGTATTTATTGTGTGTACCTTTTTTGGGGGTATTTTTTTTGTTATTTTTTTTAAACACAATAAGATTCAAGCTTTTCTTCACTCATTACTGATGCAAACTAATCACAAAAGTGCTGCATTGTACTATTTATTTATTATATATTATTTACCTCACTGACCGTCCACCTCACTGACCGTCCACAGTATGTGCGGCTGCGCGGCTGTGAGTCAGAGGTGGTAGTCTGCAGCACGGGGGCCCCCCAGGGTACTGTCCTCTCACCCTTCCTCTTCACCATATACACCTCGGACTTCACATACAACACGGACAGCTGCCATCTCCAGAAGTTCTCCGACGACTCGGCCATTGTGGGCTGTGTGTCAGAGGGGAACGAGCTGGAGTACCGCTCGGTCATCAGTGACTTTGTAGATTGGTGTGGGCGCAACCACCTGTGCCTTAACACCAGTAAGACAAAGGAGCTGGTGATCGACTTCAGGAGGAGACCACTACCTCACTCACCGGTGAACATCCAGGGGCAGGACATAGAGACTGTGGACAGTTTCAAGTACCTGGGTGTTCACCTCAACAATAAACTGGACTGGTCCCACAACACCGACGCCCTGTACAAGAAGGGCCAAAGTCACCTCCACCTCCTGAGGAGACTGAGGTCCTTTGGAGTGAGCAGGCCTCTGCGCAAGACTTTTTATGACTCTGTGGTGGCCTCTGCTCTCCTCTACGCTGTCGTCTGCTGGGCCCCGAGCAGCACAGAACGGGACAGAAAAAGACTGAATAAGCTGGTTAAGAGGGCCAGCTCTGTCCTGGGCTGTCCTCTGGACCGTGTAGAGGAGGTGGCTGAGAGGAGGGTACTGGCCAAATTCATGTCCATTAAGGACGACACCTCTCACCCTCTGCACCGGACTGTAGAGGAGCTGAGCAGCTCCTTTAGCAGCCGACTGAGGAACCCCCAGTGCAAGAAGGAGCGCTACCGCAGATCCTTCATCCCCACCGCCATCAGACTGTATAATTCTAACATATAGGCCAGACGTGCAATATCCTCCTTTTCATGTTGATGCTTGTTGTTACGATTATCATTATTACTATTTTCCATTATTATTATTATTATGTATTACTATTTGTACTATTTATTACTTACTTTATCCCCTCCCTGCCTGCATGCACTTTTTCCCTCTTGTCCAAATGTCCTGGAGCTACTGTGGCGAGTAAATTTCTCCTGTGTGAGATCAATAAAGGCTTATCTTATCTTATCTTATCTTATATGGTTTTGGGGGCTCATGACCATAGGTGAGGGTAGGAATGTAGATTTACCGGTAAATTGAGAGCTTCGCCTTGTGGCTCAGCTCCCTCCTCACCACAACGGTTCGGTACAGTGCCCGCATCACTATGGCCATGAGCTCTGGGTAATGACCGAAAGGACAAGATCGCGGATACAAGCGGCCGAAATGAGTTTCCTCCGCAGAGTGGCTGGGCGCACCCTTAGAAAGAGGGTGAGGAGCTCAGTCACACGGGAGGAGCTCGGAGTAGAGCCGCTGCTTCTCCACGTCGAGAGGAGCCAGCTGAGGTGGCTCGGGCATCTGTTCCGGATGCCTCCTGGACGCCACCCTCGGGAGGGCATGTCCCACCGGGAAGAGGCCCTGGGGAAAACCCAGGACACGCTGGAGGGACTATGTCTCCCGGCTGGCCTGCAAACGCCTTGTGGTCCCCCCAGAGGAGCTGGAGGAAGTGTCCGGGGTGAAGGAGGTCTGGGCGTCCCTGCTTAGACTGTTGCCCCTGCGACCCGGCCCCGGATAAGTGGAAGAAAATGGATGGATGGTTTTGGGGGATAATTCTGCTTTCGGGTTATCGTGTCAGTGCATAAAGCAGTTTCAGTATTACTGTTTATTGTCTATATTTTCTTCAGAAATATATCATACTTCAAAATGTGTTATCGTGACAGGTCTAGTATGGCATTTAGCTTATTTTTAATGCTATACTGTGGAACATTCCAGGCAAAACAATAACATCTCCATAGAAACAAGCAGGTGGCAGAAATCTACACCTGAATGTATATAGTTCACCTTTAACAACAATTCTGGATACATTTAATGGTTATTAAAAGGCTATAATGGTATGGGTATAGTGTTTTCTTTTGTTAGTAAAGGAAAACAACAACAACAACAACAACAAAAACATCACATTACAAACAGAAATTGATAATACAACTTTGAATACAACTTCTGCAAAAATGCTGATCCAACACAGGTAATTTGTTTTCCACTTGCTAATAATAAACAATACAGGTCTGGTTCAATATTTATAGTGAAAGAGTCAGATTTTCACTCCTGCTCAGCTCATTCCCCATAGACAGCTGTGGCCACTCATTGCATTGCATTCTGGGAAGCTCAGAGTTATTGGCTGATATATAATTAGTCTTTTATGCACTTTGTAAATAGCATTATGGGAAACTATAAACTGGCTTTGACTTCTGGTTTATAGAACATACATAAATTACTTTCTCTACATGTCATCCGTCAAACTCTAAATATCAACTAATTCTGCAAAACAAGGATTTAATTTTGCATTGTGATATCCAAGGCAGAGTAAATGAAAGACAAACCAATGTAGCATTTTATTATTTTTGTTGGGTAAATAATATTTGAAGAGGATGTCTTTTCTGTGTACATTTTGAAAGCCCTCAGTGACAGACTGGCTAAAGGTCAGATCTGTCAAAATCTCCAGGCCTGAGCTGCATACTGTTATCGTCTGGTTCATTAAATGTGTTTTAATGCAAGGGATTAAGATAAAACTATGAACTAAATAAAATATCTTCATCACTGGCTCATTGCTACATAATGCTGTAGTATGTCTTAATGACTTACACAGAAAGCCATAAATGTGCATGCATCATGACCCTATGTCTACATGGTTAGACTAACCATAAAGTAAAAATATAACTATCACTATTATATTACTATTATAACTATTACTTAAGTACAGGTGCAAAATACTGGTCTAAAACTAAAGAAAAAAAGGTCCTTCTAATTGGAAGAACAAAACATGAACACAAAATCTAGAATGACTGAAATTGAAAGTTTAAATAAAAAAAAAAGTTGAAGAAAACAAATGGGGAAAAAAATTCTTCCTGCAACTAAATGTACTTGATCAAATGTAACTACCCACCGCCTGTTTTCACTGGGGATTTTATGTTGCATTATAAAATATATTTTCTATATATTTTTTGGTACATCAGTAACCAATGAGCAATGCTCTGGACACTTTCTTTATTAAAAGTCTTAAAGGTCCCATGGCATGAAGTTTTTGAACGTTAATGTGAGCTTCCCTACCCTGTTTAGCCCCCCCCATGGCTAAAAGTTGCGAAATGTGTAAACTGAGCAATTGCGATCCTTTTCCGCGACAGCCCAAACGCGCGATTCTGAACAAGGGAACTTTCTGACGTCACACTCGCGGAAAGGTTTCCACCCCCCTCTGGATGTCTATCCACCGTCTCTGGAAATCACGCCCAGAGACTTTGGACCGCAAACGAGCTATGAAATGCGAGATGCGTTTTTTTATTTGCCTGGAGACACGTGAGAATGTTTCCAGGCTCGGATGTCCTTTATCCGAGCCTCCGAACCTCTGAAACAGCAGTGGTTTAATTTTATTTTGTGGAAATGTGTTTTTTTAATGGAAAGCGTCTCATATCTTCCTCTGCACTTAAAACCCGGAAGTGGGGCCAGCGCACAGCGCACCGCTAATCCAGGAAACAGCGGCGTATTTGGCCACAACCCTCCCGCTGCACTGGCCTGTCTCTGTCCTCCTCATTTGCTCATTCTGACTGTCTTCATGAGGCTATCTCATGCAATGAGGCTTGATTTTGAAGAAGGATTCATTTACAGTATTAGGGAACCATTAAGGCGCCATATAAAAGCATCAAGAAGTACCATGTCATGCGATCTTGACATGTCATGGGACATATTGTGCTTGTGTCTGATACAATTATAATAACTATGACACTGTGGCTTGTTGATTTTGCACATTATGACTTAATAAAAGAAACACATGTGCTGACTTCTGTGTTAAAAAACTGTGGTGGGAGCTGATGTTGTCACAAACATCATCACATCAAAGAGCTGTGCAGCTGTCGGCACCTCTGATGGATAGCTGCAAATCACGCAAGCAACTATCCGATTTTTTTTTTATTTGTACAAAAATGCCACGATGCTGACCACTAGTCAAGAAAAAAAAATGGAAAAATGAAATAAGTACAGAGCTGTGGGCTTTTACAGTAAAAATGAGCACTAATCACTCCAAACACTGGACAGGTAAATGATGAGGGGAAACAAATTTAATATGGCTAAAAGTCAAGTTTACATAATTTGTCTGCTTTAAAATCTGACATAATGCACAAAACGTAATAACAAGATGGCTCTTTTTCAGTGATAATCATCTCATGCCTAAAGATGTAAGCTGTTCGGGTACACTTTGCTGCTGTATAATCATGTTAAATGCCGTATAACAGGGGACACAGTTCTTGCACTTACTGTAAACATAGTTTGGAGTTGGAGCTCCCCCTGATTGCTACAAGGGCCAATTTTAAATAATGGGTTTGAGAGAAGAAGATGTGCATTTACAGTACCACTCATCCAGTAAATGAGGATAAGAGAGCTTCCCACATTCATCAGGGGAAATACACCAGCCACTTTGCTAGATTGCTAACACCAATTACTGGTTCACTATTAGCAGTCCATTATTAGACATGGCCTCTTGACACGTTACAATAAAGCAGTCCAGTGATGCATGAATTTTCAGCATTTTGTTTGCACTTGTTTTTGATAATGATTAAAAAAAATATGTCACAAAATTAAGTCATGGAAAATTTTCAGTTAATTGGGTCACTTGGGACTGACTCATTTTGATGCTGAGGGAATTGTGGTTTTAAATATAAAATTTTAAAAGTAGTTTAAAGGAGACCTATGCAACTTCTCTGGTGGAATTGCATCACCTGCTTGTCTCCATAGAGATGTTATTGCTTTGCATGGAATGTTCCACAGCGTGGCATTAAACTTATCTGTCCTGTATTTATTGTCAAACACAGTTGTTTTTATTGTTCTAACTGTGTGCGAGTGGGCTTGCCTCTCCGTAGAACTGACCTGTAAATTGTCCTAGTCAAGTGCAGCATCATGTCTCTGTAGTCATGAAGATAGTTTAATGCTTTACTATAAAACATTTTTAGGCAAAGTAATAACATGTACATAGAGACAAGCAGGTGGTGGAGGCTCCAGAAAAAGGCATCGTTAAAGAAGAGTCATTTTTACAAACTGAAAGCATATGTGACCTCAAATGACACACATGTCCTAAATGTATCCAGTTTTAGCACATCTCAAGAGGAAGTGTTATGACTTTCATTGTTTGGTACAGCAGCATCTGTTTTATATTTTCAGAAGTCCTTGTTCTCGTGGGCAGCAATGACCGTGCTGCAGAACCTGCTTCCACTGGTCTGATCAGCAGCAAGTTTCATGAGTCATGCAAAAGTCCTCAAGCTAAATAATATGAAGACAATGACACGGGCTTTGTCTTAAGTCTGTACTGCTTTGAGCTGTAAGATACATTTTGAACATTATTTTACTCCATTTGGAATATGACCATAGACAGTGGAAAATTGCTTAGAACTATTTTACTTGTTAAAAAAAAACTTTTAAAGTAGGCTCACAAATAAATACATTTCAAAACAGTAACAGTTATGATATTGTATTTGACGATGCAGGCAGACAGAATTATAGATGACAAATTAGTATGCAAATCACCACACAGAAGGAGGCAGATGATTCCTTGTGGCTACCCCAAGAGGGAAAAACCGAAAGGGAAGGAAAGATAATGCCAACATGATTCTGATTGAGATGCATAACTCAAGTTCCAGTTTCCCATGATTGCTTGTAGAATTGGCATATATTGTTATTAATAGTGTACCTTAGTTTGTCCTTAGACCTACACCTTGCCCAGTCATCTTTAAGAGCCTTCACCTCTGACTCTGAGCTCCACTGGGACTATATAAGTGAAGGCAAATGGAGTGGAGTGGACATGACATGTGGCCGCCTGTCAGTTATCCTCTGTCATTGGCTAAGGGACATCGAGCTGGGACCGGTGGGTACCATCGCCTGCAATGTCCAACCAGAAAGTTCCACTACATATGAGAGTTCAGTTTGCAAATGGTTGGTTATCAATAAAGGGAATGGGTGTCTTTTTTAAATATGCACTATGTAACTTTTCTGGTGGAGGGTCTGCTGTCATGGAGATGTTTTTTGCTTCTGTTATGTTCCCTAGTATGGCATGAAACGCGATAAGACCCTGAAAAACATACATTCGTGGGTCTCCTCTTCAAGGATCTGACCTTGAATATGTCATGGTGGCACTAACTGCTTACCTCTATGGAGATAAATGTTTTTAAACCATACTCTGGAACATTCCAGGAAACAACAATAAATTCTCCATGAGGATATGCAAGTGGTGGACCCTTCAACAGAAAAGTTACATAGTGTACCTTAAATTTACAAACAGTGATTTCAAAAGGAATGGACTCTTAATGTGAAAGGATGCTGAGAGCTTTCCTCACAATGAGCATGAAATATTCAACACTCACAGAAAACAACATTGACCTGAAGCATCTGCTCATGTCTTCTTCATGTAAACAACAAAGTACCATTAGGGACGGCTGTGAAAATGTTTCAGTTTTATTTTCTCTGAATCTTGCTGTTTCAAAAATCCCTCAGGGAATGTGTGTCCTTGTGAGTAAGTTTAAAAATAAACAGTAATACTAAACAAAATGGAAATTATTGCCATGGATCTAAAACATTATTGTGCAATATTCATTAAGAATGTAATATCACTCAGCGTGTTCAGGGTATTTTAACAATTTAGTACTCTGGAGGCTACAAAGAAAGACTCTAATCACATTTAGTTTGGCCTTTGGCCTTTTAATGAATTCACTCACCTTACCTCTTCCTCAGGGTTCAAAGGTGCAGCCTATCCACTAACACTGGATAGGCTAACACTTTTGACCCTGAGGTGGAGAAATATGCACATTTCTTAGCACATCCATCGCAATTTACATTTAATCAATATTAGTGTACAACCAGTGTCTATGGTTAAATCGATCTGTTACTCAAAGAATTCATAATTAAAGAGTTCCTTACTGATTTGAAGGATTTGGTGAGGAACTTTTCATACAGCAAATAAAATACTTGTATTTACTTTTGTTTGGATTGTACTATTACCAATTTCTTCAAATCAGCAAGAAACTGGAAAGAGATATGTTAGAAATAGTGGATGTTTTTTTTATGTGTGTACAAATCATATTAAAGAACAGCAATACATCCTGATGGGCAGATTATAATATTGTGTTGCTAAAACACATTATACATTGTATATTGGTATTAAGCATATAAATGTGGTTTCACCCTTTCACATGGCATCAGAAATGGGTCTAAGCCTTCAATAATCTGAGGCTTGACTCAGTATGGTCTGGAGTAGGGCTGCACAACTTTAGGAAACCATTGCATGTGAAGTATTGCATTTGTGATTAGATTTGCAAAATAATATAATGTTTATAGGTGCACGGTGTAACTTTTCTAATAGAGGGTCCGCCACTTGTCTCCATGGAGATATTAGTGTTTTGCCATGATTATTCTACAGTGTGAACTTGGTAATCACAATGGAGACAAGTTAATGATCAGATCCATGGAGAAGCAAGCCTACACATGGTAAGAATTCATGTTTTTAAGGTGTTTCTGTGCTATAAAGCACTTGTAAGTGAACAAATGCACAGGAGATATATTTAATGCCCTACTGTGGAACATTCCTGGCAAAGAAATAACATTTCCACAGAGATAAGCAAGTTACACAGTGTATCTTTAAGGGTGAGTGGATTCTGTTCAAAGTGCACATTGTAAACAAATATTTTTTGGAGAGAAGACTGATCCAAGAATCCAATGAATTTCCGTTTATCCCAGTGGAAGAGGAAGAAGTCAAAACTACAGGGACAACAAGACTGGATATTTTGTTCCTTACAGATCACATTCTATAATCTAATTGCAGTCTGTGTGATTTTGATTCGATTTTGGTATTTTGTGCAGCCCATAGTCTAGAGTGCGCATCTGCTACTTAATAGTAAAAAGTTCTGGGGAAAGTGCAGAGTCATGCTGCAACTTTCCCCTCTTGTGTGATGAGTATACAGTGCTGACTCCAACTTCTGTCTGTTCCACATGGCCTGGCACATAATCTAGCATCTTATCAAACCAAGACACTCAAATAATAAAGGCGTTAGGGCATGCTTTAAAACACATAAACGTGGGCACACAAACAGCATTGCACACTCAATCAGCACAAAGCACAACACTTGTGGTGCTGGCATCTGGAGCTCCAATGTCATCAGCTTAAAGTCAGAGAAATTAAAAGCTCTTGTAGCATGTTTGCAGACAGATGTCCAGGCCAATGCCATGTCAAGAAGCATGGCATTTAAAAAAAACAACATTCACACTAGTTATGCTGACGATTAGCTGCTTATGAGGTGTAAAAAGTAAAGGGGCAGTTTTTTTGACCCGATTAAAGGAATAAATTTATGTTGACCCTGAAGTTAATCCTCCTCCTCCCTTTGCGTCGCTGCCACATGCACAATCAATGTTAAGTGAGTGAGAGAATTCAGAGGTTAATTTGAAAGCGCTGTTCAACTACAGTAATTATAGGCCAGTGTTTTTAAATTTTGTAATTGGAAAGATGCTATGTGCTTTGACCAGCGGTGGAAAGAGTACTGAAAATATATACTCAAGTTAGTTGGCTGTAAATATAGTCAAACACTACTCAAATACAAATTCGCTGTTGCCAAATTTGTACTTAAGTAAAAGTAAAAGGTACGCTTGACAAGTACTACTAGTTACTTGTTACTTTTAACGCAATTTTAGAAGCAATGTAGATCATGCTTTTACGTACAACTTGATCTTATTTAGTAATTTTAAACCATAATCTGAATATCTTTAAGCTTTGGCCAATCAAAACAGGTGAAACATTTATATTTTGTGCATTTGTAAATAGGTTTAGAGCTAAGCAGAGAACGGTGAGACAGCTATGCATTTGGGACAATTGAGACTTGTACAGTACTCAGTGACTTATATGGTTTAAAATGTAACGAAGAAACATTCCTCAATTATACTCACTTACAAGTACAAGTAAGGATTTAAAAATATACTCCATTACAATTATGTGAGTATTTGTAATTAGCTGCTTTCCACCCCTGGCTTTCACTTGTCTTGATTTGAAAATAGTTGTGGTGATGTAAAGTTTCATACCCCATAGAGCAGCTTTAAAGAGCGGAGATGCTAAGGCTTAGTTAGTACAGTTGAGAGTAGTAGCAGCTTTAAGCGTGGATGCTGAGTAGAAAGAAAAGGTGCCTCGGATGGCAGGGGAGAGGGTGCTGAAATGCTGTGCCCACCTTGGTAGTCACTGCGAGGAGGGGCTTGCCTTCTGATGACGCCTTACTGGGTATCTCCTTCAGGACCATGGCAACAGTCTTATCTGCAGACCTACAGTCTTTCCCCTACAACAGTGAAATCAACAACGACTCAATCAGGAAAGTTGGACAAACCAAAAGATTAGCCCTTCTGTAGGGTATTTTACAATATATAACACTTTATTGATTTGAGTGGATGGACATACTGTGTGACTGTCTACAGAAGTAACAGACATTTCCACAACAACACTATGGCAATGGGTCACTGTACGATGTGGAGGTGTGTACACAGGGATGACGTGCTGTTCGAGAGACACGATTACACAGAGCCATGTGTTCTGTGTGTGAGCGATGTGGGACAAGTGGTGAGAAATTATGGCACGTTTAGGTCACAATTTGCATGTTAATTTTCTTATACATTATGAACATTATACTCAACTACTGTAATAGTAAACAAGTATTTGGACGAAACTACGACTCAAATAAGAGTAACTGTAAGAGTAACTGTAGCTTCAGGACCAAACATTAAAAAATTCACAAGATGTATTCAAAGGTTAGAGCATGGAAATGCCACAAATCAAGACATATCTGAAGGATGAACACCAAAAAATGTAAATTATTTAATATTGTTAACATAAAGCTTTTGTGTCTGAAGTACAATTGTAATAAAAGTTGAGTAAATGTACTTATCTCTAAAATGCTATAAAAAGTATATTGTTCACAGTTGCATAAGATGTTGCTTGACAAAGTTGCAGTGTTTCATCAGATTGAGGAAAAATCAATATGGCTTCTATGTAGGTTTTCTTTGAATCCATGAATATCAAGTAACTGATGCTTAAACTGTCATAACAGTAAAAGCATCCCGGAAAGTCTATAAAAAGTGCTCACAAACACTGTTTATGTTGCTCTTTCTCCAGATGCCATACATTTTTTAAATAATGCAGTATGCCACAAACTACGTTAAATGCCTACCCTGAAAAGAGTCACATTTTACTTGCTTTCCATTTATAATCCTATATCCATCTTTTACACACCAACTCCACAGTAGTCAATTAATTCAGAGTATATTCTAGTGCTAATCTCTGATAAATGAATGGGGTTGTATCGGGGCAAGACATCTGGCATAAAGTTAATGCCAATGTATTGTTTAAATTACTCAGCACTGGGAGTAAGATTATTTACTGTTGTGAGTGACCCCAGAGAGGAGTAGATTTATCTCAAGGTGAATCATGTCCTATGCATAATACGTTCATGTACATTTTAGCATCTGTCACTGTATTAACTGTGTTGCTGTTTAACTCTTTGCAAAGATGACAGAATAGGAAATCTCATTGCCCCAGAGGTCATAGTGAAATGTCTATACAGTGGTCCCTCGCTCTATCGCGGTTCACTGTTCTCAGCCTCACTGTTTCGCAGATTTTTTTTATTTTAATTTTTTTATAGTGTAACATTTTTTTTATAGTGTAACATTGTGCTCTGCGTCCTGATTGGCTAAGAGACTGTAGACCTTTGCTGATAGATGGGGGATGCAGGGGGGACCGGGACTAGACCAGGACTAGACCAGGACTAGACCAGGACTAAACGTGGACTAAACCAGGTCTAGACCAGAACTAAACCAGGTCTAGACCAGGTCTAAACCAGGTCTAAACCTGGACTGGTCCTGGACTAAACCAGGACTGAACCAGGTCTAGACCTGGATTAAACCGGGACTAGACCAGGTCTAAACCAGGATTAAATCACCCCGTGCGGCTCTTTGCTGGTTTAGTGTGGCTCTTGCGTTCGTTCGTTTGTGCGTGTTCGGTTTGTGGCTTGGGCTGAGGGGGAGGCATGGTCCGGGCGCCGCGATTCAATCTCGTGTTCGCAGCCCGGGTGTACGCGCGGCCTTGTACCGGTCGTGTTGCTCTGTCACGGATTTGACCACGATGAGGGGTTGGTGCGCGTCGCGTCTTGGGATGTGGCAGTGCTGTTGGATGAGCGCGGTGCTTCCTGCGGATCCAGTTGAAAATCTACAAAAGTTTGAGTGTTTAAACGAGAGAGAAATGTGAGAAAATGTTAATTCCAGTGTTTTAAGGCGTTTACAGCCTTAAAACATGCATAATAATTGTAAAATATAAAGTTGTCCTACTTCGCGGATTTCACTCATTACGGGTTATTTCTGGAACCTAACCCCCGCGATAAACGAGGGACCACTATACTCCCATAGTGGTTCAAAGGTTATCTATCTATGAATATCCATCATTATAAGACACACACATGCTGTTTCCATGCCTTTTGGGAACATTATACTGACGTTCATTTCCTGGAGACGAATGCTAACCTTAAAGGGATATGCCACCCCCAGGTCAAATTTGGGCATCTCCCCACAGTCCAGAGACTAAAATAAGTGGTGGAAAGCATTTTCCTGCTCACCCAGCCATTGTCCGAGTCTGTCGCCACTGACCGCCGCGGTATCTGCTGCTCCTCCGCCTTAGACTGGAGTCTAACGTCGCCAGAGAAAGATTTCGGCCAAAAGGAATTAATTTGCTCGATGCGTTTCCCAATTACTTTATGTGTAGTGCGCATTCATATCGAGTGCAAATAAATGTGCAAATCAACACGGAGAGCTTGCCTTGGTCATTTTGGGTGGGAACTATTTTCCAGTGCGGAAGAATACAGTCGAATCACGCACCACGTTGTGCAACAGGGGAACTCCCTTCCCGGTGCGTAACTGGGATTCCCCTGGCAGCGTGCTGCGTGATTCGACTGTATTCTTCCGCACTGGAAAATAGTTCCCACCCAAAATGACCAAGGCAAGCTCTCCGTGTTAATTTGCACATTTATTTGCACTCGATATGAATGCGCACTACACATAAAGTAATTGGGAAACGCATCGAGCAAATTAATTCCTTTTGGCTTTCTCTGGCGACCTTAGACTCCAGTCTAAGGCGGAGGAGCTGCAGATACCGCGGCGGTCAGTGGCGACAGACTCGGACAATGGCTGGGTGAGCAGGAAAACGCTTTCCATCACTTATTTTAGTCTCTGGACTGTGGGGAGATGCCCAAATTTGCCCTGGGGGTGGCATATCCCTTTAAAGGGCCTATATTACGATATTTTCTGATCAATATTATATTATTGTTTCCTCACCAAAAACATACCTGAATTTGTGTTTTGTTTCATTCACACATGTTTAACTACCCCGTTCCACCTTGTGATGTAATGTAGTAATACACCTTCACTTGAAAAATTGTAATGACTTCAGCCCTGATATTACCTCTGATATTATCTCTCTTGCACGTAAATTAAACAGTAGCTGTTAACATGAAAACTACCACTTCATGACAACACAAGGTGGAATGGAGCATTTTGATCTTCGGAGGTATAGCGAGAAAAACAAACCAGGATTATTCAAAATGTGAATGAAACAAAACACAATTCCATATATAATTTATATAATTTTAAGGAAGCAACAACATTGTAACATGGCTTAAATGAATATTTACAATCTGAACCTTATTTTGGTAATAAAACAAGTTGATTTACTCACCCATAGCACTTTGGCTTCATTTGGAGCAGTTCTGTCGATGTTGTGGTGTAGCGATATCCATTATTGTTAGTGCTTGGGGCAGGCGATTGCAGTCACCAAATAACACAAACTTTATCACTTTTCAAATTACAGAAGCTCAATGTCTTAGTCTACACTTTCGTTTGAGTCAAAAGTGGCCTCTAATCTGAGATTTAGCCATAGTTTCGAGATGACGAGGACAGTGAGCATGCGCGCATTCACAGCTGATTTGCAGATAAGACACTCATAACTTTTCTGTTGCGAGCGACACATGGCTGAAGATTCGGACTTTGAGACTGAACAGGACTTATTTGAGTATGATGGCCGTCCCTATCGTTTTGAGCGTGAGTGTACGGATGAGGAGGTATTAGAAAGAAGGAAGCGGAGACAGTTTGAGGAGCAGCGCACCAGAGAACAGCCATCGGTATCGCATTACTTCTCAGAATCGTGCGCGGAATCCGCTGGTCTTCTTTCTTTTCCTTTGCTGGTAAAAAATCATCCAGACTGAAGTGAGTACTGCACACACGATCAAACGTCTTACAGCTTTGCCTTTCATGTTTGGGTCCATTCTCAAAGCAACTAGCCCACTGCTTCTAACTCTAAATTGTGATGAGGAAGCCTGTGAAAACTCAACTTCGTCCAAGCTGTCATTTTGTTTTCACAGCCGGGATAAATGCATGTTCGCACCATTTCGGGTTTTCTTATGCGGAGATGTTTTCTTCTTATTATTCCTTTGCTTTTTTATGACTGTAACCAAGAGCTGAGAGCGAAATCAGCTGTGAATGCGCGCATGCCTACTGTCCTTGCCATCTACTCGAAACTATGGCTAAATCTCGGATTAGAGGCCACTTTTGACTCAAACGAAAGTGTAGACTAAGACATTGAGCTTCTATAATTTGTGTTATTTAGTGACTGCAATCGCCTGCCCCGGGCACTCACGTTAACGGATACCGCTAAACTACAAAACCTACGGAACTGCTCCAAATGACACCAAAGTGCTATGGGTGAGTAAATCAACTTGTTTTATGACCAAAATAAGGTTCAGATGGTAAAAAACATTAATATTCCTTTAAAGCTACCAAGAATCCATTTTATGTAATGTAAGATATTTAGTTACAACTTGCATAACCTAAACCTTAACTAACCCATATCTGAACTTTAAATCCTACCGTTAATCTAATACTAAATAATAATAATAATAATAATAATAATAATAATAATAATAATAATAATAATAATAATAATAAAGATTTATATTATAGGAATCTGATTTTAATCCTCATAAGGGCAGCAAGCCAAGGATCAAGATTTTAGTCCCCACAATGTGCTGAAAACATTAGTACATTATAGAGTACACATCTCATCCACATAAAAAGTTTCCGAGCTAAAATATTCTTCATTCTTCATTTGTGTTGCCAGGGAAATGACCACTAGGTGTGCCGAAAAACTGTTTCTTGTGACTCCGGCTGTTAGCACTTTTCTTCATATCTCATTCAGTCTTGTGTTTGTGCTGTGCCTTGAGGGAGCCTAGCCTTGAAAGCCTAATGCCATTAATACAGTCTTCACAGCCACCTGCGTTCCTGCTTTCACTCTCTCCATTTAAATGAACATCTGTGAGAATATCTGGCAGAGTGGCGGTTACAAAGCCAGGGATCATTTAGAAATGCTTCCAACAAACCACAACATAAGCTTTTTTCCCCACTGAATGACAGATGATGCTATTTTAAATGGGCTGCTCTGTGGTGCCAGTAGTGAGATAATATCTCCCACCATTCAGTTTGTATTATCTTGACATATTTGGTAGGCTTTTGTTGTTGGGTTTTTCAGTATTCATGAAACTAGCTCCTGTTTTCCAGTAAATTAACAGTCGTACGTTTCCAGGCATTGTTTACAGCTTTTCAACACTGGGATTTTAGCTTATGAGGATGCACATTATACACTATGCTGGAGTTATAATAGAGGGACAACATGATTCATCACACAAGCAATGCCATCTATTCCACTGAGACATCTTGCACATCTTGCACATTAAAATAAATAAATACATAAGTCTGACATAACCTCATCATTTAGTTAAAAAAAAAAACACTCTCTAAAACAGGTATTTATAGTTACCATTTTGAATCATGAATAATAAAGCATAACCTCCACATACAAACAAAACTCCTGGCCACAGTGGAATTTCAGTGGAAAATTAATTGGGAAACCAGCAGAGATTCTAAGAAGTGTTACATAAGCAGTTCATATTATTTTCAGAGAATATAAAAGCTATATGCATCTAGACTAAGACCACATTAGCCACACTGAGTCATAGTTTATACAGGAAATAGTTTCATAAGATTTAAAAATATTGAATATCTATCTGAATATAGAAAACATGGGTGACAGTAGCTCTGTTGGTAGAGTGTTTATCCACTGATCTGATGTGAGTGAAATCTATTTACCAACAGGTTGTCAGTAGGATTCCAGCTCCCTGTCATTGTGTTTTTGGGCAAAACCACCTTGCTCCCAATGTCTGCATCACTGGTGTGTGAATGTGTATTTGATGTAAAGCTCTTTGAAGGTGGAAAAGCACTACATAAAAATGTAACTATTTATCAATAGTATCCTAATAAAATTATTCAAAAATGCCCAAAAACCTCCATTCTATTGCTATACAAAAATATTCATGCTGTGGCAATATCAAATCCCATCTCATGCTTATTAAAACGTATATATTTAAGCTGCAGAGTCCAAGTCTTAAGTTATAGAGTTGCGTTCAGGGTATATTAAAGTCAATTTATCTCTCAATTTAATGCTGGGAATAAGATGAACTAATACTTTAAAGGTCCCATGGCATGAAATTTTCACTTTCTGAGGTTTTTGAACGTTAATGTGAGCTCCCCTACCCTGTTTAGGCCCCCCCCCCAATGGTTAAAAGTTGTGAAATGTCTAAACTGAGCATTTGCGATCCTTTTCTGCGTTAGAAAAAAATCAGAGCTCAAACGGGCGATTTTGAACAAGGCACCTTATTGACGTCAGATCGAAAAAAGAAATGCAAATGCAGTTCCACCCCCGTCTGTCTGTACGCAGCGTCTCTGTAAATCACGCCCAGAGAGTTTGGACTGCGAATGCGCTAGGCAATGCGAAATGCGTTTTTTTATTTGCCTGGAGGCACGTCTGAGTGTTTTTAGGCTCAGAAGTCCTTTATCTGAGCCTCTGGACCTTTGAACAGCAGTGGTTTAATTTTACTTTATGTGAAAATGTGAAAACGCGGAAATGGATCAGAGCGCACAGCTGAGAGCGGAGAGTTTGGCCATGCCCCCACCCTCTACTATTGGCCATCTCTTTTCTCCTCATTTGCATTCAAGCAACAACGCCCATTATGGCCTGTTCAGAGAGAGAAAAATTACTCTTTCTCATCTTATCTCTGTTTCTCATGCACTGAGTGTTGATTTTGAAGAAGGATTCATTTACAGTATTAGGGAACCATTATGGAGCCATATAAAAGCATCAAGAAGTACCATGTCATGGGATCTTTAAAATAGAGATGAATTATATTGTGAGAGGGTTTCTGAGCTGTGCAGCTTCTATACTTCATCTCTTGCATTTATTACATTATTTTACTTAGACATGACTGGGTCCTCAAGGGATACAGTACATTTGGGCAATTCTGTTAAGACATTTTAGTTTACAACAATACAAATCATATCCAGAGGCACCTTTCAGAACAATAAAATGCCTTCTCTGTCTTTCAGGACACATTATCGCCTGCTTGAGTTCACTTGAGTGCTGCTCTTGCACAAAAATGTGACATTAAACCATTACCAATCTAATAAACATGTCCAGATTGCAGACATGATCTAACTCTCCTATTCAACCAAACAAAGACACTGTCAAGATTACTCTTGTCTAGATAAAAGATTACATCCTGTGACAAATTTGTGTTTCTAATAGTTTATGTCTATTCTTCACAGCCTTGTTTTCTGTATGACTGAAGAGCCATTCCAGTCAATGGACTAATTAATGGCACAGGTTTAAGTCATCTCAAGTGTTCAAACAACCGTATCTAATGAAGCATAAGTTACACTTTACAAGAGACCCCCAAACAAGCTGAAGCTATTTTCATTTATTGCCAAATTTACCTAAAACAATATTTAGTGCTTGAAAAATTATAGTAAACAGTCCTTACCCATATATATACACTCAACAAAAATATAAAGGCTGTTATGGATGAAGAACACAGGTGCATTTTATTGATGGCATTTTGAATGCACAGAGATACCGTGATGAGATCCTGAGGCCCATTGTTGTGCCATACATCCATGAACATCACCTCATGTTTCAGCAAGATAATGCACGGCCCCATGTTGCAAGGATCTGTACACAATTCTTGGAAGCTGAAAATGTCCCAGTTCTTGCATGGCCAGCATACTCACCGGACATGTCACCCATTGAGCATGTTTGGGATGTGCTTGACCGGCGTATACGACAGCGTGTACCAGCTCCCACTAATATCCAGCAACTTCGCACAGCCATTGAAGAGGAGTGGACCAACATTCCACAGGCCACAATTGACAATCTGATAAACTCTATGCGAAGAAGATGTGTTGCACTGCATGAGGCAAATGGTGGTCACACCAGATACTGACTGGTTCTGAGTCCCCAGACCCCCAATAAAGCAAAAAAAATGCACATTTCCGGGTGGCCTTTTATTGTGGGCAGTCTGGGGCGCACCTGTGCACTGGTCATGATGTCGGATCGGCATCTTGATGTGGCGCACCTGTGAGGTGGGGTGGATTGTCTCGGCGGGGCAGAGGTGCTCGCTGTCACACATTTGGACAGATTTGTGAACAATGTTTGAGAGAAATGGTAGTGTTGTGTATCTGGAGTGAATTTTGGATCTTTGGGTCCATCTCAGGAAAAATGGGAGCAAAAACAAAAGTGTTGCGTTTATATTTTTGTTGAGTATATGTGTATGTAAGCATTGAAGCCTGAGTAGCCTTTTTGTTTCATGTGAAATTTAATTTAATACTATTATTAAAGGTGCACTATGTAACATTTTCTAGTAGAAGGAGGTGGAATGTCTGGAATGTTCCATGTTATGGCATTAAACTTATCTATCTCCACAGATGCCGGGGCAGGTGATGCACCAGGAGTTATAGGGGTTATAGGTCTGATCTGTGAAAAGATGACCCCGCTCACAGCATGAACGCACATCTTTCCAAAACATTTAGCAGTAAAAACACCTGAACAAATGCAAAATAGCCATTAACTGTTATAGTGTGGAACATTCCAAGCAAAGCAATGTATTTCCATGGAAACAACATGATGGACCCTCAACCACAAAAGTTCCACAGCGCACAATAAAACTGCCTTGTTTTGCTTGGATTGCATTGTTAAATAGGTCTAACAGTGTTTGCCTGTTTGATATCTGCCTTTCCCCGGCACTCACAGTGTGTTATGGACTTAAGCCCTGCTGAAGCTGGAAATCCTCAAGTCAACAAAAGGGGTTTGAGGCGATTTGTTCAAAGCTGTGGTGTGGTGCTTTTTCTGCACCTGTAGCAGGTCTGAGCCACAGGCCACATCCACTAAGCTCCTATACGTGCACATTCCCTATACGTTTGATTCAGTGTGGTATTGAAATTAGGTTCAGGCCTTTCCTTAGGATGTGCCAGATGTGATGAGGTCAGATGTTCACTTTTTTTTTTTTTTTTCCTCAGTCACTCTTGTGTCTCATTTCTCTGGAAGGTCTACCACATTTGTTGCCCCCTATATGGTCTCAAAGTTCATGACTAACTCCTTGGCATGCCTCTTCACGATCTCCATGGATATGGAAAAAACTGTTGTATTCACACAATCCAACTGTCCCTGACTTGTGTACTTTGAACTGCACATGCTAAATTTCTTAGTTGGTTAAAATACCATGATATGATGTTAAAAACTAAGCTTGAAATTTTTTAAGGGACAGACTAGAGCTTGGACATGAAACACTATCATAAAACAAACACTAGTTGTAAATGTTAGCTATCACCGCCTCCCTCTTCTGGTACAGTGTCTTGAGACCATGCTCTTAAAGGCCACAGAAGAATTTGTGTGATCTTCTGTGTATTATCCGAACAGCACAGTTTAAATGTCACAGAGCTGTACGTTTAACACATCTACAGCCCGATATGACAAGCCCAGAGCCACTACCATTCACAGATATTTCATAAAATGTATTAATCTGCACTTTCCACAAGCACACAAGATCTAATCAGCCTTATTACAGTCCCATACAGCGAAATAATCATTTGCCTCTTTCTTTGTAAACCTAATTTGGCTGGTGTGTTGTAGACTGTATTTCATTATAGAAAGGATGTGCTTTCACCAAAATGAAGTGACACTGTTGGAGACGCCATAGCCACTGTAATGCCTTATAATGGGGATAGATGTGGAAAGTGGTCCCTCAGGGTAGGAGGACTGCAGAGTAAATAGGGCTTAAGCAGGACGGGTGTGTGGCTATGAGTGTTATGGGCTAAGGCTCCTACACCTTTAAAGTTCACACCATTAAATATCACCTCGCTCTGGAAGACTTGTACAGTGGTACCTCACCTTACGAAATTAATTCGTTCCAGAAGTGGTTTCGTAACGTGAAAAATTCGTAAGTTGAGTAGCTATTTCAATGGAAAAAGCCTGATCCGTTCCAAGGTTTTTTTTTATAGTGTAACATTTTTTTTTATAGTGTAACGTTGTGTTCTGCGTCCTGGCGGGCTAAGAGACTAGACCAGGACTAAAGGAACGTGGAATAAACCAGGTCTGGCCAGAACTAAACCTGGATTGGACCTGTTATTATTATAACATGGCAGTGCCGTTGGATCAGCGCATTGCTCGTGTCTCCGCGCTCCTTGCGGTGCGGGGCGGGCTCTGCTTCTATCTGACCTCCAGAGCCGGGACGCTGACACTGTGAGCTAACAGGCCGAGGAAGGTGCTCTATCAGCAGTGTTGTGAGATGTGTCTATCTTGTGTCTATAGCTCAGTGCAGAAGAGAGAGTCTGCGAGTGTGTGCGCGCGCGCCATGTGCGCGTGCTGGATGAATGTCTCCGCGGAGTAGAGGAGACAATAAAGCCCCACTCTGCAGCAAAACTGCCTTTTTTTTACTTGCATTCTCCACCACTGTAAGCGTGCGATGTCCACAAGGGAGTTAACCCCGGAGGGAAAGCTATCTCCGGCCCTGGAGAAGACGATCTCCCCTGTGTCTCCCAACCACGGTTAGGAGATGAGAGCAGGAATGGATAACAACGGGCAAGACCGCGGGGTCTTGCCCGTTGTGAGCTGGGTTTAGACCGTCGTGAGACAGGTGAGTTTTACCATACTGATGATGTGTTGTTGTGTCTCCCCTTGTTTCGGGGCGTGCATCTGAGCGCGCATTAATTGAATTTTTGAGATTTGTTGTTTCTAAAGTGCTTTATAAATAAAGTTGGATTGGATTGGATATTTCGTGTTTCGTAACTTGAAATTTCATTCGTATCTAGAGACCAAAATTTGACGTGAAGGCGTTTCGTAACTTGAAATTTTCGTTTGTTGGGTCATTCGTAAGGTGAGGTACCACTGTATATCTGTGTTCCTGTAAAGTTGGCACAAATTACTGCACCTTGTTAAGCAAGAATGTACAAGCCTGAGTGGAGAGCTATCAAACGAGAGCTGCCAAACGCCTTATGAATAATTTCTGTTAATATTGATTACTTCTTCATTATAAGATGCAGAATTGACAACGGCTCTGAGATACTAAAATATTTAATAAATAATTGTATTTTGTTCTGTCTTTTAATCCCAAGTTTTGTATGAGCTACTTTGTAAGTATCTGTATAGAATAATTCTCTAAGCTACATCTCCATCCACGTGTACTTATGTCCATCCAGTGTGCATTGGTCAGTTGTTCAAGATGATGCTGGACGTATAATTAAAGTCCAGTAATCTTGCTGCTCTGAAATAGATTTGTTATAAATAACATCAGTGCACAAAGGCAGATATTTTTCTTTAATTAATGGTTTAAATCCTTGGTGACATTTAATGTCTGCACTTTTTATTCATTTGGCAAGAGAATTAAATTGAGATCGTCTGGTCTGTTATAGAGCCTTTATAATTAAAATCGGTCATGTATTTCATTGATCATGGGGGATTTAGCCAACAATAGAGGTCTCTACTCTTTTGAATACAATTATGAATTTGTTTTTATAAAATAATAGTGCAACTAAATGTACAAATGTAAACTTAACTCTTTCAATCATACATCTATTCATAACTGATGTTACAAATCTGAAAGTGGCTGTGATTAGCACTTGACTCCTGGAACAACAGATAAAATGCATCAGCTAAGATAGTCCTGACCAAGCCAAGCTCAAGGTCTGTCAATTAAGTACCTTACCGTAACCTTTACCATGACCTTTTATACATCCCCAAGGAGATGTCAACTGTTCATGAAACTACTGAGGAGGATGTGTGTCCTCCTGGAGATATGAGATCTAACTTAAAAGACATCAGAGAAGCAAAGGCAGAAGAAGACCCCAAAACCCTTTCCTAAAGCTTATCAAAACCTGATCCCGTCAGATCTCAGAAGCTCAGCAAGATCGGGCCTGGTTAGTACTTGGATGGGAGACCACTGGGAAAATCTGGTGCCACAGGATGGCGCTAGCTGCAAAATTGTGTCATTGTGTCCTTAGGCAAGGCACTTCACCCACCTTGCCTAGTATGAAAGTGGCGTATGCTTGAGTGATGGTGGTGATCGGAGGGTTCGATGGGGCAGATTAGCAGCCTCGTTTCTGTCAGTCTGCCCCAGGACAGCTATGGCTACAATAGTGTTTTACCAGCACCGAGTGTGGAGTGAATGAATAATTTTCTGTAAAGTGTCTTTGATTGTCCAGAAAAGCACTAGATAAAACAAAATAATAAATAAAATAAAAAAATCAAACTCAAAATCTTTAAAGCTGTTTATACTAAGATTGTGTAAAATTATTTCATGTTCATTTGAAAACAGTCTCAGTTATTAAGGTAAATGAACCCAATCTGCTCAATTTTGGTCAGTGCCAAGTCAAATTAGCACCTAGAACACTAAGGCACATTATTCACTTAAACTACATGTAGAAATGCCTGAGACAGTCTGATGTAAATGTGTATTTAAAACGTCCAACCACAGCTCTTGGCAGAAATCAATCTTTAATGAAAAACGTTACAAGCTGCACCTGAAACATTTGCCACATTTTTATCTGACAGAGGACGGGGTCAGAGGTCATGAGGTCACAAGGTTAGGATGCGAGGATTACATTTACAAAACAAATTGAATCCCCACTGCGCTGGAACAGGGTGAAAGATATCAGAGCATGTACGGTAGTCTGGATGAGTTTTCCCTGTGGGAAACTCGTGAACATGAACCCAGGGTGATGCTTATAAATGATTAACACAGGATCACAGAGCATGTAAAAACATGTCTATTTCAACTTAGGCTACGCAGGAACCTGGACTCTAGGGGCAACTGCACCTTACACCAGGAAGTATGTTTTTCCTCATTAATATAGATGCGATAGACACTGTACACCAGCATGAGTGTGAGAGAGGCTCTGTAAGTGTCAAGATCCATGTAAAAATGGGCTTGTTGTATTCATTACAGACCATTTTGTGTCCCACTAGTTTAGCCGCAAGTGGGATTTTGGCAAAGGGATGTTTCATTAGCTGCATTATTTAGCCAGGGAAAAACTAAACAAAGCTTGTGAGAGTTGCTTTGCAAGCCTGTTTTAAGACTCAGAATAGTGGCTAATGTGTTCTCATTTCTCATTATTTCTGCATAATTTACCATAGTATTATTCGTATTGTGTAACTCCATCGGCAGTTTTAATGATGTAAACATAGGGTAGATGTGGGCCAATATAATTCGCTTTCCTGATTTGTAAATTAAGCATCCAGTTAATGCGCATTTTGTTACTAACGATGATTCTTTTCATTTGTGTTCATTTATAGCATTGTATTAAACCATACTTCTTATGATTCAATAAACTGCCAACATAAGTTTATCTAATCCATCTGTCTCTTATGTCTTTAATTGTAATACTTGCGTAACAGTGGCTCAATTCATGTTCACACGCTTGAATTAGTACACTTGTACTTTCTGACTCTACCCCAACCTTAAGTTGCAGAGTCTGTTCCTCGCAGATGTCAGGTACTGTGGCAGCACCAATAATAGGTTTTTACTTTGACGTCCACTCTTTACCGCGGGAGGAGAGTGATTGTGTTAAAGCTGACAGCGCAAACTATCAAGCTTCTATTCGTTCTCCGCTTCACCCCCTTTCCCCCCTTCCCTCTTTGTGTTTTAGGTTGAACCGGAGGCGGTTCTTTATGGTCGTGTCAAATACAAGGACAACTGAGCCTGAGGTGTTCATAGGAGGAGAGCTTTGACCTTGGAGGATGCACATGGGCACATCCTTATAAAACCCCGTCAGCACTAAATCATCAGTCATTTTAAAGGTTCAAAGGGAAAGGTGTGGTTGACTGATTTAGAGTTTTCTGCTTGCACTACATAAGATTACTGCTGTCATTTAGAGAAAGTGTTTGTAGATGTAAGAATTATGCACCTAACCCAAGTCAGCTTCTTACTAACACATCTGTTCAATGTATTTTTACATCTGGGTTGCTGTGAGAGATGTTAAAAAACAGTTCACAAGCACAGCAAGACAGTTTAGTGTTTGTGTGGGAGATACAGACAACATAGTTCAAACTGGGGAAAGTTTGTTGACTTTTTTTTCCCTCGCTGGTTGCTTCTCATTTTTGTGCTATAAATTTTAGAATAAATTTTAGAATTCAACTGAATAACGTAAGAAAGGCGTTTTCAGGCCAAATTAGTTAAGTTTCATTACGAATATACAACTCTGACTTTAAAACACCTTGAGGCAGATCAAACCTAGTAAAACACATCATTATCCACTTAATTTAAAAAAAAAAAAAATGCATATGCACTCACCACAATAACGGTGTTGTCTTTTCTGTCTTGCTAATACTGGGCAGTATAAAGGGCCCATATTACGCTATTTTCTGATCTGTGTTACAATGTGTTTCCTCATCAGAAACACAGCTCCATATACCTTCACTAGAATCCTTTAAATAATTTCAGCCCTGGAATTTCCAATCTCTGCTGAACCGCAGGTAAAAAGTAGCTGTTAAGTTGAAAACTACTACATCATGACATCACAAAGGGGAACAGAGCAGCTTTGCAGATGTAGACAGCAGGGCTCTCAAGTTTTGAGCGGGGTCGTGCATGTGACTGTAATTTCCGAGGACGGGGGGGGCAATTCCCCCCCGTCCTCGGAATTCCCCCCCGTCCTCGCAATTCAAGCGCCAATTTTTGGCGCTTGAATTGCGTGAGAAATGCCGTGTGAGCGTGTGAACACGTCGAATTGAGTGTTGAGAGCCCTGTTTGTCTAAAGAGCAAACTTAAACTACAAAGCAACTAATGAGAGTTATATACATGAAGTTATTACCTGATGGTTCTCAGTTTGTTTTATCATCACCGCACTTTGTCAGTGCGCGCTGAGAGGGGCGGGGAGGAGGGAGCGGGACATTTTTAACGGATTCATGTAAGAGTCTGGTCAATGCACCGGGCCCGCGTCTCACCGCATCTCACCGCGACTCACCATGGGCAGTTCGGCTCTGGGCCGCGCGTATTCCGCGCGTAAGCCGTCGTGGGGGACACGTTACGCACAGACGGAGACACCGGGACCGGAGTCGGTGCGTCTCAGAGGAGACGTGGCACCGGGACTGAGGCTCAGGACGTGCCCGGGGGACGGCGAGCAGACGCGCCGTCCCCCCCTCCCCCCTGCTCCCCCTCCCCCTGCTCCGGAGGGGGCGGCGCTGAAAACGCGCGGAGCCTGCATAAACTAAAGCCACACAGAGAAAGCCACACAGACCGATTTTCTGGGCACAAAAAAATAAAAATAAAAAAAAAACACTAATCAGCGTGAGAAATGCCATGTGTGGCGTGTGCGCGTGTGAATACGTCGAATTGCGTGTGTCACACTCTCAATGCGTGAGCCTTGAGAGCCCTGAGACAGACTAATAATGCAGGATTACTCAAACCTGGGTGAATGAAACAAAGACCAACTCCAGGTGTGTTTTGGGGGAGATAACGTTATAACATGGCTTAAAGCCCCAGTGTGTAGGATTCGTGGCACATAGGTGGATGGTGCTATTGCACTTTCTGTTTTAGCTACGGCAGACCTCGAGGGTCACCCGGGCACGGTTCTGTTTTTTTGTTTTTTTTTCTCATGAAAACACACATTCCCGATCATGTACCATGACACTCTACACATCAAATGAAACCTTACAGTCTCCTCTTTTTGACTATGCAATTCATTTCCCTGCACAACAATCACTCCCCGAGCACATGGGGCTTTTATACGGAAAAGCACAAAACGAGGTTAGCTTACCTTAGAATGCTTTGCACAGGTCAAACTCTGTATTTCACCATAAACTTGCTCTCAATTTGTCCGTAAGGATCCAGCTAATAAAATCCAGTAAAACAATTTAGTCCAAAACACGTGTTAGATCCATTACGAGTCTGATCCGGCAGCATGCTTGTGTTGTTTACCCAAAACCACGAGCCTTGCCGAAGGCGGAGCCCAAATGTCCTTCTGCGGCTCTCGTATTCAAAATGGCTGCCTCTGCATGGGGAAGATCCCCCTTTTATGTGACTATATCTAAGTCCAAAAGAATACTTTGATTTCATGATGGAAGTGAAAAGGCTTGGAAAACAATGTATTTTTGAATGGGTATCTTCAATTTCAGTAATTAACGGGTATAAATCTTACACACTGTCCCTTTAAAGCTCACAAACATCAATTTTGTGTGTAGGATCTTTAAAACCTAAATTACATGATCAAATACTGTAATGTATTGCTTTGTGAAAAATAATGCCAGAATGCAGTACAGATGCTAATCAATATGTATATACAGTGGTACCTCACATTACGAAATTAATTCGTTCCAGAAGTGGTTTCGTAAAGTGAAAAATTCGTAAGTTGAGTAGCTATTTCAATGGAAAAAGCCTGATCCGTTCCAAGGTTGTTTTTTTTAGAGTGTAACATTTTTTTATAGTGTAACGTTGTGTTGTGCGTCCTGGCGGGCTAAGAGACTAGACCAGGACTAAAAGAACGTGGAATAAACCAGGTCTAGACCAGAACTAAACCTGGATTGGACCTGTTATTATTATAACATGGTAGTGCCGTTGGATGAGTGCGTTGCTCGTGTCTGCGCTCCTTGCGGTGCGGGGCGGGCTCTGCTTCTATCTGACCTCCAGAGCCGGGAGGCTGACACTGTGAGCTAACAGGCCGAGAAAGGAGCTCTATCGGCCGGCAAGACCGCGGGGTCTCGCTCGGGGTGGGCTCTGGTTCTATGTGACTTCCAGAGCCGTGGTGCTGGGACTGTGAGCTGTGAGCCGCGCGGGCGGGCCGAGCTGCGCGTGCTTGCGGCCCCGAGGAGGAGGCACGGCCCAGGCGCCACGGCTCTCCATCCCGCAGCCCCGGTGTAGCGCGGCCTTGTGCTGTATGGACGTTTTGATCCTTCGATGTCGGCTCTTCCTATCATTGTGAAGCAGAATTCACCAAGTGTTGGATTGTTCACTCACTAATTGAACGTGAGCTGGGTTTAGACCGTCGTGAGACAGGTGAGTTTTACCACACTGATCATGTGTTGTTGTGTCTCCGCTTCCATCGCACGTTTGGCGAGCCGTGCCCCCCCAACACATTCCATTGAAAATCTATGAAAGTTCGAGTGTTCAAACGAGAGAGAAATGCGAGAGAAACTCCAGTCTGAGAAAAGCGTAGAATGCGTGTGGTGAGGCATTTACAGCCCTAAAACATGTAGAACAATTGCAAAATACAAAGTTGTCTTACCTCGTGGACCTCTCCCACCCCGGGCCACCTCTGGAACCTAACCCCGTGTGTGTTGATAAAGTGTATTTACGTTTCGGGGCGTGCATCTGAGCGTGCATTAATTGAATTTTTGAGATTTGTTGTTTTTAAAGTGCTTTATAAATAAAGTTGGATTGGATTGGATTGGAGAGTTCGCGTTTCGTAACTTGAAATTTCATTCGTATCTAGAGACCAAAATTTGACGTGAAGGCGTTTCGTAACTTGAAAATTTCGTTTGTTGGGTCATTCGTAAGGCGAGGTACCACTGTAATACTATATGGCTATAATGCATAAAATATTGCTGGGTTTCAGATGACATCACAACATTCTATAGGCAAATATTATTTAATACAGAAGGGGGCAGCTAAAATGAATGCTGTTTAACAGCAGATTTTGTTGTAGTCTAGCATGATCTTGGGTCTAGTCAATATATAAATGATCAGTGTTGGGAGTAACTCGTTACAAAAGTAATTAATTACTGTAATGCATTACTTTTTGGTGTAACGCAGTAATGTAACGCATTACAGGGAAGAAAATCGGTAATATATTACTCGTTACAATGCCAGTAATGCACATTACAATGCATTTTTAACCTGCTTTGTTTTTGTGGGTTTTGCGTTTTCTTCATACAAAGTTCGCGGATCACCGCGAGATCAGCTACTGAATCTGATAAGTCCACACAGAACATTACATTTCATACAAAGTTCCGCGAGATCAGCTAGTGATATAAAAGTCCGTACAGACCATTCCATTTCCTTTTACTTCGTCTTGAACTGGCAGACTGACAAAGGATGACAGAACCAGAAGAATCGGATAGAGCTAGCTCCTTTTCAAGATGGGCATACACCCACTACTTTCACTTCGTTCAAAATAAGGACTCCAAGAACATTTTAGTTAAATGCACACTGTGTGTGAATCCCAAACCTCTTTCCACGTCGAAATGCAGTACAAGCAATTTGACGAAGCACTTGCAGAGGTACCATAGCACCACGAAATTAGTCAGGAAAGGAGGGGATGGGACAGGGAACGATACAACCCAGGTGAAAGTCATGACACATGAGAGATTTGCACTGTCGATTGCCAAATCCTTATTTCCAGTCATTTTGGCGAGAGTAACTAAAGTAATGCAAAAGTAGTGTAATGCCTTACTTTTTATTTAGAGTAATATTGTAATGTAAGGCATTACTTTAAAATGACAGTAACAAGTAATAAGTAGTGCATTACAGTTTTTGAGTAACTTGCCCAACACTGTAAATGATCAGGTTCCATATTTGGCAATTTACCTTTCCGGTACACTGTACCTTTATGGCAAAGTGCAGTGTAATCAGTACAAAAATCTGGCTCTTGCTCCCCATCTGGGAGTATGATATCATCACATTTTAAAATCTGAAAATCACCAATTAAAGATTAAAATTTCAACCCACCGCTGCCTGCCTTAAGGAATGCTCAGAGATTGACTCATGCTCTTGTCTATTTTCTGATCTCAGTATGAATATTTTTTCATAATTTTTTTTTTCTTCTCCCATTAAAAATGATGAAATAAACAGTAGCACCAGGGTAGTCCTGCTTACATCAGTTGTGCAGCTGTATTGGGCATTGCATCAGCTCAGCAGGTGGATTGTTTGTACACAGTGCTCCTGATTTATGGTTCTTCCTGTTCCCATCTGGAGGTTTCACTCAAATATTTTTAACCTGACCTTACGCTGTCACTGTTAAGTCCTGCTACTTTATCTTCACCTGTTTGTTCTCGTTCATCACATTGTCAAGCTCATGGTCACACACAGTAAAATAATATTATGGCATGGTGGTTAGTGTTTCAGCCTCACAGCAAGAAGGTCCTGTGTATTTGCAATGTTCTTCCAGTGTCTGCATAGGACTATTCTAATAAAGAATTTGTTAAATAAAATAAATCTATATTTCTGTCATACTTTAGGAACCACATATGAAAGGTGCTATATTATGCAAAATTGACTCTTGTGAGCTTTAAGTCAGGTTATAATGCTGTTACCATCTCAAAAAAATACCTGCAGCTGTGTTTTGTTTCATTCACGCTTGAGTAATCCTTAATTCTCAGTCTTTCTACATCTCCAAAGATCAGAATGTTCTGTTCCACCTTGTGATGTCATGTAGTGGTAGCTACATTTTACCTTTTGTTTACTAGAGATTGGCAATTCCAGGGCTAAAATTATCTGAATAATTCTACTGAGGTGTAAATGTAAACGTAAATTGACTTCCATCAACCGCACCCACCATCTGTGAACCAGAGAGCCAAGAGGCAAAAACATCGTGTCAGCATTTTTAACGCATGTTTGCTCCTGACTGGTTTCTGCCATTTCAGAAAACTTGTATGCTTGTTCACTTTGTAACTTTGCATTTTCAGCTCCTAGTAGAGTGTAAATAAACTGATAAAAATGTTTAATCTCTATGTAGTGCAAATACAGGGCAATAATGTAGTAAAGTGTTTAACTATTCTCGTTCATTCAAAGAAAGCTACTGTTCTTGTACACTCACTTCCTGACCCCAATTTGTCTGTTTCCCAATAAAAGCCACAGGGATCCAGCTAATGCTATATCTGTGCTGGTAATTTCTCAAAAACAGCAAAGAGCACAGCTGGAGGCCCATGAAGGAATGTGCCTTTACTTCTTTGTACAAGTACTGAGTCATTGCTAGTCCACAGTTATGAGAGCTAAATGTACAAATCTTTATTACTGTTAATCAAATTACAGATGATACAATCAGATGCTTCTTTACTGGTCCATACATTACAATTGTAAACTAGTAAATACCAAAGCAAATAGTAATGTTCACTGAAAACACCTATACACAATGTGGATAAAAAATAGAATACCAAATAACTGCTACAGAATATGCATGTCAAAGTGAAACACTCAAATCCAAAATATACAAAAATCAATCAAATTTAAATATTTCTTATCTTTCAAAGTCATGAATTGAGCAGGTATTCTGAAAAAATAGGACATAACACACTGAAACCAAACAATAGAAAACATATTTTACACTCCAGTACAAATGGGTAGAAAATATTTGAATATTTGGGTAATGACCGAAAGGACGAGATCGCGGATACAAGCGGCCGAAATGAGTTTCCTCCGCAGAGTGGCTGGGCGCACCCTTAGAGTTAGGGTGAGGAGCTTGGTCACACGGGAGGAGCTCGGAGTAGAGCCGCTGCTTCTCCACGTGGAGAGGAGCCAGCTGAGGTGGCTCGGGCATCTGTTCCGGATGCCTCCTGGACGCCTCCCTCGGGAGGTGTTCCGGGCATGTCCCACCGGGAGGAGGCCCCGGGGAAGACCCAGGACACGCTGGAGGGACTATGTGTCCCGGCTGGCCTGGGAACGCCTTGGGGTCCCCCCGGAGGAGCTGGAGGAAGTGTCCGGGGTGAAGGAAGTCTGGAGGTCCCTGCTTAGACTGTTGCCCCCGCGACCCGGCCCCGGATAAGCGGAAGAAAATGGATGGATGGATGGATATTTGAATATTTCAAAAAGTCAAATAAAACTCCTTATCACTGGCATCAGCATTCACATGGCTCTTGGACTGGCTCAGAGCAGAAACCCGTTATAATAATGTCTGAGTGGTAACACACAACCAGAGGTCTACAGCTCACTCTGTGTGTGTGTGTGTGTGTGTGTCTCCCTTTCTCTCTCTGTTTCCCTCGCCTCTATCTGTCTCTCTCTTCCTCTCTTGCTCCATCTCTCTATCTCTTCCTCTCTTTCTCTCTTGCCTCTCTCCCTCTCACACTCTCCCTGGTCTCTATCTCTCTCTCCCTCTCTCAGTCCCTCTCCCTCTCTCTTCTCTCTCTCTTCCCCCCTCTCTCTCTTCTCTCTCTTTCCCCCTCACTCCCTTCTCCTCCACTTTCTCTTTGCTCTTTGCCTCACACTTTGACAGAACAAAAGCTCCGGCCATGCAGCTCCAGTGGCCAATTTCCTCCTCTAACATTACCTGGCCATTAAGGACAGAGTATGGGCAAAGACAGAGCGGGAGCCCGGCAGTGCCATTACTTACTGTAATGTCTGTAGCTGCTAATGATGAGGGATGGCAGCGGGCGGAGGAGGAGGGTCCCCTTAGTGCATTGAGGAGCACAGTACAGTAACCTGATTACTGGGAAATGGCATTACATTCTCACTGCAGACTGTCCTAGATTCGAGTGCCAGCAGGATCTTTCTACCCATCTGTCTGTCATCCCGGTGTGCTTTGTTGGCAAAACGCTATCTATATATTACAATAAAAGGGCTCGGCTAATTTAATCCTCAGCCTACAATGAGGCAGAAGGCGATCCTTTGCAGCATCATAATTTAGCACAGAATGATACACCAGAGAGTAAACATGATTTGTGAGCAGAAACCTTTCAATTGGACGCTTAGACACAAATAAGAAGTTATGAATTTGATAACTGTAGTTCAGTTAAAATATTTACAATGATAAAATGTAAAAAAATAATACTATAAAAGTAATTGTATGTTACTAGCTTTATCTTTGCTTCCTTATCTTTTACCATGCACTTAATTCTTAATAATGTATCTGTAGGATAAAACAAGAAAATATATTAGTTATAACAGTCAATATACTACAGATTTCCAATTAGACACTGGTACATGACATAGGAAGTCCTGAGTGTGAGACAACTCAAGAGATAGTTGGGAACCACATTTTCATATTTATAATGTAAATATATTGTTTTAGATTTTTTTTTTACGTGCCTTCTTTTTGAACAGAGATTGAAATCCTGATTGTATTTGATGATACATTTCTGATGTTATTCTAAATTTGATTAGTTAAAAAGTTTAGACTACACTTTAACTGTACTCAGTAATGTGTTTTTTTTCTTACAATACAATACAAAAGAAGAAATCAAGCGCTTCTTCCTCTACTGTTCATTTCGCAGTTCTATCTCAAGTATCTACAGGAACAAAATGGGCCTATGGCTATTTATAGATCATGAGCGAGCTAGAAAGATAGACACTGACAGATCCCCGGCACTGAAAATAATCCTAACTGTCATATATCAAGAATTTCTTTTTTTTCCTCCTTTGGACTTGGTCTGAACAGGTTCTGCTCTTTGGCTGTTTGTGTCAGGTTTGAAGAATCTCTATGTAGTGCCTCTTATTAAGCCCATTGGACTAGCAGCAGCCCTGACATGCCAGCCTTGTTGTCTGTTGTGTCTCTGCTGTACTCGGCCACTGTGCATGTTGCCCAGACAAGACCCACGAGGCCCTTGTTACCTTGACTGACTTTGGCCAATTAAAGCATTTGAAAAAACATCCGCTCCAGGAATAAAGAGTTGTGTAGCGGAAAGAGGAGAGGTCATTATTGGCGAACCTCAGCATCACAACAACCCCACACTTGCTGATAACGCTGTTCGGTTTATTTTTCAGTGTTTGTAAGAGTTACGAGCTGGGTTTGATGATATTGTTGAAAGTGTTCTTATAGCATGTCTCTTGCTTGTCGGGGTGAAGTTATTTTTACTCTTCCAAAGCTTGTTCCTGAGTTTTATTACAGTATAACTCTATGTTTGACGTAGTCAGCCAAAATATTATTAACTTCAGCCTTTTTATAGCAGCGGGTAACAATACAATGGTGTGGTCTGGAGTTTCTGACAATATCCAGAAACAACCAGTGCAGAGATCTTATGCTGATTGAAATCACTTCAAATCAGCATAAGATTCCCTGAGCTTTTGGGTCATATGGTCAAGCCATCCAAAAACAATATTTGTGGAAAGTAAACCATAACAGCAGTCAAGGAAATTGGCCAAGCCTCTTTGATAAAGCCAGATCTAGTCAGATCTCAGAAGCTCAACTGGGCTGGGCCTGGTTAGCACTTAGAGACCGCTGGGAATTAGAGAAGTGAAGAAGAAGAAGTGAACTTTTATTGATCTCACACTGGAGAAATTCTTCTCTGCATTTTAACCCATCCTATATATATATATACATATATTAGGAGCAGTGGGCAGCACACACATTAGGGCGCCCGGGGACCATCTCCATGATCTTCTTGCTTCGGTTTGGTCAGGACCTAAGCTGGAGTACCTATGGTGCATGTTTTGCCACAGTGGGGCACCAGTGGCAAAACTGTTGTTCACCCACATTGCCTAGTATGAATGGTGGAGATTGGCAGCGTCGCTTCCTTCAGTCTGCCTCAGGGCATGCAGAATGTATTAAACTCTGAAAGTCTGGAAAAACACTATATAAGACCAATGCATTATTATTAATAGTAAAAACATGTCAATTATTGGTTATTTATCTAAATAACAATATATATTATAATGCCACAGTTTTGGATTATAAAGCCCGGCAAGTCTCCAGTACAAGCAGCAGTGCAATCTTCTATATTTCATAGGGCTGTAGGCTTTTACTCGTTTAGGCAATTAATTGATGGCATTAGTCAACCAAGAATTTCGTTAGTCGACTATTGCCCTAGTATTTCAGAATAACTATTGACACACTGAACTCTTCTGCATGGGGAGAAGACAATAAATAACAGTTTTGGTTAAATCTTGCCCAGTCACCCAGCCATTACTGAAACGGCCCTTATACAGTACCTGAGAAAAGTTCACATGTTATTCATATTTTCTGCTCTTTGGCCAAGGTTGGTTTCAAAACAGCCCATACCTTCAACTTATTACACTGTCTGGCCCACTCTAATATTGTTAATATAGATGCAGAGAATTTCTTTTGTTACTGCCAACTTTTCATTAACAGACTGTTTGTTCCTCCTGTGTAGTCAAGCCTCAAGGTCCTCAAGTCTCAACAGCAGATGTGCCCAGACTGGAACTCTCTTATTATTTCTAAAACACAATACTGATTATGTACGTCATATATTTATTAACATTTTTTTAATCTATTCTTTAAATTATAATTTTTGAACACACAACTGCAGCACCTCTTACCAAACTAAACACAGACTGCACCAACTGGATAAATAGTTAACATTTAGATCAAGATGGTTGTTTGTATCCCACATACACAAGGAAGATGTGACCTCACCTTGATACGTGGGTACAGGGACTGTTATGGAACATTAAAATTGTTAGATGACTCTTTTCCCGGTCTACATGCAGGTCAAAGAACTGAAAAGGTGCCAACAGGGAGCTATGAGAAATTCCATTGTGTCTAATAATCAAGCATTGACACTAAAACTTTGCAGCTGTAATTGCTAATAAAAACATCTATCATACATTTAAACAAACTTTTGGCAGTCACACATTGCTCATTTGATCCAGAAGTGCTACAAACTGCACTGTTCACGTTATTTGAGCTTCACCACACAAATAAGCACAAGAACGCTCTGGTTTTGCTTTCACTTTAACATAGATAAGATAAGATAAGATAAGATATGCCTTTATTAGTCCCTCAGTGGGGAAATTCCAGTGTTGCACAGCACAAAAAAGTAACGTCCGCCTCTGCGCGTCCTTCGTAGCAGCTCCTCCGGCGCACACAACTGCGCCGCGCAGCGCACACTTCGAAACAATGAAACAACATGTGCTGTGGACTGTAGTTTATCATCTCTGCTGATCTAATATGAGTACAAACACATGTCTAATATTTTCTTGGCTGTTTTTTACGGCATGCAGTTGAATGCCTAATGTAAATCCTGTATTCCTGAAAAGTAGTGACTGTGTGATTTTAGTTATCCTCAGGCCCTCTATAAGTCACTGCCTGGAACTTGCTCTCTGGTGTTTTACTGAAAATGATCAAAGCCCACTGTGCAAACAAGATAAGCTGCCAGTCCAGGCGTTTGTAATGTTTGAGGATGAGCACCCCTGCTGTGAGAGGAAATAAAAGCTATCTGGAGCCGGACAACAGAGAACAATTATGCAATCATCTTTGATTAGTCATCATATCTGCACACTTATTTACACCAACATTTAGGGAGAAATTTGCAGGTTTTTTTTGTGGAAGACATTTTGGGCAAAAGATTAGTTGAGTATTAGGCCACAGTAAAGCAGGAAGCTTTTGGACTTTCAATGCATCCACTGATCCAAGTGATTAATCAAATGTTTAAAAAATCATCTTGGACAGAAGCACAGATATTAAGAGAAATTACAATTCAAGAGTGCCAACTCCATCTAATTCACTGCGTAAATTTTCTCCTGTGATTTTGATGCACATGCTCCTGAATGGTCTGTGAATACAAATGAAATGACTACTTCAGTGCTTCAGCCTTTCTTATTCTGGCCCCTCACTTAGAACGATGCAACAAAAGACAGACTCCTGTCTCCACAATAATATTCAGCTGAGTCAAGTCAATCTGATCTGCTGACTTTAGCGTTGCCTGGAATAGTTTTACAGTAACTATAAAGGCAACACATTCCTCTTAAAGGGATGCAAGAACTTTTATGGAAAAGTAGAATACAACCATTAGGATAAGCAAACAGATGCACTTACCAAAGCTCAGTAGACCCAAGTTCTCTGATACCAGATTTATGGGTTCAGTCTTAAAGGTCCTATCTTATGCAAAACTGAGTCTTGTAAGCCATGATTAGAATGTTGTTATTTCCTCAAAAACATGGAGTTGTGTTTCATTTCATTCACACATCTTTAAAGATCCCATGACATGGTACTTCTTGATGCTTTTATATGGTGCCTTAATGGTTCCCTAATGCTGTAAATGAATCCTTCTTCAAAATCAAGACTCAGTGCATGAGAAAGACCCATGAACACAGGCAGAGTCAAAAAATATGTCTCTGAACACCTCATTATGGGCGTTGTTGCTTGAATGCAAATGAGAAGGACAGAGACAGGCCAGAGCAGCTGGTGGGGGGGGGGTGGGGGGGTGGGGGGGCAAACTCTCCGCTGTTTCCTCGTTTTAGCGGTGCGCTGGTGCGCTGGCGCGCTGGCTCCACTTCCGTGTTTTATGCGCGAAGGAAGAAAGGAGAGGCGTTTCAATGAAAAAAACACATTTTCACAGAAAATAAAATTAAACCACTGCTGTTTCAGAGGTCCAGAGGCTCGGGTAAAGGACATCCAAGCCTGGAAACACTCTCACGTGCCTCCAGGCAAATAAAAAAATGCATTTCGCATTGCGTAGCTCGTTCGCGGTCCAAACTCTCTGGGCGTGATTTCCAGAGACGGTGGGTAGACATCCAAACGGGCGGTGGAACTGCATTTGCATTTTTTCTTCAATGTGACGTCACATAGTTTCCTTGTTCAGAGTTGCCCATTTGAGCTGTCTTTTTTTCTAATGCAGAAAAGGATCGTAAATGCTCAGTTTACACATTTCGCAACTTTTAGCCATGGGGGGGGTGTCTCTAAACAGGTTAGGGGAGCTCACATTAACGTTCAAAAACCTCAGAAAGTGAAAATTTCATGCCATGGGACCTTTAAGTAAACATTTATTATTAATCTGTTTACATTTCCAAAGCTCAACATATTCTGTTCCAACTTGTGATGTTTTCAAGTAAACAGCTACCAGCAGTGACTGGCAACTCCAGGACTCAAATTATCCAAATGATTCTAGTGAAAGTGTACAGAGTTTAAAAACACAGAGGAGCACTCCCTGTATTACCAACAGAAAACACCTTGTCTTCACAAGGTGGAACAGAGTGTTTGAGATAAAGACTCAGTATAAATATGCAGGATTTGTGTTAAATATGTGTGTGTGAATGAAACAAAACACAACTCCACATATGTGATGATGTTTGAGGAAACTGCATTAAAACATCAGAAAATAGCATAATATGGTCTCTTTAACAATCAAATCAATAAAATATGGTGACTATAATGGTAAATTCAAACATCCCAACAAATTCCAGTAAACTGATATATGGACTTAAAAAGATCATAAGGGATACAATCTTCTTTTTCAAATGTTTGCTCTAAAAGAATATAGTGTCTATGAATTTGTTTCTGAACAGTCAGTGTGTGAAAAGAGAGACAGATGTTCAGACAGCTCATTGCACTTCGAACACAATGAGGAGGAATCTGTCCAGAGATAAATGCCTCCTCCTGTATCATTGATCTGAATGGAGTCAAGATACCATCAGACTCAAAATGGCAACGCATCAGGGCTAACACACATACTTGCAATACAAGGCTGCAAATCTCTGTCGATAAAGACAGTTCAAGGTAATACGTCTCACTTTTCAGGTTAAATGTTTTTAGCGTTGATGGTTTTATTAAATATGGCAGTTAATCTCTCCAAAGGTCAATGGATTTGAGCCATCTATTGCAAGTCAAAGCAATAATAGAAAAATCCGTGCCGATGTGTCTCTGGGGCTAAACTGAAACCAGGACGGATTTTCCTCCTGAGCGCTTTATTAATCTGGTATAAAGTGTTAACGCGGGGCCAAACTCAGGGCCATGCCAATCCATGCAGAGCAGGTGAGATGCAGCAGTGATTCTCAAACCTCAAAATACATTGAATATCACTGATACGAAAAGGTGCATTGTGTAACTTTTCTGGTGGAGGGATCATCAAATGCTTTTCTCCATGGATATCTTATTTCTTTATCTGGAATGTTTCACAGTATGGTATTAACTCTTTCTGTCTTGATGGAGACTGAACTAAACCCAAGTTACAGGTCAGATCTGTGGAGAGGCAACCTCATTCACGTTCAGAATGTATGTTTTTCTAGGCTATAAAACTGTTTAACGTCATAGTGTGGAACATTCCAGGCAGAGCAATGACATATCCACAGAAACAAGCAAAAAGTTGCACCTTTAACAATAACCAATGGCACTGGAATTAACTAGATCTTAACCAGGGCCTGAAAAGTCCATTGGTCAAAATTTGACCTATGGACTTTGTAAGCTCAAATAATATTAATTAAGATGCACCATGTAACTTTTCTATTGGGGAGTCCACCACCTATGGAGCTGTTATATTTTGCTCAGGTTGTACCTATTTTTTACATTTAATAATGTAAAATTGATCTCCTAGAACATTGATTTTACAATATATATTATATATTGTAAAATCAACTCTCTCTGAAGCACTCTTAGCATTCTAGTTGTTGTTAGCATTACCGTAGCTCTGCTTTGGCTTCTGAAAGTTATGAAAAAGCACATGTAAAGTTCTGAAAAGCAGTGAATAATTAGGATTCTAGAAATGCATTAAGAAAGTGAAAAATAAATTTGAACCACTGTAAACTATTTCAGAAGAACGAGTTCTGTTGTTCTGTTTATTCTCGTAACAGTATAAATTAGATACAGTGCCTTTAAGAAAAGTTACATAGTGCATCTTTAAAGACCATAAACCTTTCGTGTACCTCCTGAAGAAGCCTGCATACCTCCTATTGTACCCACACCACAGTTTGAGAACCACTAATATTTGACAATATTTTTCATTTTGTTTGTACCAGTGTTATTGCCTTTTTGTTTTGCGGCATTCTTGTCTTCTTCCAAGCAGCAAGCTCAAAGTCCGTGCTCACTTTCTTCGACGAACAATATCCCAGGCAAGGCAGCCCATAGGCATCACATGTAATTAAGCTTATCTGATACCATCTCACCCTTTGGCAAACACACAGACACTTCAACCCTTCCATGCCAGATTACTGAAGACAATGTCATGCGTCTCTTTGCAAAGAAGTGATAACATTGACTTGCTATTCCAAGACCTTCCGCAATGGCTGCTGTAGAGAAGAGAAACAGCACTGAGAAGCATAGAATAGGTCAAATCATTATTTACATCATATTTATATCTTAAGTGCTTGTTTTGGAGTAGCATGGAAACTGGTGGTATGGAAATGTGTCAGGATGTTGAAGGAGGGACTGATTTTGAGGCCTATTGATTAGGCTGTATACAATTTGATAGTCCTCTCGAGGACCGACCACCCTCGGGGGATATCCATGGGGGCTGGTACGCTGTGATCTGGGCAGCAGACCTGGACCGGTGCCCCCACGACCCGAAAGTACTGAGAAAGTGGAAGAAAATGGGATGGGATGGGACAATTTCATAGTTGCTTTTTGATGCATTATGTTTTAGAAAGTTGTTAGAAAGTTGTTACCTCATCAAAAACATACCTGGAGTTGTTTCATTCACACTTTTGGGTAATCCTTTATTATTAGTCTGTCTATATCTCTAAAGCTCAAAATGCAGTACCTTCTGATGTCATGAAGCTGTAGTTCGCAGTTGTAGTTTGCAAATCGTGACCTTTTACTTTTTGTTCATTAGAGATAGGCAATTCCAGGGATGAAATTATCCAAATAATTCTAGTGAAATATGCAGGGTTTGTGTGTGAATGAAACAAAACACAACTCTGGATAAGGTTTTTATTATAAGAGATCACCTTAATACGGGCCCTTTAACGTTGCACAATAACGTTTCTGGAGAGCAGTTTTACTGTGCCTTCAAAAACATGCATTCTTGCACTGAAATGGGTAATTTCTCCACCGATCTGACTTGTAACTCATCCTGGTGGTATCACTTGCTTGTGTCTATGGAGTTAGATCATTTCAATGCTATAGTGTGGAACATTCCAGGCAAAGAAATAACATTTCCATGGAGACAAGTAAGTGGCCGTACACCTTTAAAGGCGAACATTGTGGATGCCTAATAAAGTGGATGCCTGATATGACACCAATCATGAGCTATATCAGTATCAGCCCTCCACTGGTTGTTGTTATTTTTGAGGCTGAAATTAAATTCCAAAGAAATCACAAATCTCTGATGGTGGTGGTCCTTCAGGAAGTGTGCGATGGGGGTGTGGTGGTCCACACAACAGCTCTTCACACAAGACTATGTGGGCATCGAGGCTGATTGCTCAAGAGGCTAGCGATGACGTCATGCAGCTAAATGTGTGTTAGCACCTTGTCGCCTTTGCCAGCCTGGAGAGTTTCCACTTCAGCGGATGATTTATTCAAACTTTGTGCAGTGGAACAACAGAGGAGTGGCAGCCATTATGGGTCTAACAAGTGATTATTCTCCCACTGTTTCAGAGTATATGTGAAACCCTTGAATAATGTCAGCCAAAAAAAAAAGTGATATTAGGCATAGTCTTGCTCTTCAAAAGCAGGAAATACATTCAGTTCTGAGCTGTGATGAGGAGCACATTTACACATAAAAGATAGGCCGCTCTAAGGAGCTGACAAAGCAAAACAGTCACTTCTACCTTTTTGGTTTGCAGTCAGTTATTTTTATTTTTCTCATGATGAATCCTGTTTGTTCATTTATTTTCATGAATTAATTTCTGAAAATCTTTAGATCTACATCTGCTTCATATTATATATAAAAATGAACGCACGTATAGGAAAAAAGTATAGCTCAGGTACCAGTGATGTAAACCTTGTATTGATCCAGCCCTACACCCCAGTTTGTTTTCAGATTCTGTAATGTAAAGTCAAACCCTCTTGCGATAGATGCCAGTATTTCTGTATTGATCATTAGGCATATTTATCAGAAGTATCAAATATGAAAAACCCCAAATGTTTGTCTGTAATTTTTCAAAATGAGTTCTCCAAAATAGAAACATCACTTCCTGGTGTAAACTATGTCACACTTAATTTAGTAATACACTTTTAACCTTTTGTCTACTCTTACAGCACACCTTTACTATAGACCTTGTGTCCTTTTGGTGACACACCATTTGTCTCCCTGAGCTGCTTTAACTGATGAACTAGCTTCTTTTTAGTTGGGCTGGTGACGGTATGTTGAAGTAGAAAGGTTACGTCCATGAAGGATTACATCTTAAAATGTCATATGTGTTGTTGTGACTTATTAAGAGAAGGCGAGTCTCGTTAAAGTTCAAGTTTTGTACAGTTTATTGTACATAGGTTTGTGATGGGAAACATCTATTTAATGCCTTTTCAAACCTTTTAATTCATATTATTATGAATCTTTTTCATGTTGCAAATATAAAACTAACCCCGAGACAGTTCTTGGCGGCTGCTTTGCTTTAAATACTCCAGGCATTTTATCTTGAGAGCTTATTATCTTTTGTACATTGCAACACTATTTCTATACTGCCCACACTCTTGTTCCTGTACCATACATTCGTTAGAGATTCTACTGCTCATATGATGAAAGGCATTCGCTGAACTAAATCTGCCACACAAAGCAGAATTTGAGTAATTATCTGGGCTCATGTTTGTGCATAGGTTTGTATTAAGAAGCACTCACCCGGTGTGATCTACATTTAACAAGATTAATGAGTGTCTATTCAGCGAGTCTGATCGTTATGGAACAGATGATTATGCCCATGAAATCTGAAACACTGCTCACAACTCAAGAAAATGAGGAAAGCTTTAATTACTGAAAAATGTCTTTCTACAGTACAAGCTATACAGTACATACATCTGAATATGACTCTCGCCTCCTTCTAGTGAAAATGTGCAAACAACAGATAAAACATTAACAGTGACTTGGATAACAACAGACTGTACAGTATTTCAGAAATATATTATGTAAGTCAATATTGCACTTCTGGTGCTATTTTGGAGCTCAAATTCACTGAGGGATTTGACAGAAATTGAAGATTGAATTATTATAATAAGCTAATGACCAGAGATTTTGTAACAACATTATTCAGCTTTTATAAAGACATTGGTGTGTATGGACTGATAATTTGTTCAGGACAGTGAAGTTATGTGGAGGAGAACTAAATAAAGCTCTTCCAACTAAACTTTCTCATCAAGGTGAAGCGAGGTGGTGCTCACCTGGTGCAGGACAGTCATGTGAGCAGCACATAGGACACTGAACTGGTGTCTCCCTGGTAGATGGAGCTTAAACATAAATGCTATTTTAATATCATTATGCACATGTTAATATATTTCTATCTGTGTTTCAACAACACAGATAGAACAACAACCTTGCAACAGTCTATGACACTGCAAACTGAAGTCAATATGGTAAAAATCAAGGTCTAAAGCAACAAATGTCCGCTTGTCTCTTTCTATACTTTCTATACTATGAGGAATTTTTCTGCACAGATGCACAGAAACACATCCCTGTGACCGTCACTGATAGATTGCTCTCACACTAGATGAATTGGAGGATACAATGGAGCTACATTTTTTCTGTCCACAGGTGATGGAGTGAAAAGAGAGAGCTTTAAAAGGACTTTTGCTCTGAGATGTGCCTTTGTTCTGCTTTGTTCTGTTACACGGCTAAATTGCAGCCCTGATTTGTTGTCAGCCACTATACTATATACAATATAACATAATCTTACATAAATTTCTACTATAGACAATGGGAATAAAACCAGCAATACTGCATAACAGATTCCATTGTAAAGTTATTAAATATAGTTATTACTTAAATATCTCAAATATCAAAAGTTTTCCATTTTGATAGCAGTAAAAGTCTTTGATCTTTAATTGTTTGCTTTCACAAACACAACAGCCCATTGTGTCACTGACAGGCTTTTCTGTACAGTATTCTCTAGAGCCTTCTGTGTCCCTTCCTTTGTTCTTTTCAGCTGCTCATTTGGTCCTGTGTGCTACATTGTGGTGGAGCAGACTGTGTACTGGGGCATTGTGACCTTTGACCCCTTGTGTCATGTGCGCATATATGAATCACAAGCCTGTGCGTTGCCTTATTACCCACACTTGTATGGAGAGGCCAGTGTGCCCGCAGGCTCACAGATACCCTCCCACACAAGTGTTAAGAGTGCAGTTTTGGGAGCAGCTCACCTCAGGAGTGGTGCCTTGGTTTGATTATAAAAATCCTCCTGTCTCCAGATCTTTTGATGGTGTACCCTTGAACTATGCACACATCCCATCTGTGCAGCCAGATCATGTCCAAAAGGGCTTTTGGGCATGATCTGACATGAACCTTTGGACATGAACATATCAAAGGGGACACTGTTAGGCTTTTTGTGCATATTTAGTATGAAACTATAGCGTACATAGATCATTATTTTACATTTTGTTTGTGCATCTCACCCATAGACCATATGAATGGACACAACTAACATGCTCGCCACCGCGTTCCAAATAGGGTGTGTGCCAGGGGGCTCTTCTGGCTCCTTCTGACCCTGGCTCCCATTGACTTACACTGGGATCTTGTCACCCCTCTCTCTGTAACTGCTGCTGTGAGCCTTGTCATTATGTTTGTATTAACCCGCTCTACATGATCCTGAATTTTTTATTCTGGTATTTTGTCCCTAAATCAAGATATGAACATATCAGACCAATCGCATGCCTTCATTCCCTGAGGTCACTCCCGCTAGTGTTAGCAACAGGTTTGATTGACAGCTAGTGTGTTTTGTTGCTAAGTAAGCCCCTTTCCTGCTTTCCTGCCCCTTCCACTGTCGAGGGGGTCATTTTGACAGGTTTGAATGACATATACATTTATCCAATGACACCACGACTTTTCCGGGCTTTTAACAAGTGGATCAAGGCATTTAAGAAAACTATCAATGGACCCCTGCCATTTTGCTTGTAGATTTAACTGTGTTGGCTGATTTTTCAGGTTGTTGTACTTTTTAATTTGTTCTATTAGTCTTAAAATATAGCGATATAGGTTAATTTACAGTTCTTCATGGCTTGTTCACCATTTAATTGTGCTTATAGACCCCCGATGTCCAGTTTTTCCAGTAAGTAAAATAAATAAATAAATAAAATAAACTGATGGTAACTGATTTATAAGCTAAATAACATGTACGGACATGTAGTCGTATAATAGCCCAATGTAACCATCACATCCGTGTGCAGATGAAAAAAAACAAAAACACCGAACTACTGTGGTCCGTCTGGAGCAGAGTTTTTCCTGAGAAGAGTGGACATTTAACAACCTCAGTCATGATTGGCTCTTGTGGTTGCGATGATACTTGCAGTCAGATTTCCAAATATCAAGCTTGGCTCCAAATTTGCTCCTGTATCCGTTAGGATCGGGGGGGCTTCATTTTTTTTTTTTTAACCATGTGACCCGGAGACTGCACTTTTGACTAATTACAAGTATATACAGAGCAGAGGGCAGAGATGGGGGTAGGTGAAAACTGAAATTTCCTGAGCACTAAATGGCAGAACAATCTAGGATTACTCAAACAAACATAAATGAATGTCAATATAACACTGAGAACATACCATACATAATACATAGGTCCCATAGATATTTATAAACACAATTGCCTCTTACCTAGTGCACATCGAGGAAGGTATTGAGCAAGATAAAAAAACATGACAGTATAGTACTATTAAGCATTCATTCATTTTGCCAGGCTTATTCCCATTAGAGGGGGTTCGGTTGGCTGGAGGCTATGCCAGCATCAGTGTGGAAAATAATGAGGTGAGTTTGAATTTTCATCGGTTTAGGTCCTCTAGCTTGAAACATGACTTTGTGCTTTCTTTATTCTAAGCTCTTTAGAAATTGTACCGAATACAGTCTGTGTATCATTACCCAAATAATATGCAAATACAACTTACACATCTCTCGTAAAGCATGGAACTGCCGAAAAAATTCATTCATTCATTCATTCATTCAGTCAGTTTCATTTACCTATTATTAACATAAAAAAAGCACAATTTACTACACTTACTTTCATGTTCTTACCAAGCTGCAATTTCAAGTATATTATCATGATAATTTTGCAGTTTATTCTCAGTGGCAAAAGCTTCTGAACAAAGTGATTTTTAAAAGACAAATTATCAAGCCACCCAACCAAAAGCCATTGAAATACATCTAACAGCAAGAAAAGATCCATCACTCATGCACAATATTGTTCCCTACCTAATGCCCAAGTCGACATTCATGAGAGGGCAGTAATCAGTATTTGTAGGTTTGTGCTAATTGCTAGGCCTATAATAATAGGGTGGCATTTCTTCACTATCTTGTAATTATCGGAGAGGGCTCGTGGCGAAAGGCAGAGGATGAAGATAGAGTGGCTGGGCTGAAGTCTGCAAGCATGTGTAGACATTTGTCAGATCTTCTGCTGGAAGCGTCTGAACGGATGCTCTGAGTTAAAGTGAGACAGGCATGTGTGGTGATAAGAGACAAGAGTCATGATTCATCTGTTAACAGTGTTCCACCAATTCTATATCTCACTTGAGCTGCTGAAAATAGTCTCTCCTCTCCGCTATAAGGGCCTTAAAGGTCCCATGGCATGAAATTTTCACTTTCTGAGGTTTTTGAACGTTAATGTGAGCTCCCCTACCCTGTTTAGCCCCCCCCCCCATGGCTAAAAGTTGCGAAATGTCTAAACTGAGCATTTGCGGTCCTTTTCTGCATTAGAAAAAAACACAGCTCAAACGGGCGATTGAGCTGACGTCAATAAGGCACCTTATTGACGTCAGCTCGAAAAATGCAGCTCCACCCCCGTCTGTGTCTCTACTCAGCGTCTCTGTAAATCACGCCCATAGAGTTTGGACTGCAGAGGAGCTACGCAATGCGAAATGCGTTTTTTTTATTTGCCTGGAGGCACGTCCGAGTGTTTCTAGGCTCGGAAGTCCTTTATCTGAGCCTCTGGACCTTTGAACAGCAGTGGTTTAATTTTATTTTCTGTGGAAATGTGTTTATTTTTCAAAGGAACGCTTCTCATCTCTTCCTCCGAGCAAAAATGCGTAAATGGGTCAGAGCAGAGAGCTGAGAGCGTTTGGCCACGTCCCCACCCTCTACTATAGGCCATCTCTGTCCTCCTCATTTGCATTCAAGCAACAACTCCCATAATGGACTGTTCAGAGAGAGAAAAATTACTCTTTCTCATCTTATCTCTGTTTCTCATGCACTGAGTGTTGATTTTGAAGAAGGATTCATTTACAGTATTAGGGAACCATTAAGGAGCCATATAAAAGCATCAAGAAGTACCATGTCATGGGACCTTTAAGATAGCCCTTGTATCCTGGGTAAAATGGAGTCAGCCAGCTTGTAATTATTCAATTGCAGACTTTTTTATTTGCAGAAAAAGCCTGGAAAAGTATGCATTCTAATAGTAAGCAGGGCCACTTATCTAGGACTGTCACAGTAATTAATATATATCGACTTACTGGTCAATATATAAAAGCTTGAATAATGTATTTTGTGGCTCAATATTAGCATAACATAACACACACACACAAAGACACTCTTACAAACCACTTTAAGAGAATGAAACAACAGCTGGTATGGTTTTAATCTCCTCCCATTCCCCTTTGGAGTAAACTGAAGGTGACGTTCACATCTGCCAGATTTGTTTATCAACATCCACGATCCCCTCTATCTCCCCTAAGGATCGGACACTCTCCCCCAGTGCTGCCTGGAGACGCTTGCTATCTGGAGCAATGAATTCCCAGTTGGAGAGACTGTTATGAATGGCTCAGGCGAGTGAGATGGATGGGCTACCCGCTTTCCCCCGCTTCCCTCTGCTCCCACGGTAACAAAGATGCTAGGGCTTGTCCTACTTTTGTGGAGGAAAAAAAGTGGCGTTGTACAGTAACTCAAGGGACTCTCCATGTGGGGTTTAGAGGGCTGCTGCGTTAACAGACTCAGAAAAGACTAAAGCCCAAAGGAAATCTACCAAGAAAGAGAGCTGTGAATATAGGTCCTTAACAGTGATGCTTTTGAGAAATTCTGTGTAAGAACGCTGTCAGTACTGTGGTGACATTTGGCGGGTGAGTCAAGAGTTCAGGCCAAACCCTTCTCTTAATAATGACTCCAAGACAGAGGTACAGTCTTCCCTGTCTATGAAGCTAGACAACACTGTTATGTCATCCCGGCTGTGTTGTGCTGTACTGGCTTTAGCCTAGCTTAAATTGGGAACACCACTCTCTTAATAAAAGTATTAAAGTATTAAAATTAAGCTAAAAGTTTTTCTAATCAGGTAGTCAACTGAAACAACATACTGGCCTAAGTTGGAGATTCAAGGCCAATATCTGATAGTATAGTCTAAAAGTGCTATATTTGCACTTTTTTGCAGTATAGCTCTCTATCATCCAGCCCATCCTGTTGTATTGTTCCACCTAGTTTTTCAATATGCTCAAACCAGTCTAAACTCACAAAGATCACACACACCACTGCTAAAATTACAGGGCTCCCCACACATAACCTTGCAGATGTTAACAACATGGCCATTGGACGCACTGCACTCACCCGCTTCAGGAATACCTCATCCCTCTGCCCTTAAAGGAAAAGTAACGTTTTTTTTTACAATTTGAGCCTTATTTCGGTAATAAAACAAGTTGTTTTACTCACTCATAGCACTTTGGTGTCATATGGAGCACTTCATCTCAAACAGAGATGTTTTAGATTTGCGGTTAGCCTAGCGCGACTTCTTTACCTGGCCAGCCAAATGATATCTCTCTGTATTTCCTATACAGTGCGATACCATTTGGACACCCTCGCTCCACCCTCGCTCCTCCGGTTAAAAACGGTCTCCGCGATTCTGATTCGTTCAAAGATGGTGACGTCAGTGCACCCGCCTTTGCCCGCAAAGTCACTCTTAGGCAGCGGAAGTTCCTCCTCAGTTTTGAATCAAGATGGCGCAATCTCTGATTGGTTCACTTAGCTGTCTGTCTAAGCGCAACAGCAGCGCATTCTGGATCAAGCGTTACCAGACTCATCCGCTGGAACAGCGATGAGTCATGGATTCTTCCAGGCAAGCGACTTCTAGCCATAGCTCGGGGCATATAATATATTCCCCGAGCATGTAATATGCCCCATGCGGGCTCCAAATAACACAAACTTTAGCACTTTTCAAATCATAGAAGCTCGATGTCTTAGTCTACGATTTCATTTGAGTCAAAAGTGGCCTGTAATCCGAGATTTATCCATAGTTTACAGCTTTGCGTTTCATGTTTGGGTCTCGGGAGCTGAGAGCACAGTCCGCACATGCGCACTGGCGTCCTCATCTACTCGAAACTATGGCTAAATCTCGAATTACAGGCCACTTTTGGCCAAACGGAATCGTAGGCTAAGACATCGAGCTTCTATGATTTGAAAAGTGCTAAAGTTTGTGTTATTTGGAGACCGCAAACATGTGCCCCGAGAACTCACATTATGGAGATCGCAAATCTAAAACATCTCCGGAAGTGCTCCATATGACACCAAAGTGCTATGGGTGAGTAAAACAACTTGTTTTATTACCGAAATAAGGCTCAGATTGTAAAAAAAACGTTACTTTTCCTTTAAGTGCAGGAGGGCACGCCTTGGCAGAAGCTTGATCCTCTCGGCCATCACATTTCTGAACAACAGGCCCCGCTGAGTGTGCTGTAATGTCTAATGTCTACTGCGTCTATGTTGTTGTGCTGTGTCGTTTGTCTGTCTGTGTATAATAATACATTCTACATATTATGTCAAAATTAGCTCTGTGTTTGTGAAAAAGAATTTGGGGGCTCAGCGGCAGGAACGTTTATGCTAATATGACATTTCCCATTTAGTGCAGTTCAGTAGACCTAGCTAACGAACAGAAACTGTAAACAAGTAGGTGTTTCAGAGTAGTTTCAGTGTAGTTGGCTCCTCCCTTCGGGTAGATATAAAACAGTGTCCATCAGCATTCTGACAAGAACTATTTTGGAGAAGAATAAAAGTCTTAACTGTAGTTAAAATATTTTACACCAGACAATCCGTATTCTTGTTTTTTATTTTTATTGTAACATAAAATAGTGAGAATAGTGGGCAAGATATATGAAAACAAAAATGGAAATGAAGATCAAACACATGCCATTATTTGCTTTCTATTCCTATTCACAAATTCTTAGGTTCAGGGTAATTTTCTAGTTTTATTGCTTTATTACAAAATGAGTAATCTGCTCTACAAATAATTGTCCTTGTTGGGGGTTGTGTATTTTGGTAATTGACTGGATTCTTAATAAAATTCTGCAGAAAAATCCATATTGTGACTTAAACCATTACGATCTCTAATGGCCTGGAGTTGCTCAAGTGTGCCAGTAAGGCTGCTATTGGCACTGGACTGAGGCAATCTCATAGTACAAAAACAATAAGTAATCCATATTTAATTATGCACCAAGACGCATCTAGGTTAAATTGTTTTATTTAAATTTTTGGACATGTTTTCACTCTCTGACTCATCTGACTCCACTAACCTGGGAAATCCCAGGCTGCTTTTGTTCGTTTTGATCTGAAAGACAGCCTGGCAACTATGGCAAGCGAGCTCTCCCAGTTCTGGGAGCCAATCAGAGAGTGGGGAGGTGTGGCAAGACGTGACGCGTACTACGTGACAAATGGAAGCTTGTAGTTTGAACTGACAACTGACATGATTGGCTATGGGCTACGTATACGCCAAATGACAGACATTCATAAAGCCCAATAAACGGCCGTTGGCGATCGTAAACCACACCTCCAGTACGAGATATTTCGAAGGTGGCTTCCAGACCATATCTCACTTGTGATATGGTCAGGTGTAAACCAGGCAATGACTCCACTGTCATTATGTTTAGTAATACTGATACAACAAGGGCCTGAAAATCTGTAAATATTCACACAGCAAGAACAAATGCTTTCTGCTCAATCTGCTTATGGCCCGAGCACTGCTGATGTGACCAAAATCCTTCTTAGTCGCCCTGTAGTCTGATTTACCAGTCCTACAAGCTGATCATGGTCTCTGTAGCACATGAATGACTCTACCACGGACCAGCACAGACACAAAATGACCACTACTGTAATAAATTGCTTGTATAGAATATTGTTTGTTGACATTTCCTATTCTATATTCGCTGATGTTGCAGCTTTAAAGGTCCTACTGTATATTACACAGAATTGAGTCTTGTGAGTTTTAAGTCATGTTAAAATGTTGTAACCTCATCAAAAATGAACTTGGAGTTGTGATTTGTTTCACTCACACATGTTTGAGTCATCCTGCATTACAAGTCTGTCTACATCTCCAAAACTAAAAATGCTCCAATGTTCCACCTTGTGATATCGTGAAGCGGTTCTTTTCAAGTTACCAGCTAACTTTTACTTTTAATTCAGTAGAGATCGGCAATTCCAGAGCTAAAATCATCCAAATGATTCTAGTGAAGATAGTGAAAGATTTTAAAACACAGTGGAGCGTTTCCTGTATTACCATACGGCATCACAAGGTGGAACAGTGTTTTCAGTTTGGGAAATGAAAATAGTGTAAATACACAGGGTTTGTGTGTTAAACATGTATGAATTAAACACAACACAACTCCAGGTATGTCTTAATGAGGAAACAACATTATAACATAGATCAGAAAATAACAATATGGGCCTTTTAATCAGAAGAAGGTAACAGCCTGGTGGTCTTCAAGTTTAGGAGTACATTTACTCTGTGTAAAAAGCAAGCCAGTCCAGTCTGTTACACTGAATTACAAGAGATAATGTAGAATTGTGTAGAAGTCTGAAAGAATGGATTAGGCTGTGTCAGGACATAAAAGACTGTGATTTATGTAGAAGATCTCCCGAAGTAGCCCAGAAGGAAAACATAAAGGGAAAGAAATTTGAGCGTTAAGAGTGGCCCTATCACACAACTGAAATTATGACCAAATCTTGACTCAATGGAATATGTTGGGAATCCAATGTGAACTGATCTTGCATTACATGGCATGACAGTTAGCTATCTAAAGTTTTCAGCATGGTAACTCATAAATTTGAATCTGAATCTAAATTAATCCATTCTAAAGAGGTCCCGGAATAAGATATTATCAAGAAATGTAATCCAAACAACTAGACTGCAACATTTAGTAAGTCCAGGCAATTTCGTGACAACTTAACTATACTAAAAAGGGACAGAACATCATCATTATTTGTTTGTTGACAGAACAACAAATAGTCTTTTATATTATCCCTACATCAGATACCATTGGAACAGAATAATAATTACTCAAGAACATGGCTATAGCGATTTGGCAAGACATCCACAGGTTTGACAAAATAACTCCCTTCAACAGGATTATAGGAGTCTGCTGCTTTTGAAAAGAAAGATGACCAGACTGCATATTTTTCTTGTCAATCTAAATTCACAGTCTGGTCTTCATGAAAAAAAACTAAATCAAAACCAACCTAAAGCAGCAAATAGGCCTGCCACAATAAATACTATATTGATTTATTAAATACTACTTTGTTCAATACATGACAGATGGAACAATACTTTTTGGGGTCAGTATTTATCATGGGTACTTTTTCCTTACAGAATATAGTTATTTTTGTGTCTACATTAAAAGCGCACTGTGCAACTTTTCTATTGGAGGGTCTGCTACCTGCTTGTTTCTTTGGCAATATCACTGTTTTGCCTTGTTTATTCTACAGTATGGAAATAATATAGAATAATATGGGGACAGGTTAATGGGCAGATCTATGGAGAAGCAAGTCTGCACATGGTAAGAACTAGTTTTTTAAGGTATTTTGAGCAATAAAACACCTAGAATTGAACAAATACAAGAGAGATATGTTTAATGTGCTACTGTGGAACATTCCAGGCAAAGACATAACATCTCTATGGAGACAAGAAAGTAGTGGACCCTCCATCTTAGCAGTTACATAGTGCACCTTTAAGAAAACCTTTAGGGAGGAAAGTCTGCTTTATGGTTTGGTTTCATTATTATCGTTTTATCATCTATATTTATTTCAGCAATATTTCAAACTTCAAAATTCATTATCGTGACACGTTCCCACTTAATAAATGGTTTGAGCAAGACTTCCATTATCACCATCTCCTGTACTGTACTGTACGTGTGAGCTCGTCACAGCCATGTTTGACAGATTACAGTGGGCTCCGAAAGAGGCAGGCCTATTAAATCACCATTAATCAAGAGCTCACTGCTTTAATCAAAGCGGCATTAAAAGTCCCTCAGCGGAAATATCTGGACGACCTCCTTTATTGAGTCTTAACGCTGCCCACAACTGTACAACATGTGGACTTGGAACGAAGTGTTAACAGTGAATTCAATATTTAGTGACCCTTGAAATTAGCTTACAGAAGAAAGAGTATACATGCTCTGTCTGCCTGCTTACCAAGTCATTCATTTTATTAATAGATAATAACCTAGCTTCTAGTATCAAATACAGCTTCATTTTGTTTGAATGGTTGATTTATGTTCACTTCAGTCAAGACAAAACAATGTCATATTTCCAATTTGCAATCTAAACTTTATTGATTCACAAGGGAAATTATTTGGCCACAGTAGCTCACACATCACAATATATTATAATAACAAAGAGCACAAATTCTAAATAAGTAGCAAAAACAACAAGAGACTGGTGTCAAATGAGGCATAATTATATAAATGTACATGTACAAGTAAAATAAAAATAAAAGGAATAAAAGGAATAGGAATAATATACTGGGAGTGGATGCTCCCAAGCCAATTATTCGTGAATAAGTTTAACAACCAGTTTGAGGTTTGACAATCATTAGGACTAGGCAATCAACCAAGTTTCAGTGGAAATCGATTTCTAGTTATCAATAAATTTGGAGCTTATTATTCAAGTGATCTGCAGAATTCTTTGGAGGAATTCCAATAATTCCATAATTTTGGAGGCTCTTGTTTTGTTAAATGGCAATTATTAGAAGTCTGTATTGTTTAGGTTCAGGAATGCAGTTGATTTGTTTTTAGTAGGATAAAATTAAATAAAAGATATGGGCAAGCGTCTTAACTCTCATTGGAATCGTTTTGATGGACATTTTATGACCTGCGAGGTTACCAAACAGATTAGAATGTCTTACATACACATATAGTCGCTCTAAGCATCTTGTCACCCCCCCGTTAGGATGCTATTGATTTTACTGATGCCTCTGCTTTGTTTACTAACCTAGAGATAACATACTATAACCTTCCCTCTCAACCTAAATTAAAACAGACTCATTTTAGCTGTGAGTGGCAGTTGTGTCTTTTCATAACATATGCTTAATCATGCTAATTTGAGTATCACATTTCTGACACATCTCGTCTAGGCAAATGGAGCGGGGGAAAAAGAAATGCAAATTCCCTAAATGAATTCTGAATAACTTGGCTTTTTTTTTTCCATGGAACAAAATGACATATAAACAAGCAGCCAGTTACGCAATCTTAAAACCCAAACAGTAATGAAAAGATACAGTAAATGAATGCGATTTTAAGACACTCAACCTTGATCAACACAAGATTTTTCCTCGGGGGTTCTGAATATGCAAATAAAATTGCATAACCGTGTTGTGTTTAAGTGGGTAAATATCCAAAGGCCTTCACATGTAATTTCTACTGAACCAAGAAATGTCTTATACTCAAAGTACAAGCAGTGTCTAATTAGATTTACAGTAAACATATGGAGCGGGGAGGGCGCACACTGCAGCCTGATTTAAAATGACACAAATGGAATAGGAATGTACCATAGAGGAATGCATTAAGCTCGATGCTGTATTGATTGGTACTATCTCATATGTTTGGTTTTATGGGAGAGTGCTGAGTCAGCTCCTCCTACTGTCTTCAATTGCACCTTCAGCAGCACAGTCCACAAAGAGCAATGATATCCACACCTCTCAATTACTTTTTATAGCACATAGCTCTTCTCCATTACTAGTAACACAATCTTCAGCTGGCAAATTATACACTGAAATATTGGCGTGTATGTTCCACCAACTGTGCATGCAGAGCCATGCATGGAAGAATTAGATTTTTAAATGCTCGAAGTAATGAAACAGACTTGGCAGACTCAGACCCATGCTAATTTACTTAAACTAATTATGTATTTTAGAATGTATTTAACATTGTAGTGACCTTGCCAGACCGCACAATAGCCCAGCTTTGTTCTGGACAACAAGGCAAGTTTTGTTACCACTTTGAAATCCATCTCACTATAGGATATTTGAGCTGCCCGATATTATGTGTACGTTCACAGCAAGCATATTCTTGGTAGACAGTTACTCGAGTAGAGAAGTAAATTAAAAGTTGAAAGGAGTTAGAGGACAAAGGAAAAGGCAGGTGCATTGTCTTTACCTCAAATGATTTATGTGCTTTGAGTGAAAACATTGATTGATCACGATGTACTTTTCCTGACATTTGATATAACAGTCTGTTTGACAAATGTTTCTCTCTCCAAATGGCTATAGGATGCGTTTTGAATTTCTATATCATAATGTGCACTCACAACAAAATCATGATCTAAGCAAAATACAAAGGTCCTGTTAGGATACCACTCTGTTAGAATATGCAAAAATGTGAGCATAAGAGCATGCTTTATATGTAATTCCATATTCAATCAAAATTCAATTCAAAACCAGAATTATTTTCACATTCCTGTTATCTACAACATTTTGAGGACTTTTTCCCATTCAAGAGATACAATATGCTTTAAATAGTTAATCGCTATGGCAACGGTCCTAGTCTTAAATCCTTATTATTCTGAAATCCATGGACATTGGAGTACACTAGCTACAGATTCACTACTGCTTTTTCCTTTACAGCTTTCAGTTCAGCTGCTACAGACAGGAACACAAGAGGACAGCATTTTTTGGAGATGCACTGACCCATATCCTCCATTATAAGTCCTTTTTTTCCCCAAACACCTCACCTTTGTGGACAAAATGTTCACTATTTATGGTCTAATATGCTCCATCCCCAAAGAAGTGACAGGATATTCCTTAACTATCTAGTCATAATGTTATGGTCAATTTCAATGCTAAAAAGAGCATATTTTTCTCACACCCTGTACTGTATCACTTTGAACTACAACCTCAGGCAACCTCACACACACACACACACACACACACAAACAAACACACACACACACACATAGTCGTCCAAAGAGAAAGTGTTTGAAACAGCATGATAAACGCTTTTGTTACACAAGCTGTGCATCAGAGCCAGATCTATTACCATCAGATACAATGTTTACTGGACATTTGGAGCTAAATTGAGATTGTGAATGTAACAGTGGATGACTTCCTATTAGTCTGAATGCAAACAGTACACAGTGTGAAGACATGCGTGTGGTTATGAACATAAAATGAGATGGAAATGGGTACTATTACATTGTGGTTGGGTTTTCATTTGACTTTACACAGCCTATCCAATGACCCTACACTAATAGAACATGGGTAAAAGTAACAAGAAGAGGCGTCTGCTTTATTCATGCATATTCAATGAGCGGTGTTGTGGGAGAAATATATCATAAAATATTAACTTTTGGTCCTTAATGCTCTTCTCATAAACCCTGACTCAGTACTGGTCTTTTATTACATAATCAACTGTCTGGAGCTCCAGTGTCTCAATCAGCTGACAGCACTGCTTTATAACAGGGACACTGAAGATGGCAATAGTTATAGGCTATTTCCATTACAGTGCATGCATAATTAGAGTACATAAGCACCCATGTTAATAGCACATGGGAAGAATAAACCTCACCGCAATCATTTTGAAAGTTCAGTAACTTGTCTGAAATTTCCCCTGACCTACGTATTTACAATAATAAGCAATTACCAAAAAATGTCAAATTACATTTAAAACTGAAATCGCCGGCTCAGCATTTCCAGTGTCCTGTGTCATTATGGCAGAGTGTTTTCATCTGTTCGTGCACGTGGGACGCAGCACGAGATGATGACTTGGAAACAAAGAGCTGACAGAGCGTTGAGAATATTTCCCCAAGTGGGCTCTATCCAAGATAATAAACAAATTAGAGCATCTTCCTTCTGTTGAACAATAATATTTAGTAACAGAATCTGGTTTGACTGCCAATAGCCGCTGCGCTGTCAGCTGTGATGAGTTCTCTTTTGCTTCAGACTTGTCTTGACGGACACTGTAGAGTAATAAATGCCCTTGACCCAAACTATACGGGCGGTTTGGCTCAAAGTGCGCCTCGCTTCCGTTAGTGGACATACCTGTAAATGCCCCTGGTACATATTGAGCTCGAAGTGCGTGGGACCTCTCCTTTAGCGTGGACTTGGACCAGACTCGAGCCAATCTGGAAGCGCGCGCATCAGGAGCGGTGTCTAGAGACAAGGGTCCAGGTCGCGCCACGGAGCTGTCCGCTGTCAGTGCTGAAGCCTGGAGCTCATCCAGGGTTTGGCGCGCCGGGCGCACGGCACGAGGTTACACACACTTCTGCCTCACGCGCCGGACTTGATGACGCTGTTAAAAGATGAGGTCAGCCCGTCAAAAACAAACCTTTAAGTCGCGCTGCCCGCTGCTGTCCACATCTCCAGCGCTCCTCCGCTGCCTGTGCTGTTTTGACGCTGTCCCTCTTCATTCTCTACTTATAGCGCGCTCCTCTTCCCTGTTTGTTGTAGCTTAGAGCCAGCCCTCTGGTTCCTCCTCCACTGCTGACGTATAAGAGCGCAAGATCATTCAGTCACATTTCACTGCACAGAGCCTTATGGGCTTGAGAAACACAAACAATTCACTTCAAATAAGCTAATACTTCACAATAAAGTAAAACTATGAAAATTAAAAGTGGTTGCATTTACATAAGTCAGTGTAAAATGTATTTAGACTAATGGATGTAGGCCTATTTGGAAAAAGTCCATTTATATTTCACATCATTATTTTCCTTCTTCAGTGTTCAGCAATGTGCAAATATTAATATTATTAGTCCATACTCAAGCAAATCCTCAGATGAATTTGCAGAAGTATTATGCAAAATTGACTAATGCGTGAAAAGTCCCTCAGTCGTCCAGGTAGAATCCATGATCAAAGGAGAAGTTCAATTTGTCAACTGGACAAAGTTTGTTTGGTTGAAAACGTTTCGCCGCTCATCCGAGAGGCTTCGTCAGCTCTGGTTATTGTACTGGTTAGACCCTGCTTATATCTAGCTGCCGGGAGGCGTGTCTGACAATGACAAAAGCTCTGAAAACGATCCCCCTAATCTGTCTCTTTGTTTTTCAAATTACTCTGACGGCTGTTTCGACCCCCTATTCAACGTCTAACGACCCTCTCCACCCCTCTGCCCTGGCTCTGTTTGACTGGTCTAAGAATCCCATTATAAATGGGAGACAGGTTATATCTCACTCCCCCATTTCTGTTTAATGACGGATTCTCTTTTTTGACAAAAATAGCCTCTTTAACTCCCCTCTCAAACCAGTTCTTTTCCCTGGCTAAGATCTGAACCTCACTGTCCTCAAACGAATGGCCCGTGGCTTCTAGGTGAAGATGTACCGCAGAAGTCGGTCCACTCTGGCACGCCCGTCTGTGTTGGTCCATCCTCTTGTGAAGTGGCTGTTTTGTTTCCCCAATGTAGCGCTCACTGCAGTCTTCACTACACTGAATGGAGTAGACCACATTGCTTTGTTTGTGGCTCGGTGTTCTGTCCTTTGGGTGGACCAGTTTTTGTCTTAAAGTGTTTGTGGGTTTGAAATAAACTGGAATTTCATATTGTCTGAAAATCCTCTGTAGTTTTTCCGAAACGCCGGCCAGGTACGGAATCGCTACCCCTTTCCTCCTGGGTTCGGATTCTCTGTTGTCTTGTTTATTGTCCTTGTCTCTCTTGGTTTTGTTGACAGCCCATTTAGGATATCCACAAACAGAGAGGGCTTCCTGCACATGTTGTTCTTCTTTCTCCTTACCCTCTGTGCTTGTGGGAACCACTTGGGCCCTGTGTTGTAATGTCCGAATAACACCCAGTTTGTGCTGCAGTGGGTGGTGTGAATCAAAAAGCAGGTATTGGTCTGTGTGTGTGGGCTTCCTGAAGACTTCTACTTGGAGTCCCCGGTCTCCTCCTATCGTTACTGCACAATCTAAGAATGCCAATGTGTTATCCTTGGCATCTTCACGGGTGAATTTGATGTTCGGATCTACAGAATTGATATGTGCAGTGAAAGGTTCCAAATCTTGAATTTTGATTTTTGTAAAATTATCATCAACATAACGAAACCAGTGTGTGGGAGGAGTGCCTGGATATGAAGCTAAGGCACTCTGTTCAAATTGTTCCATGTATAAATTAGCCATGATAGGGGAGACCGGTGAGCCCATCGCACAGCCATGAATTTGCCTGTAAAAGTTCCCTCTGAACTGGAAATAGGTGGTATTTAGACAAATTTCCAGCAGTTGGCAGATTTGGTCAGGAGAAAGTTTGGTTCTCTCTTCTAGCTTGGAATCCTGTAGTAAACTCCTTCTCGCTGCTTCGACCGCTACAGCTGTGGGGATACAAGTGAAAAGAGAGGTTACATCAAAGGAAACCATTGTCTCATCCTGACCAAACTGGAGAAACTTAACTTTGTTTACAAATTCGGCTGTGTTCTCAATGTGGTGCTCCGTGTTACCCACCAATGGCGCCAAGATGGTTTTAAGGTGTTTGGCCAAATTATATGTGATAGAGTCAACACTACACACAATGGGTCTGAGTGGTACTCCTTGTTTGTGAATCTTCGGGAGGCCATAGATGCACGGGATAGCATCACCAGGGTACAATCTGTAATACAGCTGTAGATCAATGACTTCTTCTTTCCTCAACTTCTGCAAGCAATCAATGATCTTCTTTTGAGCCGTCTTAATTATGAAATTGATAACTTAAAATCTGAAATAGACAGCTTACTAAACAAAATAACGGGTCTAGTGCCAAAAGAAATGTTTCACAAGATTAACGACTTCATAGCTACGGGTCAGTTGAGGCAGCACAGCAAAACCAAAGAGCGACACATTAGGAAGTTTGCACAACTCCAGAATCAACATAGAAATAACCCCAAGGGTCGGAGTGACAATATGAAGGAGGACAGACCGAGCCAATCAGTGCAAAAAGAACGCTGGGTGAAAAATCTTTCCAACCGGGTACTCACTCAGACAGAGAAAGAAGTTCTGTGCAAAGGACTGAATTTCTCGGTGACTCCCAACCACATCCCCATGGTGGATTACATCACGGCAGCGGAAACCGCCATTAGAAACAACAAGTTCACAGAGACAGAAGCTGGAGACCTTAGACTGAAATTAACAGCTGCATTGAGCAATGCAAAACTTCCACCCTCAAACGTAACACCAGAGGAGAGGAAGGCCATCATTGCTCTAGAGAGGGACCAGAGCATCCAAATCCTGCCTGCAGACAAAGGGAGATGCACGGTGATCTTGGACGCAGCTGATTATGAGGCTAAGGTGAACAGCCTACTCAGTGACACGACAACATACGAAATACTGAAACGGGACCCCACCAATGGGTACAAAAAGAAGATCATTGATTGCTTGCAGAAGTTGAGGAAAGAAGAAGTCATTGATCTACAGCTGTATTACAGATTGTACCCTGGTGATGCTATCCCGTGCATCTATGGCCTCCCGAAGATTCACAAACAAGGAGTACCACTCAGACCCATTGTGTGTAGTGTTGACTCTATCACATATAATTTGGCCAAACACCTTAAAACCATCTTGGCTCCATTGGTGGGTAACACGGAGCACCACATTGAGAACACAGCCGAATTTGTAAACAAAGTTAAGTTTCTCCAGTTTGGTCAGGATGAGACAATGGTTTCCTTTGATGTAACCTCTCTTTTCACTTGTATCCCCACAGCTGTAGCGGTCGAAGCAGCGAGAAGGAGTTTACTACAGGATTCCAAGCTAGAAGAGAGAACCAAACTTTCTCCTGACCAAATCTGCCAACTGCTGGAAATTTGTCTAAATACCACCTATTTCCAGTTCAGAGGGAACTTTTACAGGCAAATTCATGGCTGTGCGATGGGCTCACCGGTCTCCCCTATCATGGCTAATTTATACATGGAACAATTTGAACAGAGTGCCTTAGCTTCATATCCAGGCACTCCTCCCACACTGGTTTCGTTATGTTGATGATAATTTTACAAAAATCAAAATTCAAGATTTGGAACCTTTCACTGCACATATCAATTCTGTAGATCCGAACATCAAATTCACCCGTGAAGATGCCAAGGATAACACATTGGCATTCTTAGATTGTGCAGTAACGATAGGAGGAGACCGGGGACTCCAAGTAGAAGTCTTCAGGAAGCCCACACACACAGACCAATACCTGCTTTTTGATTCACACCACCCACTGCAGCACAAACTGGGTGTTATTCGGACATTACAACACAGGGCCCAAGTGGTTCCCACAAGCACAGAGGGTAAGGAGAAAGAAGAACAACATGTGCAGGAAGCCCTCTCTGTTTGTGGATATCCTAAATGGGCTGTCAACAAAACCAAGAGAGACAAGGACAATAAACAAGACAACAGAGAATCCGAACCCAGGAGGAAAGGGGTAGCGATTCCGTACCTGGCCGGCGTTTCGGAAAAACTACAGAGGATTTTCAGACAATATGAAATTCCAGTTTATTTCAAACCCACAAACACTTTAAGACAAAAACTGGTCCACCCAAAGGACAGAACACCGAGCCACAAACAAAGCAATGTGGTCTACTCCATTCAGTGTAGTGAAGACTGCAGTGAGCGCTACATTGGGGAAACAAAACAGCCACTTCACAAGAGGATGTACCAACACAGACGGGCGTGCCAGAGTGGACCGGCTTCTGCGGTACATCTTCACCTAGAAGCCACGGGCCATTCGTTTGAGGACAGTGAGGTTCAGATCTTAGCCAGGGAAAAGAACTGGTTTGAGAGGGGAGTTAAAGAGGCTATTTTTGTTAAAAAAAGAGAATCCGTCATTAAACAGAAATGGGGGAGTGAGATATAACCTGTCTCCCATTTATAATGGGATTCTTAGACCAGTCAAACAGAGCCAGGGCAGAGGGGTGGAGAGGGTCGTTAGACGTTGAATAGGGGGTCGAAACAGCCGTCAGAGTAATTTGAAAAACAAAGAGACAGATTAGAGGGGGATCGTTTTCAGAGCTTTTGTCATTGTCAGACACGCCTCCCGGCAGCTAGATATAAGCAGGGTCTAACCAGTACAATAACCAGAGCTGACGAAGCCTCTCGGATGAGCGGCGAAACGTTTTCAACCAAACAAACTTTGTCCAGTTGACAAATTGAACTTCTCCTTTGATCAAAAATTGACTAATGTCACTGTACTGCTCATTAGATGCCAAGGTGTGGACAGCTTACACAGTTTGTGAAAGAATCAAGTAGTGAATGAACACTGTTATACATTCTATCATTATGGTCTGCCTATTCTTCATGGAGTGATTGAAACTACATTTCCCCCCTTTTTTGCAGTGGTCATATGGACATGCTTACAATGCAATACAAAGATGTTTGTCTCTCACAGTATTTCTAAAAACATGCCAACTGATATTGAAGTAATTTAAATTTTACATGCAAATCCCCACAACTTGAATCCTCAGAAACATTAGTGGTTTTCTTTAGAAACTCCTTCCCCAGAGTTCACAAATGCACCATCGCCTCACTGGGTTTTCTGTAGTTTCTGTGGTTGAGCCTAGCACAGGATCTGGAGATGGGTCCCAAGGCACTGCACCCACTGCTACTGACAGGCAGCCCCAGTGGCATTTAAGGATGGGTCAAATGCAGAGGAGAAATGTGCCTATGAGGACAATAAAGTGTACCTTAAACTTATCTTAGGGGCCAGTACCAAACCTCTGACTGACATCAGACTTATTGTGTTTAGCTGCTGTTTTGGTCAAAGAGCATTAAGAATCCACTATACTGATGGCAATGTTCTGTGCCTTGCCTCGCAACAAACTTTTGGGCTAAAAAGGTTTCTCTGCAAATACGAAATCAGAGAACCATACTGCAAAAACATGGTCAATACCAAAAAATAACCCCTTTGGAAGGAGTTGGTTATGCAATCCTTTATTATCTTCCTGGTGTCTGCCGGCTTCAATTATACTCTGAAATAGTTTATGACATGTCAGATTTAATATACCGTGTCTCAGCCAATGCATTAGGTGTCTATCTGACACCTGCATTGATTTGAACAAACATGGGATGGGTTACATTTGATTATGTTTGTTCCTGCAGACAGCAGCATGAGGGAACATATGGTTCAGCCCATAACATTGGACAGAGAGTAAACTATACATGCATTTAAATCTGTTACGCAACAGTGACTCAAACGTCACACCCAGTAGTTTGTAGAACTGGCATTGAGATCTCTGGGAGTCCATCCCCATTTTTCATGTTCCCTTTACTAGATCAAAAGTGCAAAAATCCACATAAATAATAGACCTTTTGTTTTATTTACAATATAACACATTGCACTCTTTGCATCAATATATGTTCAAATTTCATACCAAATCCAACATAATTTATCAGTGAATAATGATCACTTTGATGTGACTGTGTTGTGTGCTGATGGCGGACAGGCCTGTGTGTCTATTTTTAGATGACATAAGATTACTGTCTGTTCCATCAATCATTTATTTTTGACAGACACAAGCAGGATATGACACAGAAGAGGATTATTCCTGCACACCACACAGCACCAGACAACAGCAGACACACCAGCTGTTTGTCAAGTTATTAGTGATGAATTTATTTTTCTCTGAATTGAGCCAATGAGAAGAGACTGGAAAATGATTTGGTCTAAGGTGTAAGGTGACATTACCGTACGCCAAAAAAACCCTATTTTAAGATATTACAAATGGATTGTAAAAGTTCTATAGTCACAAGAATAGGCACACTACCTAATTATTAAATATTGTGACTAATTAACTGATTAAAAATGTACACCTCATTATGTCTCATGTATCATAGTGTGGAGGTGTACCAAATACAATTATGCTTGAAACTTGATCTAGATAAGCAGAAGAAAATGGATTTATCTAAAAAAGAAATCACAATACCAGGTGGTTCAAACATGTGGTTCTATGTGGTTTTGTTCAAATGTATGTGAGTTATTCCTATGAATGATAAAGCTTACCGTATATCCAGTATCTCTTTGCTGGAATTACACATGCCCCATTTCAATTTAATATCACATTTATCTTTCTTTCTTCTTTCTTCTCTCCAACCATTAAATTTTTTTAATATACAGAGACAGTTATGCAGACAAGACAATAATGATGAAAAACAGGAAGATAGACCAAGCTGGTGTCCTGTAGCATGCTTTCTAGCAGGTGCCTAGATCTGCCTACATAATGTACAGCCAATTATGTCTGCAATTATTTCGAAACGTGGGCGACAGACAAGCGGATCCATTAGAATTGTAATAGTTGATTATACAACTTTGACCATGTGAAGAAAGACATTCTGTTCTGAATATGAACTTCATCAGATCATTTGGAGTCTTGACGCTGGTGGAGATGAGGTCCTCAGAGCTGCTGATGCTGAGGAAAGATAAAAGGAGATGTTGCAGTGCTGAAGGGGGAGGAGCTTTGCACTTTACCAGGAACAGTTTGGCTGTAGAGAGGGAGGACGACTGGAGGTGATGTGGTAACGACTGTATTTTTCTTCAGTGTAATTAGAACACTGTGCACTGGCACACAGAGGTTTGGAGTTAAAATCCCTCAGCAAAGCACCTGGGATGATCTTATAATAATAATAATGCATTTGATTTATACAGTATCAAGACAAACCACTTTGCATTACATTATTTATTTTCTCCATAGTTGGTGATGGTAAGATACTACTGTAGCCACAGCTGCCCTGGGACAGAATGACAGAAGTGATGTTGCCAATCTGCTTCATTCACCCCTCCGACCTGCACCAACACCCACTCACACACCACATTCATAGACATAACCCACTAGCCACTGCATTTCAAAGAGAAAGTGTGCAGGGAGACGCTTCCGGCTCCAATGACTTTTTTCAATTACAGTGGTACCTCACCTTACGAATGACCCAACAAACGAAAATTTCAAGTTACGAAATGCCTTCACGTCAACTTTTGGTCTCTAGATACGAATGAAATTTCAAGTTACGAAACGCGAAATCTCTAATCCAATCCAACTTTATTTATAAAGCACTTTAAAAACAACAAATCTCAGAAATTCAATTAATGCGCGCTCAGATGCACGCCCGAAACGTAAATACACTTTATCAACACACACCAGAGGTTCCAGAGGTGGCCCGCGGTGGGAGAGGTCCACGAGGTAGGACAACTTTGCAGAGGTGTGGACTCGAGTTATGTGACTTCGACTCGAGTCAGACTCGAGTCATGAATTTGATAACTTAAGACTCGACTCGACAAAATGTACAAACACTTGCAACTCGACTTGGACTTCAATATCAATAACTCGTGACTTCACTTGGACTTAGGCCTTTTGACTTGTGATGACTTGCTACGTCCAATGAAAAAAAAAACTCTAAAAGTATGTTGATAAGGACCGCACTCGTACTTGTGAATCTGCGAAAATGTATGCAAATAGCATGTGTGCGCGGCTTGCACAACATCCAATCACAGTAGATCTACGTTGCTTTCATTCGACCCCATCCAAGGCAAATTGCACTCTCTCTCTCTCTCTCAGTATTCAGACCCTTTTAAGTTTTCACTCTGTTTATATTGCAGCCATTAGCTAAAATCATTTAAGTTCCAAGGTTTTGTTGTTACTCATTAATGTACACAAAGCAGACCGTATTGATAGAGAAACACAGAATTGCAGAATATTTGCAGATTTATTAAAAACTGAAATCACTGTCATAAGTTTTCGGACCTTTTTGTTCAGTATTTAGTAGAAACACCGCTTTGAGCTAATACAACCATGAGACATTTTGGGAATATTATAACATGTTTTTCATTTTTTTCTAATGTTATTTGATATGGTGTAAAAAGGTAAAATGAATACAGAACTTGCAGACATTATATGATTTGTAGAAATTTTATTTCTTTGTAAAGGGGACTCGAAATGACTCGAAACTAAAATGCTAGGACTTTGGACTCGACTTGAGACTTGTGAGCTTTGACTTCGGACTTGACTCAGCACTTGGATACTCTTGACTCGGGACTTCACTCGGACTTGAGTGCAAAAGACTTAGACTTACTTGGGACTTGCCCAGCAATGACTTTGTCCCACCTCTGCAACTTTGTATTTTGCAATTGTTCTACATGTTTTAGGGCTGTAAATGCCTCACCACACACATTCTATGCTTTTCTCAGACTGGAGTTTCTCTCTCTCGTTTGAAGACTCGAACTTTCATAGATTTTCAATGGAATGTGTTGATAGTGAAGCGTGGGGGGACACGGCTCAATATAGCGCCGAACGCGCGAGGGGAGACACAACAACACATGATCAGTATGGTAAAACTCACCTGTCTCACGACGGTCTAAACCCAGCTCACGTTTCCTTAGTGAGTGAACAATCCAACGCTTGGTGAATTCTGCTTCACAATGATAGGAAGAGCCGACATCGAAGGATCAAAAAGCGACGTCCATACGGCGCAAGGCCGCGCTACACTGGCTGCGGGATGGAGCTGCCTCCTCGGGGCCGAGCACACGCGGGCCGAGCACGGGGTGATTTAATCCTGGTCCGGTCCTGGTTTAGTCCAGGTCCAGTTCAGGTTTAGACCTGGTTTAGTTCTGGTCTAGATCTGGTTTAGTTCTGGTCTAGACCTGGAAGTCACATAGAAGCAGAGCCCGCCCCGCTCTTATTCCCGCTGAAAGAGCGTCTTTCTGGGCCTCTTAGCCCTAGTGCGGAACGCGCAAGGTGCGCAGACACGAGCAACGAGCAACGCGCTCATCCAACGGCACTGCCATGTTATAATTATAACAGGTCCAATCCAGGTTTAGTTCTGGCCAGACCTGGTTTATTCCACGTTCTTTTAGTCCTGGTCTAGTCTCTTAGCCCGTCAGGAACAAAACGTTACACTATTAAAAAAAAAAAAGTTACACTATAAAAAAAACTACAACCTTGGAACGGATCAGGCTTTTTCCATTGAAATAGCTACTCAACTTACGAATTTTTCACGTAACGAAACCACTTCTGGAACGAATTAATTTCGTAAGGTGAGGTACCACTGTACATTGATTAATTGTTGCCTCTCTCTCTGTAACTGCTGCAGTGATTTTGGTCTTAAAATGTCATTTTGGTTTTAAAACGTTTGTATTAACCTGCTCTGTATGATCCTGGTGTTTTTATTTTGCCATTTTAGTTTGTTTTCCTAACTCCTAATATGGAACTTGGCTCCAAATTGGCCCCTATAACTGCTAGCATCAAGAGCTTCATTTGACTGGAGCCAAACGCTATGGGTGATGTCACACTCCCTTGGTCAAACAGTCTATGGTCTTGCTTAAGGACACAACAGCAGTATTCACTAGAGCCAATACTGCTCAACTTCAGATCAGATACTGGGCACTATGTGCTTCCACAGACATTGTTCATTCCTCACCATCCATTAATGTGCATGGGTATTCTTAAACACAGAAAATAAACATATTTAAAAAGGAGTAGGTATCTATGTGTGTTTGTAACCATTGTGGGGTGATGTAAGCCTCAGTCAATCATTACAACAGAAATAAAATTGATTAATCTGCAAATGTATTCATTGCATTGGCTGCAGGTTTATTGTCTACTGCACAAACACAAATCTTGCCTTGCCTGGTCACCTCACAAATCACCATTCATTTTCATTTTGCTCACAGCTTAATGACCGTCCCAAAACCTCATCTGCTGTTTGGAGGACAAGTCATTAAGAGACAGCCAACCAAACAGGGCATGGGCGCAGCAGACGGACCCGACGTTAATAGCGCAAACAAATTATGTCAAATGATCTTCTCTTCAAAAACATACTCTGCCTTTGAGGTAGATTAAATAAATAAATAAATAAATAAAACCTAAGTATTAATGTTTTGTGTTTATCGTAAGTCCATGGCCATAAATACAGCAATTTTCCACTTGAATGTCAGTAAAGACCTCCTCAGTGTTCTCCTGTTTCTTTGTAAGAGTCCTCCGTGGCCTTCGTTCTCATCTGATTGGGCATGTGGTTTTAGTTAACCCTGATGTATTGGAGGATTTAACAGCAACCCTTGGCCTTGTGGTCTCTCTTGGTAAATAATAGCCCATGTAGTCTGCAATAAACAGATAAGGATCAGGTGAGGCTATAGTGTTGCAGAGGGCAGACTGACAGGGACAGAGGGACGGATGGCAGGAAGAATCTAATTAAACTGTACATATATATTGGACTGGGCCATGTCATAATCCTAAAAGGGAGGCAAGAGCCATTTTTATGTAGTGAATGCATGGTATTTCTCATGACAAATATCCTAAAGGACAATCTGCATCTGTTGAACCTGATCTTTTCTATTAATGACTGGACCTTGCTTGCAACAGTATATATCTAGACTCTTGTGATGTCATCTCAGACCGAGCAAAAATGAGAAAATGTTGTTTCTTTTTCATCAGCAAAGTTGTTCTCCCATCAAGCATAATGTGATTTCAAACAGGCAGGGCAAGTCACAATGCAACAAACTTTTTTTTTTTTTTTAGCAAGAGCACATGGTAATTTTTGGCTTCAAGTGTGTTTCTAATGTTTCATGTATGTCAGTATATAAAGCACAACAATATTTTCTGCATACACCTTATACTTTTGAGTGACATCCTGCTGGAAGGGGGAGGGGACTTAGGGAGAGGGACCTTAAAATCAACTCACTTGTTTTAGTTCAAGGTCAGTTCTTTCTGGTCAGATTGAGCTATAAGAAAGCTCAGATTAAAGTGTAAATTGAGTCACAGAGCTTCAGACTGAGTTTAGTTTATTTGTTTATTAGTGACAATGCACTTATAAACACTGACTACACAAAGAAGTCTATGCCAAGTTATAGCAACATTTCTAATTTCTACATTTAGTCCCTCGACAGGTTGATGTCATAAATGGCGTGGCGTACATGTCAATAAAATACATGTATATAAAGTAATGCTTTTTCTGAAATCAGCATCTCTACATGTATTACAGCCATTCCATTCCAGCGTCTGTTGAATTCCAACACAAACACAAAGCTGAGCTACTTCAGTTCTTGCACCAGGACTGGAATAAAGTCACCCAAGAACAATGTGAAAGACTTGTGGAGAGCATGCCAAGACGCATGAAAGCTGTGATTAAAAATAAGGGTTATTGCACCAGATTTTGATTTCTGAACTCTTCTTAAGTGTAAACATTAGTATTACGTTGTTTTAAAATGAATTTGATCTTGTTTCTTTGCATTGTTTGAGGTCTGAAAACATGTATCTTTTTTGTTATTTTGACCATTTGTCATTTTCTGCAAATAAATGCTCTAAATGATAATATTTTTATTTGGAATTTGGGGGAAATGTTGTCAGTAGTTTATAGACTCAAACAAACACAAACACATACCTATAAGTAGTAAAATCAGAAAAAACTGATAATTTTGCAGTGGTCTCTTATTTTTTTCCAGAGCTGTATATCTCTCTAGTTAGAAAGGTATCAATGGGCCACAGCAAATTGATTTCTAAAATACATTTTTTTTTATCATGTGACTTACATTTCTTTGCACATCAATTAAGCTTGTCCATAGACTCTCAGACTCACTTGCTCACCCTCTCACCCGCTGTCCTGTCCTCTCACATGTTGTTCTATATCACCACAGCTAAATCATTGATAGCCACATGACATGTTCACAAAGAAGTGTCCTATTTTAAAATGTACCCTATTAGCTTGTTCTGCCAGCTTCATTACTCTGCTTATCTGTGGACGGCAGGTCATTCAAAATTTATGTTTCTCAAATATTCCTTCAGATGAGTACACAGAAATTCCATTCATCTCCATTGCAAAGACATGCATGAGTTGCTGTAGAGAAGCCAACAACATTGTAATTTTACAACCAACATCTCTTGGTAAAACATATTATACTGACGAATACAACAGTAGATGAAGGGGCCTGTATTGCTTTGATATCTCCACACACTGATTGTTAGCATGTTTAGAATGCAAATGCAGCCCTGGTTTAGTGTTTTGTTGTGTGGTGGCCGATAAAAGCAGGTTGCATTCACAAGCCCACAGAGCTGCCTTCAAACACAGCTGACCGCACTGCTCTCCTCCTTTCATCTTTGCACTTTACTGTTCACAGCAAGGTCAGTTTCAACAACAACACACAGCATTATTTGTGTTTTATTACACAGCGTGTTAAGCCCATGCCAGAGGTGAGGTCTGTGCTTCCCATGTCAGTTGTACAAAAAGCATGTAGCTCCTTCCACTTGTGCAAATCAGTTTATGTAAATAGTTTGGGAAATTACAAATTGTTGGGTGTGTTGTCTACGGAAAGAGAATGTCCTGGTATAGTTTTTGCCAAGTTAATATTAGTTTGTTAACACTCTTTGTAGGTACAGTGGGGAGGGGGTTCACTTCTCTCCATGGAGATGTTAGTGCTTTGCCTGAGATGCTCCATATTGTGGCATTAAACTTATCCATCTCCATGGAGACGTGCAGGTGACACCAGCAGGCTAGTTACAACAAGTCAGATCTGTGGAGAGATGAGCCACAGTAAGAATGCATGTTTTTAACATTTTCTACATTAAAAACACAAGTAATGGTACTTTGGCCCGTATGGATGAAGTTGAATATGAACATAAAATTAGGATTTTATTTCAGAATCAGGATTGAAATGTGGACGTTATTTTTGTTACAGTCATTGCCAACCAGATAATTATCAATCGCCTTTTCTCCTGTTATGCATGTAAATTTAATCTACTTGGAATACACTGCCTGTGTGTTTTCTGTAAGCCGTCAAACAAGACTTCTGATGTTTCCCTCTCATCTCCTGGTCCTGGGTCACTGAGCCCTGCAGAACACACTAAAGCAGGGTTTTGCAGAAGGAAACAATTCCTTATATTGACTTTGGTGTTGCTACCTGAAAAACACATTGTAAGGGGTGAAGAATAGGAATTAGTCAAAGATTTTTATACATTTAGAGTGACGCAAATAAGCCCCCTAGAATATTTAGCCTAACAACAATTAATTGCATCCACACATCAAAAACAATATGTACCATCCAAGGGGACCTCATTTAATAAAATAGCCTGATTTTTGTATTGGGCTTCGTAGCAATATACCATCCTATACCATCCTTCTTCTATAGTCAGCTTCCCACAGTGTTTGACTAATTATTTGACTTTTAATCAGTCTTGAACCACAGCTGTGACATGCACTGCTATAGCAAAACCTCACACTCAATTGTGTGTGTGTGTGTTTGTAAATCTAAAAATAGAACTCATCCGCATAGCTCTTAGCAAACATATGGAAAACATGCAGTACTGTATTGTGTTTACAGTATGTTACAAACAGCAAAAGTAGTTTTGGTTTAATACATGTGATTACGTTTCAAATTAAACTCTTTTCTTATATGACAGAAATCCACTTTCGGCAGTATTCTTGTATCTGATCTCTTCTTCTTTGTACCACTTCTTTCCATCTGCTTGGTGTGGCTCACTTTGATATGAAACAATAAGATGACACCTCCTGAACAAAAGCAGAGGAATTTGATGAGATTTGAAACTGACAATATATTCTGTGTACAGCCTCAAGGCACTGGAGGTTCAAAAGGATGCAGATGTCTTCTAAGATTATTGTACTGCACAACAAACAGTATACAAATTAGATCATGCAAAAATGAAAATAAATGCATTTGACTTTCACAAAAAGTTAACAGTTCTATTAAAAATATATAATATTATTATTATTATTATTATTATTATTATTAGTAGTAGTAGTAGTAGTAGTAGTAGTAGTAGTAGTAGTAGTAGTAGTAGTAGTAGTAGTAGTAGTAGTAGGAGTAGGAGTAGTAGTAGTAGTATTACATGGACAGAGATTACTCACTTGACCCACTGATGCATTCATTCCTTCAGTTTTTCACTGTAACTTCACTATTTTTGAGAAGAACTGAGGATCAGATTAAAGTGGGGTCTAGAGCCATTAAGTTGGTCTTAAAGAAAATTTCTTTAAGACCCAATTAATGGCTTTAGATTTAAAAGTCATAGTTATGCTTGTGCCATTTACTCTAAATTTCTTTTTTATTAATACTCATAGATGATTGACATGTGAATATCTTTACTACACCTGTGCTCTGATGATTAAGGTTAATATAGACTTATTTTATATTCTGTCAATGTCACTGGGGCAACCTCCAGGATCCATCTCCACATCTTGAGCTAGCTTAATCAGGACCAACCAGGATTGGGGAGTCGAACCCAGAACCTTCTTGCTGTGAGATGTGAGAGCCACTTAGCCACCATGATGATCCCCATTATTCCATCATTACTGCAGCAGACAGATGAACCAGCGTGAAACAACAGCCACATCACTTTCATTATGGGGCGTCACATTTTGACAAGGGCATCCTGACATGATGCTCACTGATGGGAACAGTAGCCTGCCTGTGTCATTGTGCCCAGGCCTCAGTGTGTGTGAGGCAGCTGTGGAGTCATCTGGAAAGAGCACAATCACTACTGACCGCCTGAACCACAGCAGCTGGCTCCTGTCCTCACAAATCCACACCAGGGACACCAGGGACTTGGACACGCAACTAAGCTTCTGTTAATCACTTCACCATGTGCTTCTTCAGCAGTTAAGTGTGAAGGCACCAGGGGATTGTTTTGTGGGAAAAACAGAGGCTCACACAGCAGTAGGTTATAGTAGGCAGAAGGCACAGCTCAAATACAATGGTTACTGAAATGCGAGGGTCTGCCATCTGCTTGGTGCAATTGTTTTACCTAGAGTGTTCCACAATATGGCATTAAATGTAGCTACCTGTATAAATATTTTATGCTAAAGGGATAGTTCTTTTTTTTATGTGAATCTGCATGGCATCCCCTTCAGCAGTGTACTTGTAAACATCGCCACTTACAACTGAACAGGATAATAATAATAATAGGCGCGCAGTGATACGACTCGAGAGAAAATAGCACCAAGCAATTTAGACTGCTGACTTTTTCGTGTGCTGTTTTCTGACGCAAATATATCACTTTTTGGACAAATATTGTTTTGAGAAGAAAAACAAGCTTTATTAACTGTCCCCGCTAACTTGCCGGACCTACTTTCATCAGTGCCAGAACCGGGGCAGAGCTCGGCTCAGAGGACACTGTCAGGGGTAAGCCAGTGTTAATGCATGACACTGCTGAAGGGGATGCCATACAGATTCACATTTAAAAAAAAAAAAAAAAAAGTCCCTTTAAAGAGGCACTTTGTACAGGTCGAAAAAGACTTGCACATCCAATAATAGTTGAGTGTACGTGCTGGGTCCAAAGACAAAAAATGTAAAAAAAATAAAATAAATAAAAAGATATGCACCACAGTTCTATGGAGCTCCTAACTTTGTAATTATTTTAAAAAGACAGATGCCTTTTTTTTTTTTTGAAGCTTCAAAGAACGGTGTTGCTGATTTCTCTTTTTCCAAACTTATCATGGAGAGGTTCAGATAATGCCACAAGGCCAGGTCATGTAGTTAGATCTGTAGAGAGGTGACGCCACTCCCACTATGAGTGTTTTATTTGGCAAATGTTGTAGAATAAATCTAAGTAGTCTGAGACATAGAGGGAGAGGCCTGAGGAGTTCAAACGCAGACCTAGAGACATGAACATTAGCATCAGCATTAGGATTGTCCATTCCAGTTTACTCCAGTCCAGTCTGGCTATGCTTCTGTTGTAGGGAGTATTATATCTCTGAAGACATGGGTCAAGATAACAAGGATTAAGCTGGCAGTATGGGACTGGCACAGCCCAGACATTTTTCTATCAGCAAGGTACTTTTGAACAATAAAAACAACCGTAATTAACTAAATGCAAGATAACACTATACTATGGAACATTCTGCAAAGTAATATCTCCCTAAGCCAAGCAGATGGTGTACCCTTCTCCAGAAATGTTACATAGTGCTATACTTTAAACTAAACACTCATAAAATCTAAACCATTTACTTAAGATCAACATGAAATTGTCAAATAAAAAGAGATATATTAAATTTAAATAGGTTCAGTATTCATGATTTCTAGAGTTGCTAACTGCCCCATAAATGTGGACACTGGGGTGATTGACAAGGTGAGTGTAATCACGGACAGGTCTGGGTGAATCCGCTGGGCTTGATCAAATGAGACTGAGGCCAGAACACCAGCCTCAGGGTCATGTCCTCTCTGTGAGTCTCTTTGGTCCCTGAATTAGGACATACTTTTGTCCAAGCCCATCGTGTCTTCATCCTGACAGGTGCGTAGAAGAGAAAGCACAAGTATAGGTGTTTTGAGGTTCGCTCGATCAGAAAAACATGACCTGAGAGTACTCACAGTTACTGGTTAAATGTATTCAAGCACTGCACTCACAACAAATATTTTTTGTATTTCAATGTTATTTGGGTACCTTGACTAATGGGAACAATTGTGACCAATAAACTGCTAATTATAATACTGAATTATAATGTATGTTTATGAAAGGTGCACTATAAAAATAAAACATTGAAAAGATTATCTTGAAAAACATATAGATCCTGACATGTAAATTGGCCTGGTGACCTTGTATAATCACAATTACAGTTATATACAGTGGAGATAAAAAGTTCAAGTTCAAAGTTCAAAGTCAGCTTTACTGTCAAAAACCATATGTACAGGTTGCACACACAGAATTTGAAATTGCAGTGCTCTCTAGGCCCACAGTGAACATTAGACATTTTATAAACAAGATAATAAAACATCACATATACACATATACGCAAAAAGTACAATCGGCTTGTATATAATACAAATAGGTAAAACACACAATGTGTGGTGTAATAAAGCTCAAATGTTGCCAGGGCAGCTTGGTGGATGAAGCTGTCTTTCAGTCTGCTGGTCTTTGCCCTGAAGCTCATCAGTCTCCCTCCTGATGGCAGCAGAGTGAAGAGGCAGTTGGATGGGTGGGTGGGATGACTCGCAATGCAGAGGGGTTTGTGGGTGAGGTGGGTGTGGTAGATGTCCTGCAGGGAGGGGAGAGAGGGGAGTCTACACACCCCTGGTCAAATGCCAGGTTTTTGTGATGTAAAAATGAGATAAATCAAGATAAATAATTTCACAATTTTTTCTACCTTTCATGTGATCTATAACCTGTACAACGCAACTGCAAAACAAACAGAAATCTTTAGTAAAGTAAAACAACTGAGATAATGTGGTTGCATAAATGTGCACACCCTTTTATAACTCAGGGTGTGGCTGTGTTCAGATTAAACCAATTCCATTCAAACTCATGTTAAACTGGAGTCAGCACTCACCTGTCATCAATTCAAGTGCCTCTGATCAACCCCAAATGAAGTTCAGCTGTTCTCATAGGCTTTTCCTCACATTCTTGTAGCCACATCTTCCAGTGCAAGCCATAGTCTGCAGAGAGCTTCCAAAGCACCAGAGGGATCTCATTATTAAAGATATCAGTCTGGTGAAGGCTACAAAAGAATTTCCAAGGAATTAAATATACCATGGAACACAGTGAAGGCTGTCATCATCAAGTGGAGAAAATATGGCACAACAGTGACATTACCAAGAACAGGATGTCTGTCCAAAATTGATGCTGATTGAGGAGAAAACTAGTCAGGAAGGCTGCCAAGTAAAGAAGCTGACAGCAACACTGAAGGAGCTGCAGGAATTTCTGGCAAGTACTGACTGTGTAGTACATGTGACAATCTCCTGTCTTCTGTCTGGGCTATGGGGTAGGGTGGCAAGACGGAGACCTTATCTTACAAAGAAAAACATCCAAGGCCAGCTTAATTTTGTACAAATACATCTGAAATCTCCGAAACACATGTGGGAAAATGTGTTATGGTCTGATGAAACCAAGGTTGAACTTTTTAGACATAATTCCAAAAGGTATATTTTGTGCATAACCAACACTGCACATCACCAAAATAACACCGTACCTACAGTGAAGCATGGTAGTGGCAGCATCATGCTTTGGGGCTGTTTTTCTTCAGCTGGAACTGGGGCATTAGTCAGGGTGAAAGGAACAGTTCCAAATACCAATCAGTGTTGGCACAAAACCTTCAGCCTTCTATTAGAAAGCAGAAGATGAAGAGGAACTTCATCTTTCAGCACGACAATGACCCAAAGCACACAACTAAATCAACAAAAAAATTGCTTCACCGGAATAAGATCGAGGCTTTGGAATGGCCCAGCCAGAGTTCAAACCTGAATCTCAACGAACATCTGTGGGGAGATCTGAAGAGGGCTGTGCACAGGAGATGCCCTCGCAATCTGTCAGATTTGAAGCGGTTTTGCAAAGTTCAATATTGCCACATCAAGATGTGCCAGGCTCCTACCCAAAAAGACTGAGTGCTGTAATAAGCCAAAGGTGCTGCAACAAAGTATTAGTTTAAGGGTGCACATATTTATGCAACTAGGTTATTTTAAGTTTTTTATTTTATATTTTTCCCCTTTAAAGGTTTCAGTTTGTTCTTCAATTGTGTTGTACAGGTTATAGGTCACATTAAAGGTGGAAAAAAATAGTGAAATTATTTGTTTTGCTGTCATTTTTTTACATCACAAAAACCTGGCATTTGAACAGGGGTGTGTAGACTTTTTATTGTATATTCACTGTGTTCTATGTTGGCCCTGTAGAAAGAGGCAATCATTTATGTTTTTTTACTTTTCAGGTTAAGCCTTATCTGCATATAAAAATACTTACTTTATTGTAACCTTGCTTGGCACTATTCTAGAATTACATTTTTATGAATAATTGTATACTGGATATTGTCTGTGGGCCAGATTATTTAGCATTGCAATGATAAACACCCATACAAAAGGTCTTCTTGGCCTCTGCCAAATAAAGGAATTACATCTTCAACAGTTCTGTTTTCCGTCTGAGGCTCTCCATGTGTTTATTAACTTTCCTCTGCCCTGTATGGAAACAGCTTATTCATTAGTGTCCTCTGGTGATCTTTGAGCTTTGTATGACAGCTGAAAAAGTAGACCCATATCTTCAACAATCAAGAATGTTTATTTATGTATATTTATGTATACACCCATTGTTTCAAGTAATAACTGGTTTCAAAGCTGAAACCAGTTATTACTTTACATTTGTTGACGTAATAATGTATTATATTGCGCACTATTTGACAAACAATAAAAAAAGTAGATAAGGTGAGTCACTGATACTTTTACTGTTATTGCAGCTGCATCAGTTTTAAATTATATTGTCTAGTTGTGAATTGCTATTGCTACAAAAGCATTTCAGAGAAGGATAAGGCTGAATATCTCTTTCTGGGAATGTAGGACTTTACACAGCAGGTGGCTCCATCACAGAACATGTCTCATTTAACAGTAAAAGCTCAATTTGCGGAACAAGTTCCATTTTTCCAGAAAAATTTAAAACAGCTGATTGAAAGAAATTTTCTCATGAGACTAAAGCACAATGTGTTCAGCCACTGAACTGTAACAATATAATAAAACAATGAGGTGCAATAAGTACAGATAAAAGCATTTTTCAGCAGACTCCATCATAACAACAAATCACATGGCAAGGCTGCAGGACTCAAGGTCATGCTCCTACAGAATGAATAATTCACCTCACACTTATACTTATTATTATGTCCAGGATTTTCTTTTGCTGACATGTCCCACACATGTTACTAGTACAATACTAATAATAGCAGCAGCAGCAGCAGCAGCAGCAATGTTTTTGTCATAAAGACGTAAACTAGAGCGTGACGCCACCTATATCATTCAGCTCCAGTCAAACGAAGGTCATGATGCTAATGAAGTTGGAGCCTGGTCCATATTAGGAATAGGAATTTATTTAGGTACAAAATAGCAACAAAAAAAACTTTTGTGAAACATCTCAATTTTACTTGATGGATTCTTTGTGTGTGTTTTAACTGTGGAGGATAACAAAGTTTGTGACCCCATTTTAATGAAGAAATATCAAATCACAAATTACTTTTTGAGATGTGAATATGGCAAAACCAGATTTTGCCCTTATAAGAAAAAGGCTTAGAGGCTGTGGGATAATGGATAGTACTCTAAATAATACTGAACTCTCAATAATACTGCACTAAACTACTTTTCGTTTTGCATTATATGTTTACTGCTGCTGCTCTATATGAATGTATAATTTATGTCACTACTTCACTGTAAATGCTACTGTTACCTGTGCAATAACCTGTGCAATAACTCACGTGCAATACTTATACTATATTATATTATGTACAATCTGTGAAATACGCTACTTACACCTTATTTAATCCTGCCTGTACCTGTATTTTATTATATTTTATTACATATTTTTAATTATATAGTTTACTTTTTCCCCTACACCTTTTTGTAACACTTTTTTACCATGTACTATTATTGCATGCTATTAGCACTTCTTGACTATCTTAGCGAGTCAACAGGTTCTTCTGACCCTAAACATTTCATTGCATTGTTGACTTTGTGTTGATCCTGCATATGACAAATAAACAATCTTGAATCTTGAATCTTGATCTTCCCTGTCCTTCAAGCTCCAATAATTAACAGATATGGTCCACAAAAATTTTACAGTATAATAACATTTTAAAAATGCCTTGGATGACTGTGCCAATAGTTTTACATCAGATGCCCTTCTCTCCTCCAGACTTCAGACTGCAACTATTTCAGTGTCAGTACTTAAACAAAGCAATGACTTATGACTGTGACAATAGTAATATTTTATTACATAAATAAAGCACACAATAACTCTTGTAGATTACACTTTGACAACATGCTAATCCTAGCTCTCTCACGTCCTCTTCATCAGCGCTGCTTTATGCAATAGCAGTACATTTTTTTCTCTGTCTACATTGGAGGGCCTCATTTCCATTTCTATTACGAGTCATTGGCCTGGTCCTGAAGTCAAATGGGGAAGCACCCTGACCCAGGAGACAGAGTGCTGCTGATGTCATTGTGTGGGGATGCTCCTTCTTGGGTCCCCTCATTGTCCATATGGAAAACAGGATGGGGGTATCAAGATAATGTTTGACACAAAATAATACTTTAACACTTTTCTTAACCTCAGCTTCATGATATTCAGTGGTGTCTTGACAGATAATTTCCAGTCCAGAGATAGATCATGTGGTTGGCGGATGGTGTTGTTGTTCAAAGTGTAAATCAGTGCGATGAAGGCTGCTCCCCTGGCGACACATCACCTGCGCCTCAATCTCCACCTGTGATCACAGAGATGGAGCAAGTGCTGCTGGGACAAAGAGACAGGTCCATAAACAGACCAGTTTAGTTTGCACGAGATTAGGTGTTTAGGGTTTTAGACAATACAAGGCTGGTCAAAAAACAAGTCACTGGGGATGTTAATTTCCACTGAAATCCACAGTAACACAGTATATAAAGACTTCATATTTAACTATTAGCATTATGATAAACTTAACTCATGATGAATAAATAGTTACTTAAGAATTATTCATTCTTAATAACTTAAACTTTAATTTCCTTGAACTGCTGACCACCCTTATTTCCTTAATTATTTTAGCACTTAATAGATATGTTTTATGTCATACTCTGGTGAATTATAGCAAAAGGAACAAAAATGTCCATAGAAACAAGCATGAGGAGGCCCTTCTCTAAGCTAAATAAGAATCAGGTTTGTGGAGATGGAGGCCCACTCATAGTCAGGATGCAAGTTTTTCATGGCAAAAAAAAAAACAAAAAAAACACTATTTATTTATTTATTTATTTTTTTTTTCAATGAATACGTTGCAGTGACATCAGACAGGGGGTGTTCTACATGATTTTCAACAAAAAGGAGAGAAGAATTACTAAAACTGTTAACTATTGCTTGCTAGCTTGTGACTGTAATTTTATGTGTGAGACACTTGCTTAAAAGCACTAATCAGTTCACTTGTTGTAGTTCCAGCTAAGTCAGTTCTTTCTGGTCAAATTTTGTTCAAAGGACTTCTAACAGTGCAATGCTTTCAGTTAGCACCACACGCCCGAATGATGATGACATCAGCTGCAAAATATTTTGTTTAGAATTTAGAATTTTTAAAGTCAATTATTATTAATGTGAAGCAAGATAATCACCAAATATTTTTTTACTGTGACTTTTGTCTACACAGTGCAGTTTTATAACTGTGTGAGAAAATCATGCTCCTTCTAAAGTGGCCTTGTTCAGCTGACAGACTTTGTAGTTGCTTGTTTGTAAGATATAATTTGTGGTCTTTAATGTTTGAAGCTGATTTGAATGGTTAAATCTAAAAATAGAGTCACTTTGAACATAGGCCAGCAGGCAAAAGAATAAACTACTCACAATTATGTATAAAACCTTGAAAAAGTGTTACAGGAAAAAACAATATTATCTGCAATTGTTCTTTTTTAATGAATTGCCTGGTAAAACATAGATAAGGTAGGCCTACAAAAACAAAGCACATACCTCAGGTAAACAATTGTAATTATCTCACAATAAGCATAAAAAGGACTGGACTTAAACTGAGAAAACTGTCTAAGCAGCTAAAGCTCTGCATGCATAAAAAAGACGGACGTAATCTATTAACCCCTATGGAAGTTATATGTGGATTAAAATCTCTATTTTTATATAAAGGAATCTCCATTTTTTTTGCTGACACAGAACAAATAACAAATCTCCCTTTTGGATCAACAAAGTCAAGTCTGTTTCTGAGTTCTTCTTAAAAATGAATAATAATGTAATTTTTGGCTATAGGCTAAAAGGTCAATAATCTTGGATGGTGTATATTGCTATTTCCATGGCAACAGTGATTGGCTGCTTTTGTGGCTACCTGGCTCACACACACTGAGCTCAGTTTTTGAAACTTTTTATTTTTTGAGCTCCGATTTAAACATCATATCATGAGATTTTAACCAACTAAGAAGTGCAATGCAGTTCAAAAGACACAAGTCAGGGACTGTTGGATTGTGTAGAATGAACTGTTTGTTTTTCCCATATCCATGGAGACCATGCAAGAGGCTAACTAAAGAGCTAACTAGGGAGTTAGCTATGGACCTTTGAGATGCTATAGGCTTTTTACACCAACAAATATGGCAACAAATGTGACAAAAGACCTTCCAGAGGAAATACTCTGAGATCTTCCAGAGGAAATAGTTTGTGGGACTAAACCATTTCATCACCTACTAGGGGTATAAACTCCAGCTGGCTTAGCTCTTGGGATCGTTGAAAGACACAGGACCATCCACCACAACAAGGTGTCAGATCATGGATGAGTGAATTTCCCTCAGGATCAATAAAGACCCTCTCTCATTCTCTTTATTTCTCCCTCTCTCTTTGAAAATACTGAACATATTGTAGTAGGGCAATTTAGGGCAATTTCTGGCTTTGAATGTGGCTATTGAAAAGTGTTCCTTTGTGTCCTGTATGATGCCTATCGTGTTAGGATGAAGGTGAAGGACCCCATTGAAGGAAAATTAACGTTTTTACAATCTGGACCTTATTTCGGTGATAAAACAACGTCATTTACTCACCCATTGTACTTTGGTGTCATTTGGAGTATTTACTGAGATTTTGGAGTTTAGCGATATCTGTTTAACGTGAGTTGTCACGGCATACGGTTGCGGTCACTAAATAACACAAACTAGCACTTTTCAAATGACAAAAGTTCAATGTATTAGTCTACACTTTTGTTTGAGTCAAAAGTGGCCTGTAATCTGATATCCAGCCATGGTTCCGATTAGATGACGTCATCAAAGACAGCGCACATGCGCACATTCATTCCGCTACTTTGCTTAGAAGACGCTCGTAACTTTTCTGTTGCGAGGAAGTAGGCTTGCCAACTCCCTGAAAAATAAATAAGGGACACCTCATTGGCAGGACCAGCTGGCCCGATTGCCTTCACCCTTCGTGGTGTACTGAATCTTTTTAGCCCTTTTTTGTATGTGTGAAGCGATTTCAAATTTCATTTCGAAAACTATTTGACTCAAACTGAAATTGAATTAGATGCATATCTGAGTAAATGAACACATGGAAAATAAATAATTATCAGCTATTTATTTTTAATATCAAATAACAAAACTAACAGAATAAAATAAATATCTCTCCTGCTTAACTTAAAACTGTATAAATTAATATAAACAGGAATGAAAGTGAGCAGTAATGAAAAAAGCTGAAAGTCACCGAAAACCTAGGGGAGTCCAGGGCCATGCCCCCCTGGAAAAAGTTTTATGCTTTTTGATCTAGATGCTCTGAGATGCAGTCTGGGGTCATTCCAGCCAATAAAAACTAAGATGTCAACCACCCATTTTGGGTGGAAAAAATTCCCTTTCCCTCTCTTGATGATCCCTCTTTGCACGACCTTCTCACAAAATTTGAATTGCACTGGATGGAATCAGCTCGGGATGTGTAGTCTGGACAGTAGCTGCTGACAGCCAGCCTCAAGCTCACTTCTAAATTATCATAGTCATGGTGGAACAGTACTTGGGCTTAATGATATTTATGTGGGGAAAAGGCTGACTCACATAAATAAGTTTTCATGAATCTATCTCCATTTTATCCAGGGCTCTCAAGTCTCATGCATTGAGAGTGTGACACACGCAATTCGACGCCACACATGGCATTTCTCACGCTGATTTTTTTTTTTTTTTTGCCCAGAAAATCGGTCTGTGTGGCTCAGTTTATGCAGGCACCGCGCGTTTTCAGCGAAAAAAAAACTCTCCCCCTCCTCCCCGTCCCGCTCCCCGGAAAAAAAATCAGAAAATAGATTATTCTGTTGTTGGGCAGAATAATCACCCACAGTTTGAGGACCCCTTCTTTGATTTTTTTTGACCTGGTTTTTTTCAACTTGCTACCTGGAGTCACATTCTCTTACTGGTTTTGTAGTGGTATTTACCAACCTCTGCACATTTACCAAATGGATGTTGTGACAAACAGATGCATTTGTGCACGTCACTGGCGGCACGGTGGCTGAGTGGCTAGCACTCACGCTTCACAGCAAGAAGGTTCCAGGTTCGATCACCGGGTGGCCCAGGCCTTTCTGTGTGGAGTTTGCATGTTCTCCCCGTGGGTGGGTTTTCTCCGGGCACTCCGGTTTCCCCCACCAACCCAAAACATCCAGTGTGAGATCAATAAAGTCACTTCTTCTTCTTTTATTAGGCAAAATTCAACCACATGTCGCCGTAGACCTGCTCTGTGCTGTAGACCTGCTCTGTGCTGTAGACCTGCTCTGTGCTGTAGACCTGCTCTGTGCGGACGCTGTAACATAAAATGGAAAACTAATCTAAATTTATCTGATAAATGTTAATTTTAATCTAACACTCTGTGCCCCGTTTTTGGACCCTCACCCACAGTTTTGGACCCTTTGCACACACCAGGAAAGTCTAGTAGTTCACTTGCTTTGGTCTGGACCAATTTTTTTTTTTTTTTTTTTTGGTGCGGTTTGCTTTCACACTGCTATTTTTCCCCAAGCGAACCAACATGTATAAACGCTCAGCCATTGGAAAGAAATGAGCCGTGTCCAAACACGTGAAGGAGGAGAAAAATGGTGTTACGTGCTGTTTTCAATCTAGACTTAGCGATATGGTTTGCTCAGTTTTTACAGTTCGCACAAATGTTTGAGCAGCATCGTGACACTATTTTACAATCAATTTCCAAACGACGAAGACACAGGGCAAGGCGGCTACGGAGGACAGCTCTCATGTGCGCGCATCAAGTTCTGACTCTTGCTCTTCACGCAAGACGTTAAGTAAGCCTCATAAGTTTCGTTTCGTAAGCCTCGGTTTCCCATAATGCTCAAACTACAACGGGAGCTCGTTAAGTACAAAAAGCCAACTTGTGTCGGATCGAGACCGGTCTGCATTCTCACCTCAAACAAACTGCACCAGGATTCGAATGGAACCGTGCCGAGACCCAGCTTTTTAGGTGGTCTCGGTTCGCTTGTTTGCTCCGGATCGAGATTTTTGTTTTTTATTCACACCAGCCCAAAAGGTGCGAATCAAAGGAGCAAACAAACTCTGGTTTGTTTTAAACTAACCAAACAAGGCAGGTGTGAAACAACCTTAGTCTTGCACTTCTAATCAGCGTGCATTGAGGTGGGAGCTTGCATGCACTACGAGCAGGAGCAGAGAGAGCATGAAAAGGAGAGGAGCGGTGCGCTGACGTGAGGCACGGACAGGTAGGATGTTTTATAAAGTTTAACCTGCTCTGTGATACACGCTGGGACACAAAGGTACACGCTGTTGTGAACAAGCTGCGCGCGCGCGGTTTCTGCGTGTTCCAGACGAGTGCACAGGCTGCAGTGCGAAAAACCTGGTAAAAGAAATGTGATCACAATCATCTCGAGACCAAGACCGGTGTCGTAGTACTCGACACCGATCGACTGATAGATGGCGATCGACGTATTGGGCACCATTGTTTTAGACACTATTTTTGATTCACACGGTAATACGGGAGTGCGTCCCTTTTCAGCTCAATACGGGACACGTACTTTTGTTTCTGAATACGGGACGATTCCATTTTTCAAGGCACAGTTGGCAATAGGGTGACCACCGGCATGAAACTGGAAAGGAGGACACTTGTGTCCAAAAAGGAGGACAAAGGCCCTAAAGTGAGGACACCTTGTTTTTTTTGTTTTTTTTTCCCCTCGGGGAAAACAAAGAATGTGCGCTGAGAATGTGCACTGCTCGCACATTCTCAGCGCACAAGAAAACCTATGCAGCCACTGTAAATCAGGGATGAAAGAGCTTTTAGCGGATCTCCGCTTTTTATTCATCCACGGGGTCATTTTTTAAAATATCTGCAAAGTGCGAGCCACGTGGGGGGGGGGGGGGGGGGGGTGCATTTCGGATGTCGCGCACAGGAATTCCAAGTATTACTAGTCGCAAAAGAATAATATTTTGTCTTTAGGGAACAAGGAGCAGACCACCCGGCTCATTGAGCTGAGGCGGGACCTGCTCCATCTCGCAGATGGCCATGCGGTCCCCGGACTGCACTCAGGGCTGAGCGAGTATGCACCGCCTCGACTGCAGACTGAAACCACACTCCGAACCGTGCACTTTCTGAATTGGGAAACGGCGAACATCGCAGAGTAGCAACTTTAAATAATGGGTGGGTATTTATGACGATTTATGCAACGAAAGGAGGACAAAACGTAAAAAAGGAGGACACGTGACAGACGGCCGGAGAGACAGCTCTAAAACTGGACTGTCCGGACGAAATCTGGAAGAATGGTCACCCTAGTTGGCAACCCTACGAGCGAGACATGGCTGAAGATTTGGACTTCGAGACTGAAGAGGACTTATTTGAGTATGATGGCCATCCCTATCGTTTTGAGCCTGAGTATACGGATGAGGAGGTATTAGAAAGAAAGAAGTGGAGAATCGTGCGCTGAATCCGCTGGCCTTCTTTCTTTTCCTTTGCTGGTAAAAAATCGTCCGGACTGAAGTGGGTACTGCAAACACGATGGTCCAAACGTCTTACAGCTTTGCCATTCTCATTCCCATTCTCAAGGCAACAGCTTCAATAACTCCGGATTGTGACAAGGAAGGCTGTGAAAACTCAACCTCGTCCAAGCTATCATTTTGTTTTCACAGCCGGGATAAATGCATGTTCGCACCATTTTCTCAAACAGAGATGTTTTCTTATTATTATTCCTTAGCTTCTTTATGACTGTAACCGAGAGCTGAGAGCGTCGTCTTATCTGCAAATCAGCTGTGAATGCGCACATGCACGCTGTCCTCGTCATCCAATCGAAACCATGGCTGGATATCGGATTACAGGCCGCTTTTGACTCAAATGAATGTGTAGACTAACACACTGAACTTTTGTCATTTGAAAAGTGCTAAAGTTTGTGTTATTTGGTGCCCCCGACAACTCACGTTAAACGGATATCGCTAAACTCCAAAATCTCCGGAAATACTCCAAATGACACCAAAGTACAATGGGTGAGTAAATGACGTTGTTTTATCACTGAAATAAGGTCCAGATTGTAAAAAGGTTAATTTTCCTTTAAGTCAATGACACTATGACCTGAGTGTGGTTTTATTCCAAAAATCAAATGTTCTCTAAATATTGGTCAGAGCATACAATCGACCTCAAGGAAACTATTTAAAACAAAGCCAAGCCACTCCCACTGTCTGGGCACCCACAGTGATTAATTCTTTACTAAAATTAGATGGAGGACAAGAGCGCAAGCTAAAAATAGACACACAATTTCTCTATTAAACCTATTTCTGTGCGTATTCCTCATAAGAGTCTTGACATCTCATTATTCCAGACCATTTTTACTCAGCTGAATCAGTGTCTCATTAGCAAAAAAAAAAAAAGCTTTATGCTTTTATAATCTTTGCACTATAGTCACTTCAGTCTATGAAATGTATAAGTACTTTAGAGTTGGTTTATAACTGTTACTGCTGGCATTCATTCATGTTTTTGACTTAGTGTGGATGATTCATTGCACAGAATGACTGGTATTGATTAAATTTACTAACATTTCTCAAGATAGACAGCCTGTCTAAGCAGTTACAGTTGTACTGAGAAAGCTTGTAATACTTCCCATATCTTCCTTTATTGTTTTTCACAGGTTTTACAATAAAAGATTTGTTATGTCGTGTTTCTGGATTTGATTTTTTTAAAATAAATAGTGGTGGATTTCTTTTTAAGATGATTCTAGGAAGAGATGCTTAAAGTTGCAGTGTCTGTTGTCTCCCATTTTGCCAGTGTACAAATGTGTTCATGTATGAGTGATTAGTGGAGGTAGGAGTGGCCACTTCTGTCAGTCTGAGTTATACTACCACCTGAGTTAACTTACCACCATGGATGTGTTTAAAAAGATTACCAAATTGATAACTCCAATCTGTCTGATTTATCTTGTTGCAGCAGTTGGTCACCAGAGAGCAAAATGCTTACTCAAGAGAAACATAAACCAAAAAGTTAGTTTAATGGCCCTTATTATACTATTTTCTGATCTATATTATAACGTTGCTTCTTCATCCAAAACTGTGTTTTGTTTCTTCATTCACACAGGTTTAACACAGGTTTTTACTGAATAATTGACAATCAATTGACAATCTCTATTGAAGATCAAAGGAGAAGTTCAATTTGTCAACTGGACAAAGTTTGTTTGGTTGAAAACGTTTCGCCGCTCATCCGAGAGGCTTCGTCAGCTCTGGCCCTCATGCTGGTTCGACCCTGTTTATATCTAGCTGCAAGGGAGGAGCTAACTTCCCTGAACAAAGCTCTGACCTATCCCCAGGGTCGAACCAGCATGAGGGCCAGAGCTGACGAAGCCTCTCGGATGAGCGGCGAAACGTTTTCAACCAAACAAACTTTGTCCAGTTGACAAATTGAACTTCTCCTTTGATCATGGATTCTACCTGGACGACTGAGGGACTTTTCACGCAATCTCTATTGAACAAAAGGTAAAAGGCAGCTGTTACATGTAAAATTACCACTTCATGACATCACAAGGTGGAAAAGACCATTTTTAGCTTTGGAGATCTAGACAGACAGACTTATAATAAAGGGTTACTCAAACATGTGTGAGTAAATCAAAACACAACTCCAGGTATTTTCGAGGAGGTTTAACATTTTAACATTTTAATATGACTTAAAGCTCACAAGAGCTCACAATTTTACATAATCTAGGACCGTTAAACACTTCCAGAGTACCTTCATGCTATTTTCACCTGGATATAACATTAAGGCTCCCTGTGCTGTGGTGTCCTCTGTTTCCCAAATGTACCACCTGACAGACTCTTATTTATAGCCGATCCAGTGGAGGTGTCATGGTGACCCTTGTTCCATGGTTTGGAACTCTCCCGGGGGCTGCAGCTGGTCAGCAGAGATTGGACTCAGATGGCTCAACTGGAGACTGGGGGGGGGGCAGGACTGAGGGGGCAATATGTGCGTGGATGTGTGTGGAAAGCCACGAGCCATTGTTACCCCTCAGCACAAAAGATTTGACTGGGATTTGGTACCACTGTGGGTGAGATAACATGAGTATAATTCTAATTAAAAACGTTTCAACTGGAAGAGAATTACAGACACACCCTATATCTACTTTTAAAGGTGTCAGCCACTTTGTCATCATAAAGATGTCATTGCTTTGCTTGGAATGTTCCGCAATACAACATTAAAATGATTAATCTTCATTGAGACAAGCAAGTGATGACCCTGCTAGTTCAGTCATTAATGCCATTCTGTGGAGCATTCCAAAGCAGTAGCATTTCCATGGAGTCAAACAGGTGACGAAACCCCTATTACAAAATTACACATTGAACCTTCAGCATTGCTTGGAAAAATCCAGACTCATCACTACCAGCGGCTGATATGGGTCTGTATAACAAATACAGAGAGATATCCTTGTGGAATTCCAAGCAACCTTCAGCAGGTAGAAATGTCAAAAATCAGGCAATTGGGGGAAAACATCTCCTCTTTAGAAACTGTGAATGGGGAAGAGGAAAGGGTAGAAGCAGGATGTAACACAGCTCTATCCATGAGGGAGGGCTGAGGGAGTGCTGGACTTCAGAAGTCATTTGCGGACAACAGAGAGTTGACAATCGGAACAAAGGAAATACAACACTTCCTGGTTGAATTTCATCTGTAGCTACAATTACATATGTTTTTTGTTCTCAATATGGGCTTTTTTTTTAACCTTTCAAATGTTATTAATCCAGGCGTTGTTATTGTTAAAATCATAAAATGTGCCCCCAGTCTCATCAGAGGTCAAATATTATTGTCTCTGTACACGTCCTAAACTAAATGTTGCATCACTCAGCAATCTCATTATGGTAAAATGGTACCATATTCATATTAAAATATATCAGTGCAATATTAATTGCAAATGCAAATGCAATGCAAAGATAAATACATAAAAAAAACAAGTGTTGTGTCCCAGCTGAGCATCTGGCAGCTTGAAGCAAATTATTTTCCAGCTGAAATGTCTTATTCGGGAGGTAATGGTATTCTCCAGATTTTATGTCATCTATTCCTCAGTGCATTACCCTTTTCACACACAGTTACCTTCTCAGCTCTTTTTCAGGCTCATTATCACAACCTGCAGGGTTTTGTGTCATTTGAGACACTGTGGAAATTTAGAAAGAGAAGAATTTTGTTCATTTCAAACCGCAGAACAGCATGCAATCTCTAATGACTTTCTTTTACTGTAACAGTAGAACTTAATTCATTTTAACTAATCGCAGAGACCAGCACACTTTTATTGCAACATAATTCATAGTGGTTCATGAATTGCAGTGAATCATTATTAAAAACATAGGGTACAAATACTTAAAAATACTGGGTTTGCAGAGAGTTGAAGGGGTTCATTATTTATGAATCCAGTATCATCCCGATTTTGCTGTTGTTTATAACATTCAGAACACATGCTGATTAACAAACTCATATTTGTCAAACACCTTAACAAATCTGTATACAAGGCGTGTTTTCAAAGCCAGTGGTTAAAATAATGTAAACCTCTACCTCCCTCTGCTGGACAATTGAAAATACTACATTTCATGGAAAAAAAACAAACAAAAAAAACATTGAGCACAGTCTATAATTGAGCGTTAGAGTGGGTAGATTAGATTAGATTAGATTAGATTAGATTGATGGATTGATAGATTGATAGATAGATAGATAGATAGAAACATGCAAGACAATAACTGTTATAACTGTCCATTGACTTACAGTGTTTCATAGTCTTTCATAGTCTTGCCCTATAGGCTGCAGGATGACGCTCTTCCTGTGCGAGAACCGCGTCAGTTTGACTCTGTGGCTCATCTGCTCACTGCTCTGAAGAAGCCGGTAAAAAGAAAACACGTATTTACCCAGCACCAGTGTATAAACCACTTCCAATATTAGGATTGAGGTATAAATTATCATCTGGACTTTACACTGCTGCAATCTACTTGAGTATTGGTAGACTTCAGAAAATGGCAGATTTTTTTCTGTTGTTTCTGGTTGAATGGGACAGTGGACAAGAACTGGAGTGGTTGATGATGTAGTAGTTTTAATTGTAGTTAACTCAGTAGTAGACTTAAATGTAGTCACTGGGGTGGTTGTGGCCAGTATAGTGGTTGATAATGTAGCTGAAGTAGTTGTAGGTTTAGTTGTGGTTCGTAAAGTTGTTGTAGTCATTAGAGTAGTTGCCAGTGCTGTGGTTGACTTTACAGCTGTGGTGGTTCGTTGAGTGGTTGTCAGTTTGGTTGTTATGGCAATAGTTGGCAGTGTAGTTACAGTAGTAGTAGTCGTAGTAGTTGGTATGGTAGTAGTTGGTTGGGTGGTTGTAATAGAAGTAGTAGATGGAAGAGTAGTAGCTAGAGCAGTAGTAGTAGTAGCAGCAGTAGTAGTAGTAGTACTAGTAGTAGTGGGAGTTGTAGTGGTAGTAGTAGTAGTAAGCTGTGTGCTTGTAGTAGTTGGGGGTCGTGTGGTCGGAGTAGTGGTGGTAGTTGGTTGCGTTGTTACGGTAGGGGTGGTAGTAGGAGCAGTAGTCGTAGTGGTTGTAGTAGTTGTAGTAGTAGTAGTAGTAGTAGTTGTTGTAGTAGTAGGGGGGAATGTTGGACAAATCAACTGAGCTTCCGCTAATGACAATATTTCTAGTCCTTTCATATTTTCTGGTTGATTACAATTCACTGGAGAAGCTATTTTGTCAGCATTGTCCTTCATCCAGTTGTAAAATGGTATCAAATTGCAGTCACAGAGCCAGGGGTTGTTGTTAAGATAAAGCTTTGTTACTTTGGTCAAAGGAGTAAAGATATGTTCCGGAAGGTTTTGTAGATGATTCTCACTCAGTTTAAGCGTAATTAGTGTTGGTAAATTTTCAAACATGTTTTCCTCAAGTGACGCTATCTTGTTGTTCATTAGATTTAGCTCAGTGAGAGTCTTTGTTCCTTCGAAAAACTCAGGAGACAAACTAATAAAATTGTTCTTGGATAGATCAAGTTTCTTAATTTTTTTTAATGGTGTGAAGAGTCCTTTAGGCAAGCTGCTGAGATTGTTCCTACTGAAGCTCAAGTCTGTTAATTTTGGCGAGTCTCCAAAAAGCACTGGTGGTAAGGAAGTCAGTTGATTCTTTGCTAGAGTCAGCTTTTTAAGCTGAGGAAAACCAACAAAAAACTCTTGCGGCAAATTTGTCAAAAGATTATCTTCCAAAGTGAGAATGCTAAGTCTGTCTTTATGTGGAAATAGATTTGGTGATAGGTTTGAAATTTTATTACTGTACAGGGCAATTTCCTTTAGGTTGGGCAAGTTTTGAAAAATATCCTCAGGAATGGATGTCAGTTGGTTTTCATAAAGACGAAGCATCTGCAGTTTGATCAGCTTGGAGAACCAGGAAGTAGCCACCGCTGAGAGATTGTTTTTAGCCAAATGGAGCATTTCAAGTTTCCCAAGATCATCAAAAACTTTGTCTTCAATTATGTAGATGCCATTTCCATGCAGCTGGAGTTGTTTCAGGTTTCTCAGATCATCAAAAAGTCCTTTCTCAAGAGTAATCAACTTGTTGAATTTTAGCACAAGCGTCTCCAAATTACTAAAATCATTGAAAACACCAACTGGGATTGATGTTAAAGGACTATTGGAGATTTCAAAACTGGTTACTTTATTCAAGCCTTCAAAAGCTCCTGGTTCTACAGACTCTATCTTGGCATTCATAAATGCCACTCTTTCCAATTGAGGATTTTCAAGAAACGCACCTCTTGGAATAGATGTAATGTCACTGTCCACAAAGAAGACGTGAGTGGCTTCAGGTTTTAGCGTGCGTGGGATTTGAGTTGTGCTTTTTCCAAACACAACTTGATTTTCAGTCGGACAGTCAGTTTCTTTCTCACATTCTGGCGACATTTGTAGTAATAATGGCTCAAATAGAAGGAAAAGTAATACAAGGAAAAGTCCTCCTGTTGACATATCTATAAAAATGGCAGAGTTAGCAGGTCATGTCTAGAAATCTATTGCAATTTTTCAAAACAGTAGACTTACCTGATTTTGTCCGTATTTAAAAATGTCGCAGTTCATGAAGTTGTTGCAGTATTTATCTTTCATATCAGAGTGGGACAGTAGGCCGACGGTGAGAGGGGTTTGTTTTTGAGAGGAGGAGCATAGCACTACTGCACTGAGAGATAAGAGCTGCAATAGACAACTGCTAATGAGGCTTATAATAACAAACCACAAATTCAACATGTGAGCCTTTATTTTATTATATTTATTTGAAAAGACAATAAAAACAACAAGATTTAGACAAAAATGACCACCAAGAAATATCTAGTGTATCTGAATAATCTAGTTCAGGGGTCTCCAACCTTTTTCCTCCAGTGAGTTACCTTTACAAAACAAAATGCCTGAGAGATAATTTAGTGGTTGCAAGAACTTGAGTAGGCTATAGCCTGTATAAGATCCATGTCAAGACTTAGATGGGGAACATTTGGATGCTTACAAAATAGTAATCATTATCCATTCTTTTCTGAATAATAAAACTAATAATAACATCATAATACATTTTATTTCTATAGTGCTTTTCTAAACACTCAAAAACGCTGCACAAAGAATACAATTAAAAAGAAATAGCATACATTGTGCACAAAGTTAGGCATCAAAATGTATACATTTACAATGCTGATAGGCCTTTAATTATGTAAATTTTTGTTATTCAGCACAATACATATAGTCTAATTCCCAAGCTCCTAGTAGCCCCAGAGCTGAAAGTTGAGACCATGATCTATGTATATAAATTTAATAAAGTTGTAGAAGTCATTATATTTTAAACATGTGGTAGTAGTCTAATCGCAGTTTATCATTCATGTAAAAAGTGAAATGTGACAGACTGTGGCAAAACCAGTCAGTATTTGCAGATTCTGACAGTGTAGTTTCTAAGCTTTCCAACGATGCCTTACACTCGCTACTGACGGAAAAAAACTTCCGGTTCCGGTTGAGTGAACGCTGGCGCGCTGTGATGCCGCTGCTCACCGGCAAATAAAACATTGTTTTTTACAATACTGGACCCAGTGATTGCTTCGTGGATCAAGGATTATTTTATACCATCACTAATCTCCATTTCTCCGCCGCTGTCAGCCGAATTTGTTGGACTTTCTGGACCACTGACTTCTATCCCGTCCTGTCCCTATCCACACCTGGATCCCGCCTCTTTTCTGTATCCCGTGGAACTATGTGGATTTACAATATAATGCGCTGGTTTGCACTCACCATAATCCTTGGATCCCTTCTTCATCTGCAATCAAAAGCACTTATCCAGTATTCCGCTGCTGAACTGTTAAAACTTCGGCTAGCCAGCTTCACTCCACAGCTCCCCTCCGGCCTCCGGGTGCCTCCTGACATCGCCTACCAACCCCGTCGGAGGTATATACATCATGGATCTCGCCGTAGTTTCCAATACAATGGCTCACACTCAATAAAATCCTTCTGGTCCACAACCCGTCGCCACCGCTCCCGTAACGCGGTGCGTCACGCTGATCTCAGCGTGTTCTCCACTCCTCCCCGCTCGGCTCCGGCTCCTGTCTCCACGAACTCCACCACCTCCGTCAGCTTCGGTCTACTCAACATCCACTTACTCAGCAGCAAGGGGCATCTAGTCCAGGATCTCCTCACGGACCGAAAGCTCGACCTTCTGTGTCTCACAGAAACATGGCAGCAGCCCGGTGATTTCGCCGCACTCGACGAGGCTACTCCGGCAGGATTTGTGTACAGCTGTCAGCCCCGCCCATGTGGCCGGTGCAGTGGTGTCGCGATGATTCACCGCGATACCTGGAAAGTCCTGCCTGTGTCTGCCCCTGTCTTCTCCTCCTTCGAGTACACTGCTTCACTTCTCCCTGGACCCGCCCCCACCGTTATCGCTACTGTTTATCGCCCACCCAAATACAATAAGGATTTTCTGAACGACTTCTCTGCTCTCCTCACTCATCTTTCTTCATTATCCCACAATACTATTATTCTTGGCGATTTTAATTTTCACATGGACAATTGTAATAATTCTCTTTCAAATGACTTCTCATTCTGTTTGGACAGCCTTGGTTTACAACAATATATTCATTTTCCCACTCACTGCAAAGGACACACCCTGGACTTAGTATGCTGTTCTGGTGTCATTCCCTCTGACTGCAACCCCCACACACTCCCATTCACCGACCACATGCTCATCACATTCAGTCTCAAACTCACACTTGCCAAACTCCTCCTCCCTCACACTATATCATTTCGCAAAATAAAGGACATTAACACCAATACATTTTCTTTTGATATCAATAACTTCCTCAGTACAGATCCTACTACTCCACCTGATGACCTAGTCTCCCACTACAACAACAGCCTACACACACTCCTGGACACTCATGCTCCTCTCAAAACAAGATCAGTTTCCTTCTCCCGCTCTGCACCCTGGTTCACTCCTGCACTACGACAACTCAAAGCCAAAGGCCGACAACTGGAACGACTCAAAAATAAAACTGGTCTCACAATTCACAAGGACATGTACAATAACCACATTATTCACTACAAAGACTCAATATCCACTGCTAAATCCACCTACTACTCCGGCCTGATTCACTCCAACAAACACAACTCCAAGACCCTTTTCTCACTTCTCTCTAACATAACAAAAACCCCTGACTCTCTGCCCAACCACCTGTATTCCACTGATTTTTGCAATTCTCTCATGTCTTTCTTTGTCTCCAAGATCACAACCATCCACCAACACCTGACAAATGGAGCTGCAGTCTCTGGAGTGGACACCTTCTTCCCGCACTCACCTCTGTCACCATTTTCAAGTTTTTCCCTTCCTTCTGTCCAAGTCGTCTCTGAGCTCATTCTTAACTCCAAACCCTCTACCTCCCAACTTGACCCTATCCCTACAACCCTTGTTAAATCCTGTCTCTCCTCTCTTGCCCCCATCATCACTAACATCATTCACTCTTCCCTGGTCTCTGGTACGGTTCTTTCATCTCTCAAAACTGCCTCTATTACTCCCATTCTGAAAAAACCCGATCTAGATCCCAACAACTTCAATAACCTCCATCCTATTTCCAACCTGCCCTTCATTGCCAAAATTCTCGAAAAAACTGTTGCCTCTCAACTCCACACTCATCTCACCACAAACAATATCTATGAACAATTTCAATCTGGTTTCCGCCCACTCCATAGCACAGAAACTGCACTTCTCAAAATCACCAACGACCTCCTGTTAGCTTCTGATTCCAGTTTACTTTCTATCCTCATCCTCCTCGATCTGACAGCAGCTTTTGACACAATCTCCCACAACATCCTCATTCACAGTCTTCAGTCCATTGGTATTTCCCACATTCCTCTCTCCTGGTTCATTTCATATCTCTCTGATCGCAGTCAATTCATCCAATTCAAATCTTGCAAATCCAACTCTTTTACTGTCTCTGGTGGTGTTCCCCAAGGCTCTGTCTTAGGTCCCCTTCTTTTTATCATTTACATCCTTCCACTTGGCTTTCTGTTCCGTAAACACAACATTCTTTTTCACTGTTATGCGGATGACACCCAGCTCTACATTTCTACCAAACCTTCCTCATCTCTCCCTCCAACCTCTCTTACCCTCTGTCTACAAGAAATCCATTCCTGGTTCTCCTCTAACTTTCTCAAACTTAACAGCTCTAAAACTGAAGTCCTCCTAGTAGGCACCCCCTCCACTATCTCCAAATCCAGCAGTTTCTCTATATCTATCCATGATTCCACTGTCCTTCCTTCCCCTCAGATCAAGAGTCTGGGTGTCATCCTTGACAGCACACTTTCTTTTCAATCCCATATTAATAACATCACCCGCTCCGCCTACTTTCACCTCCGCAATATCTCTCGTCTCCGCCCCTCTCTCACTCCTCACACCACTGCCATACTCGTTCACAGCCTTGTTACTTCCCGGATTGACTATTGCAACTCCCTCCTCTTTGGTCTCCCCAATAAATCCCTCCAGAAACTGCAGCTTCTCCAAAATTCCGCTGCCCGCATCATCACCAGGACCCCCTCCTCCCACCACATCACCCCCATCTTATCTTATCTTATCTTATCCTCCAACAACTACACTGGCTTCCCATAAAACAAAGAATTCACTTTAAAATTCTCCTAACCACATTCAAAGCAATCCATAACCTGGCCCCACCTTACATCACTGACCTCCTCCACATCTCCATTCCTTCTCGCTCCCTCCGCTCCTCCTCTCTCCAGCTCTCTGTCCCCTCTGCTCGTCTCATCACCATGGGGGGCAGAGCCTTCAGCCGCTCTGCTCCCCTGCTCTGGAACTCTCTCCCTCCTGACCTCCGCAATATTGACTCTCTTCCTATTTTCAAATCCAGACTCAAAACACACCTGTTCAGACAATCCTACACCACATAACAGTCACTTTCACCATCTTCCAGTTTTTGTACCTCTGTTTTTATCTTTGTATTTTAAGTATTTTTATGTTTTAACTTTGTTTTGTACAGTGTCCTTGGGTGTCTTGAAAGGCGCTTTTAAATAAAATGTATTATTATTATTACATGTAAATATGAGAGCATTTGAAGAATTTGTGGCCATTTGAAAGCAGGCACATCTGACAAAACAGAAATAATCTTCATTGGCCCACAAAATTGGCTCACAAAAACCCACAATAACCTCACCTTCTCCATCGACGGCTCCTCAGTCTACTCCACCCACATCCGCAGTCTTGGCATCACCTTCGATCAGACCCTTTCCTACGAACATCACATCAAACACATCACCAAAATTGCTGTCTATCACCATCCGCAACATCGCTCGCCTCCGCCCATCCCTCTCCCCTCAGTCTCCTGAAACCCCGTTGTTACCTCCCACTTCGACTACTGCAACAGCTTGCTCTACGGTTCACCATCCAAACTCTACAACAGACTCCAGTACATCTAGAACTCTGCTGCCCGCCTCCTCACTTGCACCTCCTCCTGTGAACACATCACCCCTGTCCTCAAAGATCTCCACTGGCTCCCCATCCCTCAGTGCATCCAATTCAAACTCCTCACCATTGTGTATAAGTCCCTCCATAACCTGGCCCTCACCTACCTCTCTGAGCTCCTCCACCACCACACCCCCGCCCGTACCCTCAGATCAGCTGATGCCAACCTCCTGTCTCCCCCCACCAGGACTAAACATGAGACCTGGGGGGACAAGACCTTCTCTGCTGCTGCCCCCACCCTCTGGAACTCCCTGCCCAAACACATCAGAGGCTCCTCTACACTTCCCATCTTCAAAAAAGCCCTAAAAACTCACCTGTTCAAAACTGCCTTTAAATAACTGCATCTCCTGTTTATCTGTTTCTTTCATTTGTTTTCGTGTGTGTTTGGATCTATGTGAAGTGTCTTTGAGTGTCATGAAAAGTGCTATACATATGTATTATCTGAAAACACAAAACTGAGAAAAGTCCTCTTGAAGATTTGTCTCATTGTAGAGCTGAGGTGCTAATTTGCATGACATTAACTCATTGACTGCTGGAGACGTCGATTGACGTCATGTCGAATCCAAACGTTGAGTGCCGTGACGTCTATAGACATCAAAGACGTTTTTCAGCAGGGGTTGCTAGGATACAACCTGGAGCAACTTTGAAGGTGTAATTCACACCTCTCAACCTGTAGGTGGCGATCTTTTGTAGTATTATTATGTGCCGATCAGAGACCCGGAAGAGAGGAATAGTGTGGTGTGTACTGTGTATTGGCGAGAGGAGCAAGATTGCGGGGCGAGGGAACCCGGAAAAGCAGATGACTGTTGATCAGCGCCTACGGAGCGGTCTGATCAGTCTTGGGACCCAGGATCCCGGATCAGAGGATCGCAGAGACACGCCGGATCAAGCAGCGAGGTCGGAGCAGAGATCTGCTCTGCCCGAGGCAGGCAACGTGTCATGCTCGCGCTACGCGAAGCAGGAACTTTGATCAGAATTACGACAGCGCAAAGGAAGATGAGTACTGACTTGGAGCAGTAGATACTCGTCTCCAGAGAGGCATGAGATGAGAAGAATTAAGTTTACATGATGCTGCTGTGTGGTAATTGTAATGAATGAAGTTATGTGTGTGCGTGTACGTGCGTGCGCGCGCGCGTGTGTGTGTGGGGGTATAGCTGTGTGTGTGTAAAGGTTTATGCGTGTATGTACATCTACGTGTGTGTGTGTGTGTGTTTGTGTATATATTTGTTTTTATTATGGATCTGTACTCCTTAATTTTGTTGTGAAGTGACAAAGTTCTATTTTATATGAAAAGATATTATTATATCCTGTACACTTCTCTTGCCACTATTGATTTGAAGGAATTTTCAATTCACAGAGCCTTATATTATATTTGTAAATAAAAAATGTACTTTGCCATCAAAAATCTCTTTCTCTGTTGTTTTAGATGTTTGAGGTGTCACTAAATCAATAATTATTGATGTCAAAATCACTGATCTGGTAGAAATCCCTTTTTGCACAAAACGCTCGTTTTCTCCACTTTGTGGTTAAAAAACAGCGTTTTTGCTGAAACTACCCTATGTTCTACTATCAATTACTTGAGAACCGAAAAGGTTAGAAGCATATTTTTTTCCAGGTGAAAGTCTACACTTTATTTTGATTTTTATGTTTATATAGTCAAAGAACTCTGTAAATGATGCTGTAATGCTGTAAAACCTCTGGCAGTCTGGGGTTGGAATTCTGAAAACAGGCCGGCAGTGAATGAGTTAAGATAAGCCCTCCCCCCATCACTGACTATCACTGTGGTGTGGTATTAGCCTAGTGGTATGAGGCAGATCTGAATTAGAAGGTATTTTGTTAAAATGGAAATGCTTTTATAACAAAAAGCCCATATAATTGTTCAATAATACACAGGATAATATGTTAAGTCAAAGTCACCTGTATTGTCAATTTCTTCACATGCCCTAGTGCAAGACAAACAGAGACAATAACAATACAATAAGGAATAAGAGCACAACTAGGCATAATAAGCAAATATACAATATGAAATGTACAGTAATCCCTCGCTCTATCGCGGTTCACTGTTCGTGGCCTCGCTCTTTCACAGATTTTTTTTTGTTTGTTTGGGGTTTTTTTTCGATTTTTTAAAATAGTGTAACTTTTTTTTAATAGTGTAACATTGTGTTCTGCGTCCTGATTGGCTAAGAGACTAGACCAGGACTAAACGTGGACTAAACCAGGTCTAGACCAGAATTAAACCAGGTCTAAACCAGGTCTAAACCTGGACTGGTCCTGGACTAAACCAGGACTGGACCAGGTCTAGACCTGGACTAAACCAGGACTGGACCAGGTCTAAACCAGGATTAAATCACTCCATGCGGCTCTTTGCTGGTTTCGTGTGGCTCTTGCGTTCGTTTGTGCGTGTTCGGTTTGTGGCTCGGGCTGCGGGCGCCGCGGTTCTGTCACGGGTTTGTCCACGATGAGGGGTGCACGTGTAGCGCACTTCTCCAAGGGGTTGGTGCACGTCGCGTCTTGGGACGTGGCAGTGCTCCTCGCGCATCTGGCGCGGCTTCCAGGGCTGTGTCTCCCCTCAATCTATGAAAGTTTGAGTATTTAAACTAGAGACAAATGTGAGAAAATGTTAATTCCAGTCTGAGAAAAGTGTATAATGTGTGTGGTGAGGCATTTACAGCCTTAAAACATGTATAATAATTGTAAAATATAAAGTTGTCCTACTTCGTGGATTTCTCTCTTTTTAAAAAAAAAATCTTTTATTATTTAAGTTACATATCACCAAAACCACAATAACATTCGCAAAGTACTCAGAAGACACAACGGGGGATGTGGGCACGGGAACAAACACCACTGGGTATAAGGGCCAAGGGGGGCAAGGGCGGAGGGGGGCAGGAGTCAGAAGTCCAACCGAGGGGAACCGGTTCGGGAGACGGAGAAAAGAGTATTGTCTGGGATGAAGGTACTGTGGAACTCCGCTTTTCTTGCGGAGTGGAGATGGTATTGCAGGTTATTTCTGGAACCTAACCCCCACAATAAACGAGGGATTACTGCATTATAAAATGTAAAATGAAAAAGAGAGGAAAAAAGAATAAAGATAAAAGTGAAAAATACAGCAAATGACTGATGCTTTTAGCACCTAGTCTAGGTGCCTGTTAGCATTGCTTGAACTGACTGTGATGCTAATGATTTAGCAACTAGTACTGCAGTATCTGCAATGATTATTTAATCACTAGCACTCCACGCACTAGTCCAGCAATTCAAGCAATTCAAGCATTATTCACATTAATTACTAATTAAGTCATATGATGCTAATGTTGACAATTAAACAAGCCTCTTGCTTTCAGCTAAATATCTCCCTTTGATGCAGAAATACTATGACCACACGAAAGCTGAATTAGTATTTAAACATGTCCTATAATATGTTCTGTCAAGGTTTAAAGGCACTTTACTCACACCATAAGAAAGAGAAATGTGTTCCTGCAAATATCATTGCCTCCAGTGAAATTTGTAGTTCGGGGACACTTACTTTTTGTTGGGGGCTTTCTGCTGAATGTGGTCATTTCTGATGTAACTACCATACGTCTATTTGCCTCATTGTCCAATTATTCTTTTGGCAACTAAAGAATCTGATTCCATTCTGTACATAAGCTCCGGAGAAAGATTCTGGCTACATGAATGTGTCCCGAGGAGAGAGTTCTCCTTCTTTCTTATGTAGCATTTACAGTCAAAGTTACGGATTTTCTCCATTTCACTGTCTTTATCCTCTTCAAATGTTACTGTAGATATAGCATCTGATACCTTACGATCCAGCTCCTCTGTGCGAGGCCGACAGATCTGTGTCCGGTTTGTCGAAGAAGTGCTGCCATACATCTGCACTAAAACAGCCACATTCAGCAGAGAAAGATTTCGGCCAAAAGGAATTAATTTGCTCGATGCGTTTCCCAATTACTTTGTGTGTAGTGCGCATTCATATCGAGTGCAAATAAATGTGCAAATCAACACGGAGAGCTTGCCTTGGTCATTTTGGGTGGGAACTATTTTCCAGTGCGTAAGAATACAGCCGTATCACGCAGCACGCTGACAGGGGAATCCCAGTTACGCACCGGGAAGGGAGTTCCCCTGTTGCACAACAGGAAAACGCTTTCCACCACTTATTTTAGTCTCTGGACTGTGGGGAGATGGCCAAATTTGACCTGGGGGTGGCATATCCCTTTAAGTAGCCACGAGGTTTGTTTCTAGCACACAGCTGATAGGCAGAAAAAGAAAACAAAAGAGCGCTAATCGTCACGTGAATGGCCAGTAGCGCCAGTATGGTAATTATGGTAATTTACACATGCTGAAAAACTAGCCAATTTCAAAGACAAAATATATGCTTTTAAAGCAACCAGTGCTGTCATCTGAAACATGGAGTGGCTTCTGCATGATCTCAACTCGCACATTTGGAAAAAAAAAACAAAAATCACTCATTTTGAAAAAAAAAATGCTTCTAACATGATTTTCTCCTGTTCATGATGTACAAAGTTGATTTTTTTGTATCCTTTTTTTGTATCCTTCTTGTATCCTTACGTTTACATGTTTACATGTTTACACGTTTACATGTTTGGACAGCTATAAGATTCAAGATTCAAGATTGTTTATTTGTCATATGCAGAATCAACACAAGGTCAACAATGCAATGAAATGCTTAGGATCAGAAGAACTATCTTAGCGAGTCAACGGTTCTTCTGATCCTAAGCATTTCATTGCATTGTTGACCTTGTGTTGATTCTGCATATGACAAATAAACAATCTTGAATCTTGAATCTTATAGCTGTCCAAACATGTGACATATCTGTTAGACAAATTATGTTACAGTGAGTTATTAAATGGCCAAGAAAAACAATACAAATTTCAATGTCACATTCTTCTTAAATAACTAATATTATGCTTTATAACATACCAAAACATGTATGTATGTATGGTGTATAATAACTTTAATATTAGATCCTGTAATCTTTTCTATAATTTCTCATTATTTGTGCTCCAGAGCCCAGTCTTCTGCCCCTTCTCAGAGCACTGTCTGCCTATGACTTGTTTTGCGCTTGGCCGGAAAATGAGATCCTTGACAGCCCTATGCCCTCCCCCCACCCGCAGCTGGGAGTGTTTCTTTACCTGCGCAACACCTCCCGCAGCCAGTGTTGTAGTTCACTACTTAATGGAAGTTTTGCTCGAATAAGATCATTTTTTAACTGCGGAATAAAAATAGCACAACGAGAAGAGTTTACTGTGCAACCTTACATATCTGAACCAGAATGTGACCCAGAGCACGAAGATATCGAACAAGATGAACCTGTGGAATCTAGACTGGAAATGAACGCTTCTCAATGGTTAGTTGGTTCACTTGGAATTCTGTACTAACAATGGTGCGTTTATAGCCAGCTCTACGTTTGGTATAGCCTAGTGCATCAATGAGCGATGTATGGATGATGCATGTTATTACAAATAAAACATCAGTGAAGTTTGTCCATACGTTTTCAAGCCTGTTTGTCTTCTATGAAAAATAAATTGAGCAATACTAGTTTGCTTGGTTATATTATACCTTTTAATGAAATACGACTAAAAGTGATACATAAAACTGTAAAACTCTGCCATAAACCACATTTGTATACGTAGTTTGTTTACAAGTGCATACCTCACTGAATGTGTAAACGTGTGATGTTACCAGTGGATCAAGCATGTCATTTTGACTTTTATATTGGAAGTATAATCAAATAAAACATATGGTAATGCACACTGTACCAATAAATACATAAGTACTTTACTGACACTTCAAACACAGTCAAATACAAAAATATTTCACAATAAGTATTGAACACTAGCCTATACAACTTCTTTTTTACTTTAATCTCACTGCAAGCACACATTATAAAAAAAACAAATAAATAGAATAACTATAAGTATTGCACACTGTATAAATCTATATACATATATATTTATTTTTAATTTGCAAGCACAACTCTAGGAAGAAATAACTAAAAACACAAACAAATAAATAGAATAAATAACTTATTGTATACTGTATAACTTTTCTTTTTCATTTCTGTTTCACTGAAACCACACCGAAGAAACTACAAAATCACAAACATAAATAAATAGAATAAATGAATAATTATTGCATGCTGTTTAATCAATTTTATATGTGCTTCAGTCATTATAGATACTGTGCCTTCAGATGTTTCGTGTCATGGTGCTGAGGATGGCTGCATCAGAGAGTTCCCGTGGTTCTGCCATCATGTCTCCGAATATGCCCAGAGTTCCCAGATGAAGAGGGGCAGTATGTGGGGTTCAGACAAGTGCTGGATTAAAGCAGAGGGGTAAAGGAAAAGACCACAGTTGCCTTGTCTGGACGGTGGTGCTGAGTGGACAGTAGCGGTGGAATGGGGATTTGTAGATGGAGCTGGGTCTGGAAACACCTTTTCAAAGCTCAACCCAGGATGTTTTCAACATAATCTGCAATATGGACAATCATCTGTTACTTTTTTCTGTTTATTGAAACTTAAATTAAGTAATAATAACAATAATGGATAAGTTTCATTTAGCGCTTTTCTGCACACTTTACAGAGCATTATTCATTCACTCCACACTCGGTGGTGGTAAGCTTCTATTGTAGCCACAGCTGCCCTGGGGCAGACTGGGGCAGACTGTGGCTACAATAGACAAATATTCTCTTTATAATGTATCTGTACATATATTTTCTTTATTCTATTTTGGAGTCAAGATTATAGAAGTAAATTTTATTTATGGTGATTAAAGAGTTTTTTTTTTTTATATATATATATGGCTATTTTGTGACTTTGATATTCATTGTTTTGCATAGCTGTCATTAAAATAGTGTAGATATGGTAGAGTACTGTATAGTTTGTGATGGTATTTTTTGGCATTTATTAGGAAAAGTAGCCTCAGTTTTGATGGGCCTTGCGATGCCTTCTCCCTTTTTATACATTGGTGTAAAACACCCTGTGCATGAGCTCTCCATCTGATTTTGTAGCAAAAAACCAACTAACACCAACATCAGTGCACTGCAGGGTAATCTAAGATTAATCTAAGTGCTTATGTAAAAAAGAAAAACAAAGAAACACTGATATTAGCCTTACTGTACAGTTCTTTCAGTTCAGGGTCTATACTCTAAACTCGCATAAACACACAGACTACCATTAACCTCTTTACCTCTTTACAGTATCTGCATATAGCATGGAAGATAACGAAATGATAGTGTTGTAGTCAAAACCGTACTAATCGAGACCAAGACAGTTATTTACTGTTATTTTGGCACATATATATAACTGTGTTTATAAATCTATCTCCATTCTATCTGATTAATGTTCATTTAGACTTAAAATAAACCAAGCAAACTATAACAGACTGCACTTAAACACGGCGCCCACAGTTTGAGAACCCCTTTATTAATACCACTTCCATAGTGAATAAAGTCAGTAGGATTTTTAAACCATATTTTTTTCCCTTCCTAAGTGGAGTTACATCATCTTACTGGTTTTGCAGTGGTATTTAGCAGCCTCTGAAAATTTTCCAAGCCAAAGGCACATCCTGACAAACACAGTTGTGTTTGGCATTTCATTAGGTAAACTTCAGCCCACATATCGCAGCGACAGGGCTCTCAAGTCGAATTGCGTGACACACGCAATTCGACGTGTTCACACGCTCACACGCCACACATGGCATTTCTCACGCTGATTTCTTTTTTTTTTTT